>ML681996.1:19507555-19552793 GCA_007922195.1 Podocnemis expansa
AAGCCTTCTCTGCCTAGGTCAGGCCTGGCCCCTTGTTAAACACACAGTGTGATACTTGTACTATTTCCTCTCTGACTCCAAATACTGTATATCTTGTCATCAGTAACCCTGAGAATTTATGAAACCAATAAACCAGACTTTAATATCTTAATACTATGCCTCAATATGCCCACGTGCCTGAAAAATCTTTTGGTATTTTTCCTTGAGGGGGAGGACAGGCTTGAATTTTAAGTGATATTTCTCCCAGAAAAAATGTTAAAGAGGAAAAAAAAAACTTTGCATACTTAATCTCAATATTACTATGGACAACAATATTAGCCATAGAGTTCCTCTAGGCCAACTTAAGGCAGGTTAAGTCAACCTAAGGCTTCAGTATAGACACACCCAATATGCCTTATCAAATTTGTTCTCTGGTTGGATCATCATGTTACCCCAGAATTTAAACCCTTCAGCTGTTAAGGCAGCTTTTTGTTTGCCTAAAGGAATACAGGCACTATTTGCTCTGGGATAAAATTAATGTGGTCCGCTTGCCTAAAAGGGTAAATCTCCCCAGTGGAAAATATGGCTACAGCCTGCCAATCAAGAACTGACTTAGAGCAATAATTTTTTTGAAAACAAGTGTTAACATTTATTTTGAATTACAATATTACAAGGAAATTCAAGAACTAAAAATATTTAACCTAACAATTAATGATCATTTATCACAGTGAGCATAGTGTAGAATGACAGTTTCATAAAATGCTGCTCTTCTGCATTCCAGTATATCAAAATTACATAAGCATAACTACAAACTTAACAATAAACTTAATACTCTATAGCAAATACATTAAAAATTACAAAAATCCTTACAAATACCTAAATACTTAACAACTTATAGACCATTCAACAAATGATGGCCAGTCATTTGTGGAACGGGTGAAGATCAGCTTTTCTCAGTCAAACTGCACTCACTCAGCTTTATTAACAGGCACACCACACTTTTACTTACAGCACCTCACACATTCCTCTGAACTATCAGTTTGGATCCTATTCTGCTCTGTCAGACAGAGGTTAACCTCAGAATCTGGACACATAAGTCAAGACTCAGTTAGCCGAGTTGTCCAGATCCCTCAGGAAAACCAATGCCTTTCCCGATGGCTGACAAACTGGTCCGGTCAGGATTGGGTCTTTAGGTGGACTTCAGCTCCGGACAGCTTGATCTTTGCTTGGGCTGTCTCCAGTCTGCTGAATGGTCTTCGTGCTGTTCACGTCTCTCTGGTCAGGGTCTGGTCCAGCTTCGGTCCTCTGTTCCTCTCATCTCCAGACAAGATCTGGTCCCGGCCATTCGCTTCTTCAGTCTGTGTGCTGCCTTCACTTGCCTACTCTATATAAAGCTGAATTTAATCAGTTAACCTCCCCAGGTTCCCCTGGTTTCTTACCAAAGTTAGGTAGAAAAAGTCCAAGTGAAAGATGACTGCTTTTGCTCGCTGTTGCTGGAATCTGTCAGAGGCTTCCTGCTGCTGGGCTGTCACAGAGTCTCCTCAGCAGTGGCTCAGCTGATCTGTGGCATCCTCAGCTATGGTGGCTCCTCGGGGTCCTTCTTCTTCAGTTCCTCTTTGGTTTCTCTTCGGTGCAGCTTGGCCAAATGCCAAAACTTCACAAAGCTGCTTCAGCAAATGTTTCCCTTTCTAAACTCTCGGGGGTGGGGGAGTGAGGGGGATGAATCATAGCCCTAGACGTGCTCCAACGTGAGAGAGGGAGGGGGAAAAATGAGTAAGATTACATCATTCTTACATCATTTTTTAGGTAAGTGAGGGGCAGTTGCTAACGAGTGGTTTGGGTCGAGGAAAGGCAGTTCTAAGGAGCAGCTTTAGATAGGAGAGGGGTGAGTTCTAAGGAGTGGAATGGAGCTTAAGGTGGCATTTTAAGATAGAATAGGGTTTAGGAGAGACTGTACAAGGAAGGTGCTCCTTAAAAAGTCATGAAATAGCTGCAGATTATTCATCTTTGTTGAATGTTCCATTTGTAGTACTTATTAATTACTATTTATAACTATTATTTTATAACTAAGTTAACATTTGTGTTACTGCTAGCTAAAATTAACTTGAGGATTTTAAAATGGGCTTTTCCCTATCAGTTTGCCTTCTGCCATTTTATTGCCCTGTCAGTTTGCCTTCTGCCATTTTCACTCATAGGTTTAAATAATTATGGGACAAAAATCCCTGGCTACAATCAGATTTCCCAGTTTGGGTCAGGTGCTGATGCATAGCAGAACATGAACGATAATGTGTACCTACCTTCTCAATCAATGCCGTTTTAGCCCTTCTTATGCATAAGGAAGACACTGCACAGAATAGAAGTGCTATCTGAAGCATTGTATTTTTTGTCTGTGAAAATCAACATATATTCCATGGATTCAAGGGCTGTCTCAGTCCAAAATTATTTACATTATTTACAATTAGAAAGACAAGTGGGAGATGTTATACCTTTTATTGGGCAAATTTCTGTTCGTAAAAGAGACCGGCTTTTGTGTTTACACAGCGTTCTCAGGTCTGGCGAATGGACTCACACTGCCACAGCTAAACACAAGGTGGATCAGATTGTTTTGAATATGTAGTTAATATGTATTTTAAGGGACAATTCAAAGTGAAGTGGTCCATTAACACCACTCTAGCCAAAGGAAGGAAAGGAAACAAGGGGCAGGAATGCAGCTTAGGGGTGGGGAGCCATTATAGGTGGTTGTAATAAGCCATAAACATAATGTTTCTATTCAGTCCATGGCTTTTAGTGTCTAGGAAAGTTATGAATTTAATCTCTCAGGTTCATGTTTTAATTGTGTTGCGTTGGTTTCATTTGTTGGTGAGGATTGGTAGGTCAGATGTAAAGTGGTTGCTTTGTGGAATGTGTTCACTCATAGATGACAGATTTTTATTTTTTATCATTTTCCTGAGTGAGTCCATGAAGAGAGTAGTGATTGTCTGGTTTCACCTACATAGGTGCTATAGGAGCTTTAGTGTGTTGAATGAGGTACCCTGTGAATTATAATAGGCAAACTATATGTATGACCTATGGATTTTTAAAGATGTAATGGGAAGAGTTGATCATTGTAGCAGTGGCAATATATCTGCAGATTTTGAATGTGTTGTGCTGGCAGGTTCTAGTGCCACTTTCAGTTGGTGTGTTCTTGTCCCTGGGGAGTTTGCTTTTGATGATGTGCTTGCAGAAGTTGAGTGGTGGTGGGGGGTGGTTCTTGAAGGAGAGGAGCAGGGATTAAGCTTACATTTCTTTCAAGAAACCACATCAAGTATGGGTTGCGGTTCTTTGATGATATGACATAAGTATATATGTCAGTGTGAGGTGGTGGATGACAGTTGGGGGGTGTGATCAGAGGGGATTTTATTTATATATTGAAGCAGGTTCTCTTGAAATATTTAGGTAGTCCATTACATGAAGTAATCCACTTCTTATCATAGCTGAGGACTATATACCGGGGTGGCCAAACTTATGGAATTCAAGAGCCGCAGAAGTCAATTATTAAATCTTCGAGAGCAGCACTGAGGCATATAACCACGTATTTTTAAATACTCCAAAATTACTAAGCTTAACATTTATTGTGCACTTTAATTTTATCATAAAAATAAGGCAAATATTGATCCATTAATGTCAGATTCTAATGATTATTTAAGATTACCATGAAACTAGGCCTATACAGTTAAAAATTAGCTGTTGCTAGATGTAGAACACTACAGGCTTGTGGCAATTTTTTTTTTTTTTTTTTTGTATATCTGGGCAGTAACTTGTCAATGCAGCAGGTAAAAGCTCTCTGAGATGCTGATCTCTAAGCATTCCACAATGTTTTGAATTTCATTGTGGAATATGATGCCTCACAGCAGTAAGTTATGCCAAAAATTGAAAGTAATCTACGTTCAGTTTTATACTTTTCTCCTTTGTATTTTCATTTCTTAGTATTCCACATCATGTTTAGGACTTGTAAAACATTATTTTATTTTAACAACAAGTACGCTGCATTAGAGCCTTTGAGAAAATCTAAATATGCTATGGCTTCTCTCACCATGTCATGCTTCTCTCCCCCACCGCCCCATTGCCACTTCCCTGCGGTCTCTTACCACGCTGCTGCTTCTCTGTTCTCCCCAACCATGCCACACTTCTGCCTCCCACCCCATCCCAGCACCTACCATGCCCCCACTTCCCTGCCAATATTTCTGCCAGTAAACTTGTTCACTAAAATACTCATGGACAGTGAAGACAAAAGTTCTGAGGACTCAGCCAGAATTAATTTTAAAATGAGAGTAATAGTAAGGGAAAACACTGCTCTCATCTTAATACTGTGAAGAGATGCACACAGGGACACCTTTTTAACTGTTCAGACTCACAATGGATCAATGAGAATTTATGGGGACAGAAAGTGCAAGATCAGAGTCTGTTTCAATAAGTGCTTTGAAGTCCCTGCACAGAAGATACTATGGAAAAAAATCCCATTGAGTTTATTCAGTTGGGAGCAGGCCCTGTATAAATTCTAAATATCATTATTTGTTTTTTTTTTTTTATAATTCAAAGTAAAATCTTTATTGGTGAGAGATTTTTTTTCAGAAAGTTTACAACACAATTTTCCATCCTCAGCCTTTTGCAAAAATTACTCTTGTCTAATGGGCTCAGATACACATAGAGTCATTCATTAAGACTGCACTGAAATATAAATAGATTTTGACTATACAACAAAAAAGAATTAATACATGTTGAATGCTATTTAATCAGTAGAAGTATAGTGCTGCTATTGAAATTTGCAGTGAATGTAAATTATCTTGGTAATTGACTTAGTTATATTAATTAAAATTTTCTTATAAAATAAATGTACTAGCAGTTCCTTCTGCAGACAGATGACATACTGTTGTCTCAGGCACACTTGTTCAATGGACTTAAGGAATTTTTTTCTAAAGCCAGTTTTCAGTAATGGTGGTCTATCCTAAGTCTAAATCATTTTGCATCTTGAAAATGAATCATGATCCATAATAAGTACTTGTAACATTCTTTAAATTAATAGAGGTTTTTTTTAATAATCTTTTGACAGTAGTCAATGGTTTTGAACATAACACTTGTGTCAATTTTCAGTCATTTCTGATGATTCTTATTTAATTCACAAAATAGAAATGCAAGAGAAATAATTTTGCATTATATTACAATATCTGGAAATGCCAGGTGATTCTTCAAAAAGAAAATTTATTTACAATTGCTTTTCAGGTTTAAATTGCTAATTATCATCATTTATCTGTAGTTCATTGTAGACTTGTACTTGATCAATTTATGTTGCCAGTTTTAAAAATATTTACCCAGAAAACAATATAAAAAAATAAAAGTATTTAAAAAAAATCATGCACTGATGTAATTAAAGACTGTATAATAATGCATACAGACAAGAAGGGTAGAATTTATATTGTGGGGGCAAACTGTAGAATTTGGCAGTTACTTGGTCTGAGTGCTTCTCTTTCCACCTAACTGACCACTTGCTTTTCCCTGCTGGGTCTCACAATGCTGCCCCTCCCATCCCCTCTCCTCCCAGCTCTTACCACGCTGCTTTTTTCTGCCAGTGAGGCTCTCACAATGCAGTCCCTCCCCCATGGGCTCTCTCAGTGTGGCCCCTCCTCTCCCGCCCCTGCTCTGAGCAGGCTGCTTTTTCCCTGGGGGCTCTCCCAGGGCTGCCCCTCCCCTGGCTGTGACCACGCTGCTTTTTTCTGCAGCTCTCATAATGCTGCTCCTCTGCTGCCGGCTCTCACCATGCCACTGCCTCTCTGCTATCCCCAACCACTGCAAATTTCTCACCCCTGGCTCCCGCCCTGCCGCCCTTCCCTCCTGCGCTCTCCCGGGAGCTGCAATTTTTCTTTAAAGAGCCGCATATGGCTCATGAGCTGCAGGTTGGCCGTGTCTGCTATATATTTTTCCCAGATCTGAAGAGCTCTGTGTAAATTCAGAAGACTGTTTCCCTCACCAACAGAAATTGATCCAATAAAATGTATTATTTCAGCCACTTGTCTCTCTAATAGCCTGGGACGGACACAGCTACAACACCACACTATACATGATTTACAATTCATAGATAGGACACAACTGACATGAACAACAAAATGTACCTAGTAGAGATCTTTAGAAAAGTTAAATTAATAGTCACTCAAGCAGAGATGCAATGTCATTCTGCAGCAGCTGCAGATACTATTTATGTGAACCTTTGGATCAGCAGGTCAGATTCCCAACCCTGAATAAAGACTCAGGTGGTTTTCCCCAGTTTTCTTAATCCTTAGAGCTCCCTGAGAGAAAACCCTCCTCAGTTTTCCAATCCCTGAGGTCTCACTGGAGATAACTGTCAGTTCCTCCTCCCTCACTGACTAAGGTTTATAAGGTTCAGAAAGCAGGTAAAGGGTTTTGAGAGAGAGTGCATGGTACACCCATCCAGTGTAGAGACTATGATTTATTTACCATTTGTTGTGCAACTGCCAAGCATGGATTAGGTAAATAATAAATGAATGCAGGAGTACAGCTGTAGCTCGCCAACAGGAGTTACAATCTCCAAGAGAATCTTGCTGGCCAGTCAGTACAGGTTGAGGTCACTCTTCAGACTTCAGGAGGCATTCACTCCACAATCAAGCTGGTTTGTGTTTGTATAATATCTTTGGCAATAGGTGCAAATTTTCCTTTTTGCAAGTGGGTTATTGGAAAGACAGCACACCCTAACCACATCCTGTGCACCTGTCATCTTCATTGTTCTTAAAAGTCACAGAAAACATGTTATCATGGCACCTATCATATTCATGCTTTTTTGTGGTTAAATTATAACTCAAATGCCTGGAACACTTCAAGTTCCTCTTAGATAATTATAGTATATTTTTAAACACTCCAAAAGGTTATTAGTTTGTGTGCTAAACACTGCTTTTTCAAATATTAAAGGTTATTTTCCAGGTCCCAAAAGGTCATGCCATGGGTCCTGTCTGTTTACTACTTTCTTATAGTCTCTGCTCAATTACCAGCAAAAAAGGTGCTAAATTCCCCATTGCAAGAGGAAGGAAAAAAGTCTTCACCACCACACCTGGAAGAAGTGCCAAACTGATAAATGAAAGCAACTTTGTGAAGAAAAGAGAAGAGGAGAAGGAAGCTCTAACAGAGAAAAGAAAAAGAGAGAGAGAATGAAAAATAATTCCAGAGAGGAAAGGCTCAGAAAGATCTGGTTTAGGGGAGAGGAAGAGCAGCAGGGGTAAAAATGAATAGAAAGTAAGAGTGTGAGGGAAATCTGGAAGACAAGAGAAGTAACAGCGGTGGTTTTAAAAGTGGAAGCTCAGTGAAAGCTTAAAATTTGCTGGTCATTGGTCCAAGAGTTAGACAGAGAAATGTTATATAACAAACAAAAAAAATATTACATCATAAGACTATTCCTAGTTGGGATTCCCAGGAATGCATAAAGAGGTCTGGATTACTGTCACGGTTTAGCTTACTAAGATAGCAAAATACCTTCCCCAGCATATTACTTTGGCCTTTGTGCTCATCAGCCCTTTCCTAATTTTTCTTTAAGAAGTATGTGTAGGCTTACAGGTGCATAAATATATTGGAGATAATTGATATGGATGAGGTTAAGTAGGAACAGGCGTGTCTTAAGCACATGACACGGCAAAGGAAAAACTGAAAAGCCACATTAAATATGCTGATACCATGAATATATATCTTTTACATTGCAGAAAATATCTTTCTTGCACTAGCTAAACCATTGAGCTGCATTATAAAATAGTTTATTTGAAATAGAAAAATCCAAATCTGCATCATAAGTCACCTTTCCTGAAGAAACCTTTTATCTATAGTATGCAACTCAATAAAACAGGAAATATATTGTGACCACTGAGAACTAAAATAATTCCATAATGTAATGCAGAGACTTAATTTCATGTGTGCACAATCTCTACTGAACCATTATGTTGTTCAGGTGGGGCATCTGTAGATATTATATAGTCTTTAAAGCCACAGTCAGTTATTCACTAATAAGATGAAGAGTGTTTAAAATTAAAGTAGGTGGGCAAATGTGCTTTGCCAATATGGGAAATACATCTTGGCTTACATTAAAAAAAATTAAATCCTAGCAACATTTCTTTAAATGTAGGATACAATGTAGCATATGCACGACATTGCATCAGATCTTGTTTTACAAATTTATCAAATTCAAAATCTATTTCTGAGCACTCATTGGCTGTGGGTTGTTAGCTGCCAGCAGTGAGTCTTTTACAGTTATGCATCAGGAAAAAGCCAGTAGCAGGTGTTCCTCTCCTGGTATATCACTGCTTTAAAATTTATGGGGCTCCTTCTTTTATCAAGAGATCTTTAGCTAAATTCTATTAAAGGACCTATGTGCACAGTAAATAATGACTGAGTAAAATAGAGATGAAATCACTTTCCCTGTTTTTAATTGCTCTATAGGTTGTGAGCAAACAGAGTATTTTCTTCTAGTACCCATTTTAGAAACATATGACACAAATTGCCATTGGGATTTGTATAAAAGAGTCCATAAGACATACTGTTGATTAGTTTGTCCCTGACTATTGTTCTTGGAAGCACAAAACTGGGGGCTGCTATTAATTTGCTAAAACCTCCATAGTCTTCACTTGAATCAGTCAATGGCCTTTCAATAAATTTCTGCCAAGTGAAATAGTCCTGCTTCAGGAAAGTATGAGGCATGTAAAATGAATATATTCTACATACTCTCTAAATTTATAAGTATATTTAATTTATTCCCTCCTCTGATATATATAATTTTAAGGAAAATATTTTCTTCTTTCAGATTTTTTAAAGGTTTTTCTTCAACCTAAACAATTTGTCAAGTTTGAGAGAACTTCTCAGAATATTGGGGTCAACCCAAATCAGTATTTCTTTTTATGGAAAAAAAAAGTTTAAACTAAAAAAGATATCCAGCTCCACTCCCTGTGCACTGATGTGGAAAATACAAGTCTTACTTTTTTTGAATGTCTTAATTTCCTGCATCACCATTCACATCTGTTCAAATACCACTACTTAAGACCTTCATTAGGAAAATATATCCTTATTTCATTTGCACTAGAGGGGTTAAAATAAAAAAGCAAGAAGATGATTTGTTAGTCACGTCTGTCAAACATGGACACTAATATAAAATTTTTACAGCTAACTGACATCCATATCATCAAGTTAGTGCACAATCACAGTAATATTTAATTCTTTAATAGTAATAGAGACTTACTATGAGTTTAATTAAGTAACTATTGAACTGATTGTCATAATGTCAAATTTAGGTAAACAAAGTTGCAATGTAACTATGTTGTAATAGAAGTTGCTTTTTCAGTGTTGATTTGTCTTAGGTTTCAGGGAAACTTAAAAATAATTGCCTTATAAGGGAATTATCAATACAACAATATATAAAAGATACAACTCCTATATTTGGAGAGTTCCACTATTTGAGCCCTGGGTAGTGGGGGTGTAAGCCCACCCACTGCTAAAAACTATCCCTCAGCCCAAGGGAGGAGTCACTGGTCCTGGGGATCAACTAATTATGGGGGACATAATCAAAAACAGGAACAGGTGTAAGGGGTCAAAGGAAAAAAAGCAGGGAACTGGAGGGGGACACCAAGCAGAGAACCCCGAACAGTGCCCACTGCTCCCGGAAGGTATCTAGGGAGTCAGCGGATGCTGCCCAAAAGGAACTCTGCTTGGATACGTGACTGGACTAAGGAACAGAAATAGGTCCCACAGTTGCAAGATACCCCTCAGCCAACCTCTCCTCTCAGGTGTTATAGATTGTGAGTTTGGCCAGTGCTGGGATGAGGTTGACCAGAAGGTTCCATGACTTTGTGGGGCCACAGATGGGGTGTGCCTAAATAAACAAGCAAGGGGGAAAATGTAGCCAGAACCTCAACAAGAGCTTCTGGAGAAGCCAGAAAAGGAGCTATGACCTGGCATACTCAAGGTAGACATGTGCCAGGGTCTCCCTCATACCGCAAAACCAATAAGTGTTCGGGTGACCGGTGAACTCCGCCAGGTACACACCTGTGCTGACAGCTCCATGCAGGAGCCGCCAACTGATGTCCCTGGTGGGCTGTGGTATCAGGGTGGAATATAGGTTGGCCCATCGGGGGTCCTCACCCTCCAGGGGTGGTAGGAGGTCCTTCCATTTGGTGTTGAGGTGGGATGCAGGGGTTAGGAAGCGGATGGACAGATGGTCTTTGGGTGTGGTTCTAAAGGGAACTGGCTGCAGATCTAACAGACAGTTTGGTGCATGTGGAGGGAGCAGCTGGGGTGGCCTGAAGGATCAGGGCCCAATCAAAATGTCCGGAGGGCCAGGGCTGAGAGGGGGGCAAGGAGTACTCTCTCACAGAACCTTCAAGGCAAAACTGAGCAGCGGGGGGCAAGGCCATCTTCACCTCCTGGAGTAAATGCTGGGGGTTTTGGAGGGTGGAGAGCCCCATGTGCTGTGCCAGCACCTGGGGATCCACCCAGCTCCCCTGGGTGTAGTCTAGAAGGTCTCCAACCCTGGTGACGCCTGCCAGGGCCAGCCTCCATTGCACTGAGGGGCCTCCGCCATCTGCACACGAAGCTGGAGGTTGTGTAGCAGGGACTCTGTGAGAAGGTCCTCCCCAACGGTGACTGCAATGGACCTGGAGACCGAGATGAGCCTCTAGGTCGAGAGGAGGTCCTTGTAGATGGCTAGCAGCTCAGAGATGTCTTGCGGAAGATTTCTCAGATGGATATAAAAGAGCTGCTGGGTCATAGCGGAGGCCCTGGAAATGGTGGAGGAAGGTGCGTGCCAGATGGGTCCATGCCGGACTATCTGCACCATAAAGGACTCTCTGCAGGGCCTGGAGGTGGAAGACATGGACCTGGCTGTGAATGCAGCACAGATCCTGTCTTCCCTCCTCCAGGGGAAGACTCAGAATCCTTGCAGAAACCCAGTGCAGTCCTGGCCAAAAGAAATACAGAATTGTCTTCTGGAGGTTGGCCAGGAACATCGGGGGTGGGAGCAGGGTGCTGAGCCTGTGTCAGAGCATGGACAAGACAAGCTGGTTGATGACCAGTGCCCTCCCCTGTAGGGAGAGGCACCACAGCAGATCTATCCATCTCTGCAGCTGCTCAGCGACCCTGCCCTCCAAAGCATGACAGTTCTCATCCAGGGAGGGATGGGTGCCAGAAAGGTAAATGCCCAGATACAGCAACAGGACCAGCCTCAGCTCTGGCTCTCAGAGTGCCAACACCGTCAACCTCCAATGGAGGAAACAGAGGAAGGGCTCCACGGCTAGAGCATACAGCTGGCCCGACAGTGGACAGCCTTGATGCACTCCTTGCCTGAAGCTGAGTGGTTTGTTCAGGGTCCAGTTGAGCTTAGCCAGACAATCTGCAGAGGCATACAGCACATGGAGAAACCCCCAAAACCGGGGCCTGAAGCCAAATGCTCACAAGGTGCCCAGGAGATGCCTTCTCCTGGCCCAGGGCCAGGAGGGCAAACAACAGGACATTCCTATACCCAAGCTCCAAGAGATCCCAGACCAAACAGATGTTGTTAAAGATGGAACGGCCTGAGACGGTGTAGGTCTGGTCAGGATGGATCATTTCCTGCAGCATGGACACCAAATGCAGTGAGAGGGCTTTGGCAACTATTTTGTAGTCTGTGCTGAGGAGCAAGATGGGATGCCAGCTCCAGAGGTCATGGAGGTCTCCCTTCTCTGGCAACAAGGCGAGCATGGCTTGCCTGCAAGAAAGGGGGAGCACTCTGCTTTCCTTGGACTCAGCCCAGATGGTGGCAAGGTCTGGGCCTAAGATGTCCCAAAACATGTGGTAGAACTCCACAGTCAGCCCATCCATGCCTGGAGATTTGTTAGTGGGCATGAGAAGGAGGTCTTCCAAGAACTCAGCCAGAGTGAGAGGAAGCTCTAGCCAGTCCCGGTTGCCCTCTCTGACTGTGGGAACTTCATTCCAGAGTACCTTGCAGGCAGTGGCTTCTGTTGGATCAGGGGAGAAAAGATCGGTGTAGAAAGTCCTAGCCCTTCTGTGCATCTCCACTGGATCCATGACAGGGGTGCTGTCCTCTGCCAGGAGGCAGGTGATATGCTTTTTGCCCCCCCCCCTCCATTTCTCCAGGGCATAGAAAAAGCAGAAGCCATGATCCATCTCCCGTAGGAGACTGACATGGGATCGAACAATGACACCTGAGGTTCAAAGATCCTCAAGGGCCCAGAGCTCCTCATGCTTCTCCCAGAATGCTCTGCAGAGGGAAGGATTCTCAGGGCTGGTGCCCAGACACCTCACCAGCTCTAAGACCTCCCGTTACAGCTGCTGTATCCCCGTGTTCCTCCACAGGCCTTCCCCCTGAGGGTAGTCACGGCAGAAGAGCTGGGCACACACCTTCCCCAAATCCCACCATTGCTGTGCCGAGGGAAAGGCAGCTCCCTGGCCTTATCATGCCCGCCGGAACTCCCGGAAGGATGCCAAAAAGCCCACATCCTCTAGGAGGCTGTTATTAAAATGCTGATAGGTCGGCCCCAGCCTCTCTGCAGTGAGAAAGGCCATCACGGTCACCAAGTGGTGATCCGAGAAAGGGGCTGGCTGCACACTGGAGGAGTGGGCCTGTGAGAGATGGTACCTCAAAATATAAATGTGGTGCAGCCGGGAGTGGCACAACCACTCTTCCAACACCCAGACAAAAGTGAAGGTAACAGCATCGTCTGGGTGATGGTCATGCCAGATGCCCACCAGGGAGTGACAGTCTATGATCTTCCTGAGGATGTACATGGCAGCCGGGCATGGCCTGGTCCCCGTATAGCCCCATTCCTCAAGGGTGGTGTTAAGGTCCCAGCCAGGACCAAGCACTCCTGAGGACCCGGAGCGCCGAGGCAGGCGGACACCTGCTGAGAAAAGCACACCCTCTCCAGGCCCATTGTTGGGGCATAGACATTGAGGAGATTTATCTCCTGCCCCTCCATACAGACCCAGCGGTGCAGCAGGCATCCCGGCACAACCTCGGTGACTCCCAGCACCTTGGGCTGTAGGTTGGGGGAGAACAGGGTGGCCACCCCACCCCCATGGGTGGAAAGATGGCTCAGAAACACCCCATTCCACCACTCTGGCTGCCAGCTAGCCTCAGCAGCTGGATCCGTATGGGTCTCCTGCAGGAAAACCACAGAGAACCCACCTCCCGAAGGAAGGGGAACACCTGGCTCCTGCAGAGACCCATCCTACAGCCTCTGGCATTCTAGGTTACAAAGATGGTGTGGGCCATGAGGAGGGCTGGGGAGAATCCTCAATAGCAGGAATGCTGGCAGCCCCCATCAGGCCATGCAGCAATCCGTGACTAACCCTGTCAGCCATGAGGGAGTCACAGAACTTGCAGGCCCTCTGGTAGGCTGTGGAGTCCTGCCTCCCATTCCCTGCATTATCCCTCCCTCTTTCAGGATGGTCCTCATGGTCCAGAGGATGAGGTGAAAATTCCCCCAGTGCTGCAAGGCGAGGGGCACCCTGTTCCTGGCCCCATGAGTGTTGGCTAGGAAGGCACACACCTCGTCCCACAGCACCAGAGGATCTGGGCTAAGAAACTCCCAGCTCTCCTCCATCAGGATCCCTGTAATGGTCCCACTGCCAGGCAAAACAGGCAAGTAAGGGGAAGACCCCCAGCACAACATTTATGTTACAGCTGCTCCACTGCCTGCCTCAGCCCCTGGCATAGGGGGTGGCAGAGACAGGACAGCAGCCCCTGGTGGGAGGGGGAGCAACAAATACTGTATCTCAGGTATCACTGGTTGGTGATGAGCATGTCATGACCCCAGGGGTGGCAGTAGAATCAGAAATGGAAGGGAGGGAGAAGAACAATATCAAGGGAAGGGCAGATACCTAGGTCATGAAAAGGAGCAGGAGGGAGGGGTGGGGGTAGGGTCATGGGCAGTGACAAAAACAGAGTTAGGCGTAGGGTTAGGATTCTGGTCTGGGGTTGTGGTGGGGACATGAAAACAGATGGGAATGGCACTAGGATCAAGGGCCCCAGCAGCCAAGCCACCAAGGTGTGGCTGCAAGTGACCCAGGATGGGAGTCAAGGGTTCAAATTTAAGATTGTCTAAAGGGGGCCCCTCACCAATGCCAGGCCTTGGTGCTGTGATGGGTTCAGCACCAAGGGCCCTGGCAACAGATGGAATATCTCCAGGGTCAGGGCCCTCAGGGAAAGGGAGAGGCCACTGTGCCGCCGAGGTTTCTTCCCCATCCAAGAGGCTGGGGAGATCCTGGGCCCTCGCCTTCCATTTGCCATGCCTCTGCTCAAAAAAACACCCAGCCCTCCAGGATGATAGCAGAGGGCTGGCCAATGGGATCAGGGTCAGAAGGCAAGGGCACAGTCAGGGATGACTGGTGGGAGAGGGATGGGTCAATGAGGGGAAGAGAACCCTCCCCCAGGTCAGAAGACAGACCTCCCACCCTCCCCTCCACAGGCCCCCTCCCACATCTAGCAGTAGTGGCAATGGGGATCGATTACTCACTCTCGGACAACAGGGCAGCTGACTCCATGTCCTGAACAGTGGCAGATGGAGTGTGAGGAGGAGGGGCAGTCACGGTGGCTAGTGTTCAGGGTCACCAGCAGTGGTGGAGCCAGTGCCCATTGCAACCTCAGGTGGCCCAGATCCTCCTCTATGCCAATCCAGGGGACAGTCCCTTCGGACATGCCCTGTTGCCAGGCAAATGAAGCACTGGACCTCCCCCAAGGAGTAATGAACTCAACAGTACATGCCCTGATGGGACACCAGAAAGGACCCCTCAAGCATCCCTCCATCACACACCCCCACCAGTGACAGCTGGAGTTGTATCTGCCAGCAGAAGGATAAAATGTGATAGAGGGTGGGGTCCTTACAACCCAACAGGAGAGGGCTGATGACAGATATCGGCTTCCCCGGGGTGGAAAGAAAGGGAAGCAGGCCAGCATTAGGGAGGAAGGGTGGGAAAAACGTAAGGATCACCCATATGCCCAGGTCCTCCAGGGGTTCTACAGGAACAAAGATGCCCACCGTCAGGCCCTTCTCTGTGGCCTCCTGAGCGGCAGCCTCCAAGGCTAAAAAGAACACCACTCTCTCATACATTTTACAGGCCGACACAATGGCCGAGGGCCCAACCACCTGCAAGTATGTTTCTACATGGGGTGAGGTTGCTACCAGGAGACAGTGAACTCCATGCCTACTGGTCAGGGTAGGGAAGAGGCCCTGGCTGCTCAAGATGGAAATTCGAGGAGGTAGTGGGGTCAGATGTCACGGCGGTGGTGGGTGGAGGAGTGGCAACTACCTGGTTGTGTGCTCTGGGGGCTAATGTGCCCCCAGAGCTGGTGGAGGGAACAGTGGGGGCGGGGAGCCCTGGTTGATGCTGTAGCCTTAGTGGGAGCATCTGCTTTGGAGGGCTTCACCTTCTGGGCAGGGCCTTTGCCCTTCTTAGGCCCCTGATCCTTTCTCCCATTTGAGGTGGCAGCAGCAGCAGCAGCAGCAGTGGAGGCTGTTCCCATGCTGACCACTGCCAGTGTCTCAGAACAGGCAGTGGTGACAACATCTCCAGCAGCAGTGGGCAACATGGTAGCTGCAGGGTTAGGCAAGGAAGCAGGCAGGGGACTGGGACAACGGAAGTGACATTCACATCCATTATGAGGATGGGGGGAGAAAACACTGGGGAACACAGTAAGGGTGAAGAACCAAGGAAGGCTCACCACTTCTCCTCGCTTGGTTGTAGGCAGGGGAGGAGGGTTCACAAGGGGAGGCCAGGGGTGAGGGGGTATTAAGGGACAGGGAAGGAAGGTAAAGTAAGGGAAGGCTAGGCTAACCATTCTTTCCACTGGTCTGTGGGCAGGGGAGGAGGTACCAAGAAGGAAGGAGCAAAGGGGTGTATTTGTGGCAAGGAACCAGCTCCTTCAGCTGTACTGGAATAAAAGAAAAAGAGGGGAGTTACAATATCATTGGGAATGTAGTGAATCAGCAACTCAACAAAAAGAAGAGATAAATCGGCCTATGGGAGCGTTGGAGACATGGGGCCACTAGAGAGTTGGGACATGGTGGGGGAGGAAGACAAAACAAATTCAAAGGGTAAAGGGACACAAGGGACATCTAGGGGCAAGGGGGGGCAGGAGACAAAGACTCAGGGGCAGGACAGGCTCTTAGGGCTGGGAAAGCAGCAGAGAATCAAACAATACTAGGTGGGCTGGGGTGGAACAGATCCCTAACCAATACCCAGAGACTAGGGTGGGGCAGGTAAACAAATAAACATTAAGGGAACCCAAGGAAATAAGGGGCAGGTGGTAAAGGGCAACAGGTGGGCAGGACAGGTTACAAGGCTTAGAAGGAAGGGGGGAAACAGTTAAAGGGCAGCTAGTGGGTAAGGCAGAGGGTAAGGGACCCCTCCAGATAAACTGAGCTGGGGAAGGGAGGGAAGGTTCTCAAGAGGGCAGAGGGTGTGCACCCAAGAGCACCTAGGGGGTAAAGGCTCTGCGTGCCACTTCAGTAGCAACAGTTCAAGTGGAAATGGAGCAGGCAGCTGAGTTTATGGTAAGAAGAAAACACAGCTGGAGATGGTGGAAAGAATAGTGGTGGTAATGGTGGTGGGCTTGGTTAGGAAGCAGGCAAACTGTGGAGAGGACTCCATGCCACTCACCACTCCTCACAACAACAGCAACAGTTCTTCCCCTGCCACCATAAAAACAGAGATGTTTCAATCACTCAGTCTATGAAGAAACCAACCCCCTCCACAGAGTCCTAAAGTGGTGGTTTTTCCTTAGTGGGTGGCAGTAACAGCAAAAGTTGTGGTTCTGGTCCTCCTCCCTATCACAAACAGCAGCTTGCAGCAGGTGGCTGATGCCAGCAGCAGCAGAAAGGTTGTGAGGCCACTCACCTACTCCTCCCAAGGAGGGGAGGGGCAAAGCACCCAAGCAGCAGCAGGAACAGCAGCTCTTTTCTCTCTACTATAACTCTATACTAACATGGAAAGTTCTAGAAAGGCAATATATTTACCCCAGACTCAGCATGTCCCTTTTCCCCTTGTAGCTGAGCAGTAGTTAATCCAAGTTAATTAGCACACCTGGAGCTAATTAAGGCCCTGCTCAGGGCTTATTAAAAAAAAAAAAAAAAAAAAGCCTTCCCTCCAGAGAAAGGGTGTAGCTAGTGTGTGTGAGAGGGAGCAAAGTGTGGTTGAAAGGTGAATAGTTCTAGAGAAGAAGCAGAATGCTAGTCAGAAGGAAACCCTTATCTGAAGACTCATAAAGAACTTTTCCTGGGCCTGAAGAAAACAGACCCACTACTAGAGAGGAAGTATGAGATCCACCAAGGTAAAGGAGGAGCTTTATCACCATATATGTATTTCATTGCTCACTGATAACTACGGTATACAATGCCAACTTTTAGGTGGGCTAACATTCACTTCATTGCCCTTAAAATCTTAGCATTGAAAGAGACTTATGCTCATATGGCAGAGCTAAGTATTATCTGGACCATCCCTGACAGATGCTTCTTCTCTAGTGCCTTAAACAAAAACAAAAAACAAACAAACAAAAAAACCCTAGATGGTGTTCTATGGGAGTTGGAGAATCAGAATTCACTCTCTAGGCATTTTTACTAAGTGCACAGGATCAAACTCACTACATTCAAGCCCTCCTCTCCCAAGTACCAATTTCATAAATCTTATGATCAAACAAGGAATGACATAATAAATTAATGTTTACAACATAATGTATGTGGATTATAAACTAGCCACATCATCTTCACAACTTCACTTTAACATAAATCAGGAAAAAACCCCAAAACCTTAACAAATGAGTCCTCCCAGAACCACAGCGAGAAGACACTCAAGAATTCCCAAAAGCTTAGGCCAAGTTCACCTGTCTCAGTGTTGGATCACCACTGTATTTAATTTTGAGAGGGGTAACCCTGTCAGTCTACGTACAACAAAAACACAGAGTTTTGTGGTATCTTATTGACTAACAGATTTCTTCAGATATAAGCTTTTGCAGGCTCCAACCTACTTTGTCGGACTCATCCAGGAAAGCTTATGCCTGAAGAAATCTGTTAGTCTGTAAGATGCCACAGGACTCATGGTGTTTTCACTCTATTTAAGAAGCAACAACTTCCCTTTATTTCCCTGTAGGAATCTTCAGCTGGAATCCACACAGACTCCTCATCCTCCTCTGCTGAAACCAAGTAGCCACTTAGCTAACTGATTAACCACCCAGTTAAGGATATGTATACAATTTTTTCTTAAAAAGGCTTTCATAAAAAATATAAGAACTGAATATAGCAAAATATAAATGAGTCATCCCCCATTATCACATTTAAAGAGAAGTTGGTGCATCATATTGAGACAATTTAACTAAAACAGTTTGACTAAAGTCAAACAACATTTAAAGTATGCATTTCAAATAAAAGAAATTAATTTCCCCTTTCTACAGTTAACACTCTCCACGCTTGCCTCTTGGATGGGGTAACAGTATCTCTAACCTGTTTCAAAATGCTTCAGAGTTAAGGAAAGCAGTCTACTTTATGCTCCTGGACTCAGCTTCTCCCAACTCACAACAGGCATATAGCCTATTTTGAAACAGCTGCTCTGATTGCTTGCCCTCATGGAGTCTGACTTGAGCTACAGGGAATCCACAGAACACTGATTCCAATTTTTTTTCCATTGTGCTCCCACTTACCTGTAGTGAAACCTATCCACTCCCTCCATTGCGAATCAGAATCAGGAACCAGGGATGTGAGTAGAACTGCGGTTACAGCTAGTAGAGCTGAATCCATGACCAGGAGCTCAGAGTTGAGGCTGGGGCTGAGACCACAGCCAGATGTTGGATTGGCAACAGGGCCCAAGAGATGGCTAAGATTGGGGTGGGGGTGGAGCAGAGCTGGATGGTGCTCCTTTCCCACTCCTGTGAGGGATGCTCTGGCCCTACTGTACACCCTCCAAACTTTCCTACTTATCCCCCTTAGGGGGCCATGCCACACAGTTGGGGGAAGTGCTACTATAGAAGCATAGCGTACCCAAAATTACAACCCACAAATCCACCTGCAAGTCTGTCATCCCCTTAAAGAGGACTTGATATATAGCTGGCCAAAGTGCACATGACACTGACTTAATCCTGTACATAGTAGGGAATACGATCACAGGAAAAGAAAGATGTTTTCAGGGTTAAGGCAGCTGAACACTTCCAGAGGAAATTTGATTATATCCCTACTTTTGTCCCATGCTGGGCAAGTCACTTAAACTAAACTTTTCATATCTTGTTACTAATTATGTATTCTTCACTCCGTTTTCTTGACTTGAAACCTGGTGATACGATTTGCAGAAATGTTGAGACGTCACTGCATTTAAGTCAAC
Organism: Podocnemis expansa; assembly: GCA_007922195.1. Classification (NCBI taxonomy): domain Eukaryota; kingdom Metazoa; phylum Chordata; order Testudines; family Podocnemididae; genus Podocnemis; species Podocnemis expansa. The sequence goes on from ML681996.1 coordinate 19,526,915, forward strand.
TGGAGTTCTTCCTGAACATCTGAAGCATTATACAACACTACATTCTATGGAGAAAAAACAAAAACTCCACGTTAATTAAAGATTATATCATACTGCATATGTATAAAGGGACTGAATAAAGATTGCACAGATAACTAAGTTTAGTAAAACAAACAAGGAATCCTTTGGCACTTTTAAAGACTAACAAATTTTATTTCTTACATAAGCTTTTGTGAAAGAAAATCCCACTCTATGACAAAGGGAGATTTTTCTCCCATGAAAGCTCATGTGATAAATAAATTCATTACTCTTCAAAAGTGCCACAGGACTCCTTGTTTGTTTTGCTAAAGTAGATTAACATGACTACCCCTTTTCAACCTCAATCATGTTTTTTTAGCATAGCTTCTCACATAATTTATTAAATTTATAAAGAAGACTGAAAACAACAGAAAAATCCATTCAATAATATGATATCATATGGACACTTATCTAGTTTCATCAGTGGGGCTGCAACCTTTAGCTCCACTATACAGACCTGTGCCACTCGAATTAATGAAAAGAATATTAGTAATAGGAGCTAATAACCATCTTTGTGGACCAGGACTAGGATACTTTTTTCCAAAGATTTCACAGTTTCTGACAGCAGAGGAATGGTGAGAGATAAGACTGTTGGGTTCTATTTTAGACTCTGCAGGGGCATGTTTTGAGTGTGTACAGACAGGGATGTCACTGGGTATGCCCATGCCCTGAATGCAATGCAGAGTTCCCACGTCCTCATCATGGCACTGGCAGCATCTGTGTCAGCCTGGGAGTTGGCGCATGCTGAGGGTCATTAACCTTTGCTGGCTCCTCATGCCAATATCACCCCCCCAATCCATGCTGTCCCACTTCCCCACTGCATAGCAGGGCATAGGAGCCAGATGCACATAAGACTCTTGTGGCCCCAGGTCCTGCTCCGGGGCAGGACCAGCGGGAGAGAGCTGCAAAGGTGCTGCCTGCCACGGGGAATATGCATGTGGACTAGGGGTTGCAAACACCTGCCCTGTGGCTTCCAGACCCTGTCTTCTTCTCTTGAGTTCCTTGTCTAAATATATTACATCCCCTCTGCATCTGATTCATGCATATTCCTCTTCTACTGTCCATCAGCACAGCAGAGGGTGTGTGACGGGTCTATAAGCCCCACTGAAGACTTAGGTGAGGAGGAAGGAGACTTCCATACCTGGTATCCAGTAGACCAGTCTTGCCCACATACAGCTTCAAGAGCTGCCAATCATGGAGGCAGACAGCCACAGCTGGACCTCACAAAGAGGTCAAAGCCTTAGAGAAAAGGGAGAACAAGGAAGGAGGAGGCAAGTTCAGAGAAGCTGTAGACAGCAAAGCAGTAACAGCTCTGTGGCAGTCTCCGTGGCTATGTTTGCGCTTGGGGGGGGTCTTTTAAGTTAACTTAACAAGGTTGACTTTAAGTTGTCCTTGTTAGGTTGACTTAAAGGTATTGTAGACATACCCTACTCCCTGCTTCACGCCTGGGCCCAATCCAGCTCTGGGGGCCTGATCTGGCTGCAGTCGCTACTGGCAAGTGGCTGGAGTCGGATCCAGCCCTTAGGGGCACAGATCTGGGGAGGAAGCTCGGTGCCCAATCTGGCTCCAAGCCACTTGCACTGTTAAGCAGGGGCATTGCTGGAGCTGGGCACACGGGGCACGTGCCCCGAATCCCGGCACCAGTGCCCCAGGTCTGGCAGCCACCCCCCTCCCCCCAGTTTCCGGCCCAATCAGCCCGGAGATGCAGAGCCCAGCCACCCATGGCCTTGGTAGCTCTGTCCCCAGCTGGGGATCTGGGGCTCAGCCACCCACGGCCGTGGAGGCTGCTCCTGGCCCTGGCACCGTCCCCCGCCGGGGATCCAGGGCTCAGCTGCTTGAAGCAGCAGCAGCTGCTCTGACCCCATCCCCAGCCTGGGATGCTGGGCCCAGCCACCCGTGGATGCTCCTTGCCTCATCCCCAGCCGGGGATGTGAGGCCCAGCCGCCCACGGCTGCCTCCAGCCCCGTCCTCGGCTGGGGAGGTGGGGCCCAGCTGCCCGCGGTGGCATGCCGTGGCTTCCGGCCCTGTCCCTGGCCAGGGGGCATGGCCTGCAGGCTGGAGGTGAGGCCTGCAGACTGGGGGCGGGGCCTGGGCCGGTGACCCAGGTCCCTTCCCAAGGCAGCGATGCCGCTGCTGTTAAGTCAACTTAATAAATTCTACATGTGGCCAGGGAGTTCCTTAGGTCAACTTAAGGCAGGTTAGGTCAACCTAAGGTGCCAGTGTAGACTTGCTCCTTAACAAAGCAACAATATGCCTACAGAGCCAGAAAGAGAAACATTAACCCCAGAGACTGCCTTGATTGGGGTAGTAAACTGGGTAGTCTGATGAACCCTGCAATGAAATTGCTACAGACCTCAGCTGGGGCCTGTGACAGAGTGGTATTATGAGAACAAGTGAGGCAGTCTGCCTGATGTGCTGTTCTGGTGTCTGGACCCATAGCTGGCACTATCCACGGCAGTTGAGGAATGCAATTGCAGGGAAAGTACCGCTCAGTCTTTTGTAGTCTCAGAGTGCAGCTGGAGTCTCTGGGGAATTAAGCTCTAGAAAATTGCTCCAAATCATGTGTGACCTATGGTGTTTAAAAACCTAACTAACACAAAGGTGCCCTCCCTGCCAAATTCAGTTTCCCTACTTCAAAGCATAGGGGCACTCGAGCTTCTAAAAGAATAGATCATTGGTGTTTTATAACATAAAAGATAGTGTATTTCCCTCTAGCTTTATTATCTGAGGTGGCTTGACTGTTTTGGCTTAAATTTTCAAAAAACCTGAGGCAGACATCTGGTCATGCAAATTTCAGCTCAAATGGTTGTGGATTAGTAAATTTATAAGGACTTGCTGTTGGTGTTATAAAGGGCATTCAGGCAACCTTAAAAGGAAGTTGTACTACCAGTCCCAAAGAAAGATGATATGACCTCTTAAGAAGGTTGGGGGCACAGCCTCATTTGTACAAGATGTAACCTACCTTGGCAAGTGAAGCAAATGTATCCCTGGGCATGAGATAGAATCATAGGGTTGGAAGGGACCTCACAGGTCATCTAGTCCAACCCCCTGCCAGAGGCAGGCCCACTCCCACTAAACCATCCCAGTCATGGTTTTGTCCAGCCGGGCCTTAAACACCTCCAAAGTTGGAGATTCCACTGCCTCCCTCAGCAGCTCATTCCAATGCTTCACCACTCGCCTAGTAATTTTTTTTTTTTCTAATATCCAGCCTCGACCTCCCTAACCGTAAGAGACCATTGATCCTTGTTCGATCCTCTGTTACTACCGAGAACAGTTGAGCTCCATCTTCTTTGGAGCATCCCTTCAAGTAGTTGAAGGTTGCTATCAAATCCCCCCTCAGTCTTCTCTTCTGCAGACTAAATAAGCCTAATGCTTTCAGTCTTTCCTCATAGGGCTTGTGCTCCAGCCCTTTAATCATTTTGGTTGCCCTCCACTGAACTCTCTCTAGCATGTCCCTGTCCTTTTTGCAGTGGGGAGCCCAAAACTGAACACAGTATTCTAGATGTGGCCTTACCAGTGCAGAATAGAGGGGAATGATCACATCCCTTGATGTGCTGGTAACACTTCTTTTGATGCAGCCCAGTATGCCATTGGCCTTTTTGGCTGCAAGAGCACACTGCTGACCCATTTCCAGCTTCCCATCCACCATGACCCCCAGGTCCTTTTCTACAGTGCTGCTACTTAGCTGAATGTTCCCTAGCCTGTAGCAGTGCATGGGGTTTTTCCATCCCAAGTGCGGGATTTTACACTTGTCCTTATTGAACCTCATAAGATTTCTATTGGCCCACTGTTCCAATTTATCTAGGTCTCCCTGAATCCTGTCCTTGCCCTCCAACGTGTCTACTGTTCCCCCTAGCTTGGTGTCATCCGCAAACTTACTCAGAGTACAGTCTATTCCATCATCCAGATCATTGATGAAAATGTTGAACAGAACCGGCCCCAGGACTGACCCCTGGGGCGCACCACTCGTTACTGGTTGCCAGCTAGACATGGAACCATTGACTCCTACTCACTGAAACCGTTGATCTAGCCAGTTTTCTATCCACCTTATAGTCCACCTATCCAACCCATACTTCCTTAATTTGCCAATGAGAATGCTGTGGGAAACTGTATCAAAATCCTTGCTAAAATCAAGGTATATCACATCAATGGATCTTCCTGCATCCAGAAAACCAGTCAACTGATCATAGAAGGAAATGAGATTGATTAGACATGATTTACCCTTGATAAATCCATGCTGACTGTTCCTGATCACTTTATTTTCCTCTAAGTGTTCTAGGATGGATTCTTTGAGAGAAGCATGTTACTCAGAACCAGGCTTGCGAGGGAATATAAAAACAACCTGAGTTCATGAGTGAAAGGCTCTCCTCAGTTCCTAGGCAGACAGTCTGGGGAGCATGTGTTTGCAAAGACTGGAAGTCCACTGAAGGAAAGCCTTCGCAAGCATAATACTGAGATCCCAGCTCACTGCTAGTCTAGGAGATTATAACCCAGTTAAGAAGGTGGGAATAGAGACATAAAGAAAGGGTGTTATGTGACATCCAAGTTCACGTGAAGTTATTGCAGTCCCCAAGTGGGGAAAAACTGAGGCAGTGGATAGGCTTGAAGCTAGGCCAGTTAAATCTGTCTGACAATGAACCAATATAACCTATGGTGACATACATTCAAATGCTGTATACTTCAGTACTTTCTCCTAGACTAGCAATAGTGTTATTCACAGTACAGTTGACTTTGATTCCATCTATAACTCAACCACTAGATTGTCAGTGTATAAGGAGCATTTTTGAGTCTTCTGTTAAATTAAGTGAACAAAATTTCTTTGAATAATGCAATTTTTCTGTAAAATTACTAACTTTTTTTAGTCAGGTAATTAATTTCTGGTAAAAAGCCTTGTCTTTCCAAGAAATCCATTAGTAAGGTGAGTTTATCCTTGACAAATGTAAAAAACGTTCTGAAGATAGTATGATAGCTAACAGCTGCTTTGCGGATGTCCTAAAAACTGAGGATAAATTGTTAATTTCTCTTTGTTTCCAGACAGTTGCATAATTTAAAAAAGGGACAGCCATATTATCTTTCTTTTCACAGGTAGCTGGTCATGACTGATCACTAAACACTTACTTATTGATTACTAGGTATAGTATATGAACATGGCAACAGCTGTTATGTGCTGTGATTTCCACTGTCATTTCTACCACACAGTTGGATTGAGCAAATGTGTGTTGTAAATTCCGACCCTGAATGTCTTTCACTACCTGTAGCATTTTAACTGTATAGCTTACTTATTTAAGGTACACAGCTGAGTATGTACCTTCATTTCACATTGCAAGTAAAGTCAATTAAATTAGAGACCTAGAGAAAGATGAGTGCAGCACACTTTTCCATTATGAAAAGCAGTATGTCACAGGGGAGTAAGAAGAAAACAGTAGTTTGCAGATGAACTTCAACTTTGGTCCTTTGAAAATCACTTTCTGTTGTGTAATTCTACAGTAAAAATATTGACTGCTCCCAATCTTTTTTTTAATAATAGAAAATTAGCTAAATGTGCTTGGAGGGGTATCAATGTTTGCCTCAAAAACAGCTGGGCTTATGAGTAGAAGAAGATGTTCATTTGCTGTTATTTGTCCTTTTTTCCTCCTTACAGAGCTATCACTTACATTTCAACCATCCTTAGTCTACTTTATATACAAAGCTGCTTCTATTTTATATAGGTTCTTATACTGCGCTCATCACTGTAGTATGTGAGTGTCTTTCGGTAATATATTAAGCAACATGACTCAACATTTGTCATGAGTTCTTTTGTTCTCTCATCTTCAGTCCAGGGGAAGAAGAGTTTGCAATAGAAAGTTTTGTTTTAATTTTTTTTAATTCTCATTATGCATGCAGATGCACACGCATGCTGCTCTATGTCTATGTTGGGATAGTCAGAGTCAAAAACTGCATCTTGCATTTAGTAGTAAAGTTTGCACTGGTCCTATATTTCTGTAAGAATTCATTCCACAGTCGAGAGCTGGAACCCGGGAAAGTTCTGACTTTACTCTTTTTACTGAAAGTTTCCTAACACCAAAGGAGAGATGTTGACCACTGTCCTTATCCTGGAGTTTTCATTGATCTTTTTAGCTACCAAGGGCTCAATCCATTAAGAGACTTGAAGATAAGGCCTGAACTAAATTAAAAGCTGATCTGGGAGTTCTTAACTACTCCAGTCTGTTTTGAAGAAGTTACATTCAGAATGGGTGCATCTTGCTGACAAGTGAGTTGATGCAAAGACCATTGAATTCCATATGCTTTGAATCAGGACAAGGTTGAGAGAAAGCAAAGGTCTCATTTTAAATTTCTTGTTGGAGCTCGAAGAAGACTGTCTGGGAAATGCTCAGTCAGAATATGGCTGGCAACCCATGTCCAAAACCAAATGTTAGCAAATTCAAATATATGCTCTGTATCTGGCAGGTACTAAAACAGGACATTTTCAATAAAACACACCAGCTATTTATAGAGCTGCTAAAGTATAGATGGTTTGAGGAGGCAGTTCAGAAATAAAGGAATTCATGCATAGTTTTCTTTTGCTAATAACATAGAGCTATTGGACAAACGGCTGTACCATTCTTTCAAATGACTCTATGATAGGTGGATAATACAATTATAAAAAGCAGGGAGAGCCCAGTTCCTGAAAAGTTTGATGAAGATGCTGATGTCATCCATCATTGAAAATTATTCATAACTGATTATGCTAACTTTTATAGACACAAGCATTCCAGGAAAATACAGAATGCATTAGAAAAATGCATTCCATCTATAGAAAGTTTTCAGAGATGAGAATATCAAGTACAGTGACAATCCTTAAACATTCCACTTTAGTGTTTGCCAAATTATCTCCTTTCTTTTTTTTTTTTTATAATGTACACTAAAAATAACTTTAGTATATAGTCATCAAGGTATTTCATTTGAAGGATACTGTTTTTAGATAACCCTCTTATGTACACATACAGTTCCCGCCATGACAAGGGTCTTTTGTTTAGATCTACTGTCATGAACAAAATGACCATATTCTGGTTAACTGTGTTGTGTGCTGTTCTGTGTGTTCTTTTTGATGAAAATTAAAATCTACATAGCAAAAGAATCACACCTTGAAAACATGAACCTAAAAGGATCCTTAAAAATGGATTTCTTAATGCATGTATGATTGATTTTTTTGTGACCTTTGCTGTTTAACAGGAAAATAGGTTTTCTTTACAGTTCCTGGGCCAAGCTTTTAACATTTTAATTATAGTCTTGTTTTCCAGTTATGATCCTTTGTTAGGTAGATTTTAATTTGCATCAGAGGAACATACAGAAGTTCAAAGTTAATTAGGACATGTTTATTTTTGCAGGATAATAAATCAAAACAAAGTACACTTATCATGACTGAAAACTATAGTGAATTCTATCTTGGATGATTCTGTAAAGATATTCTTACACAAATCTTTCACTCAGCTAAGAGGTCTGTGAAGAAAACAAATTCTTACCAAACACTGCTTGGTCTAAATCCTGAAATGGGAGCTTCTATGTTTACATATTTCACTGATAAATGATTGAATAAAAATGAGTTCACATAATTCTTTCATCAGAGAAAGATATGAATGTGATAATGACCTATCTGTATATATAGGCTACTGCTATGTTGTTCCTATTGTGAATTCTCAAATGTTTTATCACTCCCCTTTTAAGTGACCCAAAGGTATTATATTACACTCAAATAGTCCTCATTGTCTATATTTTTTCCTGCTACTGAGGTTAAATTTTCTTTTGCTCAAGTTCATCACATTACTGCTAGTTATACCACCTTGACTGATGCATATTTGAAAATCTAAGAATATTAGAATAGTCAAATGCTTGCTCATACTGATGATCCATCTAACTCAGTATCTTGTTTTCTGGCAGTGGCCTTCTTCAGAGTGAATAAACGGAACAGGGTAGTTACTGAAAGATCCATTCCTCATCATCCACTCACACTTTCAGGTACTTAGGAACAGCTAAAGCAGGGAGGTTTGTCCCTGAGTATCTTTGCTAACTATTTTTGATGGACCTATCTTTCATGAATATATCTACAATCTTTTTTTTAACCCAGTTATACTTTGGTCTTCACAACATACCCTGGCAAAGAGTTCGATAGGTTGACTGTGGTTGTATGACACAGTATTTCCTATCGTTTGTTTTAAAAATTTATACTATTAATTTATTTGGGTGACCCCCAGTTTTTGTATTATATGAAAGGAGTAAACACTCCCCCATTCACTTTTTCTGCACCATTCATGATTTCATAGCCCTTTGTCATATTACCCCTTTCACCTCTTTTCTAAAACAGTCTGTCTTTTGTAGTCTTTCCATATATAGTAGCTGTTCCATACCCTTAATAATTTTTCTTGCAATTTTCTTTTCCTTTTCCAATTCTGATGTATTGTTTTTAAAATGGGGCATCTAGAACTTCATGGAATATTAAAGATGTGGGATTATCATGGGTATACATAATGGCATAATGATATTTTCTGTCATTTTATCTGTTCCTTTCCTAAGAGTTTCTAACATTCATTTAGCTTTTTGACAGCTGTGCATATTGAACAGATGTTTTCAGAGAACTATGCATGATAACTCCATGATCTCTTCATAAATGATAACAGTTAATTTAGAAACCCTTAATTTATAGGTATAGTGGAGATCTTTTCCCAAAGTTGATTAATTTGTACTTAACACTGAATTTCATGCCATTTTGCTTCCCAGTCAGCCTGTTTAGTGAGATCCCTGTGTAACTCTTCACAGTTAATTTTCAACTTAACTATCTTGAATAACTTAAGATAGCCTGCAGACTCTGACACCTCACTGTTTTAACCATTTTTCTGTATCATTTCTGATTATGATGAATAGCATGGCTTCCAATTGAGATCCACGGAGGATCCTCTTACTTACCACTTTTCATTGTGAAACTCACCATGTATTTCTATCCTTTGTTTCCTATCTTTGAATGAGCTACTGATCCTGCAGAGGACTTTCCCACAGCTTTCCAAAATCCTCAGTACCCTATATCCACCAGCTCATCCACGTTCACTTTATTGAGGACAATTCTGAAGAATTCTAACAGATCGATGAGGCATGATTCCCTTTTACAAAAGCCATTTTGACTCTGCCCCCAATAAATAGTGTTCATCTATGTGTTTGATAATTGAATTCTTTACTGTAGGTTGAACTAATTTGACTGGAACTGAAATTAGGCTTATCGCCCTGAAATTGCCAGGAATGTCTCTTGAGTCTTTTTTTAAAAAATCTAGCCTCCAGTCATCTAGAAGAGAGGGTTATTTAAGATATAGATTACCTACCATATTTGCTCTTCAAATTCTTTTTTTGTCCCACCTAATTTTACTATTCTTCTAATTTCATGTCAGAGTTTATATGCCTTTCTATGTTCCTCAGTTAGATTTGACTTCTAGTTTTTAAAGGATGACTTTTTGCCTCTAACACATTTTGTTAGTATTTATATCCTTCAGATACTTTATAAATAATTCTCAGAATTTCTCTGTTGTGTGAACAAAGTATGCATACAAAATACTTGTAATTTTTTTCTCATTTTCATTCCTCCAGTATCTTAATAATTTTGGTTGCTTGTCCCTGAATTATTTCCAGTATATTCAGTTCTAAATACAGCAAAGGTTAAAGTAAGCTGGAATGCAGTTCCAGGGCATACAAATTTGATAGACCAGAGTTCTGGGGCCCTAAAAATTATAAAACTCAGGCAGAATGCATGTTCCTGGCCCAGGAGCTGCAGCAAGGCTGGGGGAGTTTTTAAATCTCCCACCCTGAGCATGCTCAGATGCATGCTCAGGGCGGGAGTGACCTGGCCAGGGACTATGAGAGGTCACTGAGTCCAGTCCTCTGCATTCATGTTAGGATCAAGTACCATCTAGGGCAAACGTGGCCAAACTGTGGTTCAGGAGCCGCATGTGGCTCTTGAGTGACAAAAGTGTGGCTCGCAGAAGAACATCAGCAAATCAAGTTAGTAGGTAAAAGTATATGGTTATATGCCTCAGTGCAGTTCTTGAAGGTTTAATAATCAACTTGTGTGGCTTTGAGTTCCATAAGTTTGGCCACCCCTGATCTAGGGGGATGCAGGGGGCAGTGTGTGAGGCTAGGATCGGGGGTGAGGGGCAGAAGGAGCAGCATGTGAGGCTGGGATGTGGGTAGAGGGCAGAGGCAGGCAGTGTGTGAGGCTGGGATCAGGGGCAGGGAGGCAGAAGGGGCAGTGTGTCAGACCAGAATGAGAGGGCAGTGTGTGAGGCAAGGATCAGCGTGGGGGGGGGCAGAGGCAGAGTGTGATGCTGGGATTGAGGTCAGGGAGGTGTGGATGGGGCAGTGTGTGGGGCTAGGATTGGGGCCAGTGTTTCTATGGAGCGATAACCAATGTGTATGGTATTGTGAAGTGGTTGCAAATGCTTACCTGGGCTGAGGCCTGCACAGGTATGAAGGGGGCCTGGACGAAACAAGAACGGGGCTAGAGATTAGGAGGTTTTTGGAGCCCATCGAAATATACTTTGACCACTGATACAGTAACCTAACTGTGGTCTTCCCAATGCCATAGAAAGTAGACCTTTAACTTCCCTCATTTATCCTACTATTTGAGAAGCTGCACACAGCCACTGTGTGACTGAAACTAGCAAGAGGTGGGAGCCAAGAGCCACTGCCACTCTATGTGTAAAGCTGGCATGAGGTGGGTCCAAGCTGACACCACTTTAGACCATAGTGCTATGGAAATTACCCTCCTACCCCCCACTTTGCCCATAACATTCCCTCTGAGTCAGGAACTGTGGATAGGCAGCATAGGACTGCTTATGCTAATACACAGTCTATGAAATTCTTCCAGATCCAAGGCTTTTCTATCCCCTGTATACTGTCTATCACATTATAAACCCATATCAAATTTGCTGTTCATTATCCTTCCTCGGTTTCTTTCAGCATTACACCCTTCAGTAAATCCAGTGGTAAATACAAATCCTATATGATATTCAGCATATCCTCTGGTTTTCTTCTGAAAAGCTTTCCAGAACCTTAATGTCAAGTTCATTATGAACCCTCAGGCTTTAGTATATTTGTATATTTAGTAACATGCATAGAAACAAAGTGCTTCAATTATATTGAAAAAAACATAAAGAATAAAAGCCTGGTGATAATGAAACAATGTCTTTCTTTTCATTTTGACAAGGTACTGTAATTCCCAGAGCTGATAGCAGAACTTATTTTCTAGTGTTTATAACTGTATGCCATTAGTTTGTATGTCATTCATATAGAATATTCACCATTGAAATATGCACAGCTACTATAAATTCAGCAGAGTTGTTTCCTATTCTGTCATTAGGAATGAAACAGCTATCTCTCAGTTAACATTTGCCAACAGTAACCATAACTATTATACGCTAAAGACTCTATTTTATCCCCTTTCCTTACACAATTTTGGATTAATACAACAGGACATTTTGAAACAGAAAAACAAGCTGTGTTAGCATTACAAACTCTTGTAATTTCTTCATGAGTCTCATGAAATTTGCTGTTTTTCTTTATGTCCCAGCTACCAAAGTAATGTGATTATGTAAAAATCTCAGCTTTTGTTTCACAACATAGTTTTTATGCTTCAAACCTACTGAGAAAATCTTGAAAACATGAATCTTAAAGGCTCAAAAACAAGAAGGCAAACAAAAAGATTGCAACATCTATCAATTTTTAAAAATCTCATGTTTATGAAGCCAATTCATGGATAGTAGAGATATCTGATTTAATATTGATGCTATTACCGAAACGGATAAGTCATAAGTCCATTCAATGACCAAAGTAGTTTTATTTTGGCAAAATACTTCAACAGTAATGAGCTTCCTTTAAAAATTAAGGGTGTATTTCAGTTCACACTTGTTGAATCTGAAGAATTTCTGAAACAAAATGGTAGTTAGGCACAGATGTGCCACCATATATTATCCTCAGGGCAATGAGGAATTAAAATATCTGTATATAATTCCGGATTATTTTTTGCAAAAAGTTGACTTCAAAGAAAAATCATTTGTCTGAGTTTTCTTACCAAGCAACTCAACATTCAAATTTTGTTGTTCAACATAAGCTTTCAACACTTAAGATATGCATCAACCTCACTCTCCACCTCCCCACAACTCCACAGACTCTCCATTAGATATCCTTCACGCAGCCCTTCCATCAGCAGTGTCTCAACTTCCTCTCTGAATTTCTGACGACTGAAATCAATGGCTATGGTTCAGGCTAAAAGGTTAAATGCAGTGGCCACATTACTGACAAAAAATTTTACTGCAGTCCCTTCTATTAGTGACTCATATGGACTTTGAATTGTCCCGGGCACCTTTTCTATTCTCACAAGAAATTTTTACATTCCCATTTTCTTGGGCTGCTTCAATTTAGAGACAGATCTTATTTCCATTGATCTCTCTAAAATATTTTTTACATATCAGTCATTCCTGGGTGTGAATCAAGTTTAAATTTAATAATCAGTGTTTCAAATTCTGAGATTAAAAAAATCCAAATTTTTTTCATCAGTGCTCTTTTTTAATACAGATGCCTGGTACTAGGCACGGCTCACCCTTTCTTAAGCTAAATCCATTGTTCCTTTTGTTCAAGATATGTTCTCAATACCTTTTTGTTTTGTTTTGTTTTTGTTTTTACTTTCCATTTCTTGCTTAAGATTCTGCTACTTAGGCAGAATTTTTCTTTCCTGTGTTCTTTATTGATACACCTGCCACATTTCTGGCCAGGGTAATCAGTGCTATTGAGGTATTGTAATGATACTTTTTTTTCTCTCTCTCTGAGGGAGCTCTTTTTTCTAATTTTATACACTGTGTTTTCTCTATTTTCTTAAGTTGCTTACTTTTTATAAGCCAGACCCTCATGCAAATTACATCTGGACTAGCCAATCACCTATATAGTTTTCCTTACACATATCAAAATTTACAACATTTGAGTTTTAACATTGAGCGCCCATAAAGGCTTCAACATGTTTCCACAACCTATTTCTTTCTCTTGAATACACACACGCATTCCTATTTATAAAGAAATCTTCATCAAGTTTTTTAGAACAGTATCATAGTTATTCTTACCTTCATCCTCAGCAAACACAAATGATTTATAAGTATTTACAGCTTCACTCATTGTTGCATAATTTAATGAGCTGATCTGTACTCCATTGTTCTCTGCATTGTTTCATTGGGGTTTATAATCTGGTTAAGAGCATATCTAGTCAGTCTATTCTATGGCTTATCAAACTAAAAAGTTTTGTGCATGGCTGAACCTTAGCATTTTCTTTATCTGCTGGTTCAAAACAGGTCAATTCCTGAAACAACGTTGCACAGCAGTAGTAAAACATCACAGAAAGTCACTTACATGTAACATTAAAAAAAATAATTTTATCTGAATGAGGCAAAAAAAGCATTGCTATAAAAGCTACTGTTTTTCTCTCTCCATCTGCATCAGTGCAGATTTTTAGAACTGTGTGTTAAGTCTGTTCCTATCTGGCTTCCTGATACCACTTTAAAGAAATAGAACACACGAGCTCACAGAAAGCTATTCAAAAACTGTTGCATGGCGGCATAATCAGGCCAAGATAATTGTTGATGTTTTCAAACTCTAGATAAAAATAAACTTCTCTTTTTAAAATAAGTCTCTGTTTACAAATTCTCACAAAAGAAATCCTGGGTGTCCAGCCCATTTTTCATTAGAGGCAATTTGGTAAAATGGCAGTTTCCTGGCCAGGACAAATCCCTAGTGTCTCAGTGTTGGACTCCTGCTGTTGTGACAGATTCCTCACACTGCTCTTGCTGGTGGGCTGGTTCCCTGCAGCAGTAATTTGATTACAAGCTCTCCCTCACCTTCCCTGAGTGCAGAGAGGTTCCCATTACAAGGAAAGTAGCCCATTCTCTTGGATCAAACACTAACCAATTCCGAGTTATTGATTCAGGCTATGACCTAGGCTAATCTCTAGTGTATGTGGTATTCTGGCTGCCATAGCCTTATTCAGATTTCTGTCCTTTTACGATTCTAGACTTAGTGCTAGATCTGGGTTCCCGACACTTCGCTTCAAATGTCTCCCTGCTCAGCCTCATCTGAAGTCTCTGTCTCCCATAAATTTCTAACGGCCCTATATGCAGATGTCATGGCTGCCATTTACATCCTCCTCCACACCAGGCTTCTGCTCCCTTGGTTGGCTTGTTGCTGTGCATGTGACTTCTTCAGATTCTCTGGAGTCTGTTTCTTTGTCCCCAGAACACCAAGTCCCTTCAGCTCCTGCTTCTGTGGTCACCATGCAATTCCATAACCCACTCTGCTGAATCACTGCCTTCCTGTTAACAGGGAGAGGCTGTGTTTTTCTGCCTTATAGGGTATGTCCACATGCAGCTTTTAAATTGAAATAATGCTGGTTATTTAGATTTTAAAAAGTGCAAGTCCACAAGATGTTTTCTTGAATCAAAATGATGAGCTCTGTCATTTCAAAACAAGGAAAGTTAGAGCGATTCAATAAAACCTTGTTTTAAATTGCACTGAGGCTCAGATCAAAGCTGTTGTATTGAAATAACGCTGTGTGGACATGTTATTTCAATTTAACGGTTGTTTCTATTTAACAGTTTTACCCTTCTCCTTCCCAGGGTGCCTTTTTCTATTCGTCTATTGGGTGGGGGCATGGCCCTTCTCGGAGGCCATCTTGCCATACCTCCCATGGTGTCCCTCTCCTAAATTAAACTAGCGAGTCCTGTCCCTGGTCATGCTAGTTCAATTTGACTTTCTAGTGTGGACCTGTTAAATCAATTTAGCTTAAATCAATTTAATGCTTTTATCAAATCAATTTAAGTTAAATCTATTTAAGTGTCTGTGTGGACATAGCCATAGAGAAGAGGCTGATAGGAACAGTGGTTCATTTCTTGCTTTGTGGACTGATCACACTTTTTTATGATGTTTTTGCTCCCTTTTAATTGCAATGGTTAGAATTCCATTACTGCATTTCTTTCTCCTTTCTCCATTGCACCCTAAATTTTATTTGACGCTTTATGTAATAGGGAAAAGATTAGGAATGTTATATCTATTGTCATTTGTACATTTGAATGATTAATGTAATTACAGTGAATGCTGTATTTGAAATGGGGTTTCCTGTAAGCTCCTTCCTGATAGTGACTGTTAGGAGCATAAAACTCAGCTTGCTGGGGAGCTATGGAACAGGATGCTAAAGCGTGGTATTCTGCCCGGCTACCCTTGGAATGCAGGCTGTCAATCAGAGCGAGCAGGGAGAAGCTGCCAGAGAGGTCTGGAAAGAGAACGTGGGAACCTGTGGCGTGAAAAATAGGAGCCGTGGATTGGCCAGAGAACCTGAGGTAAGGGCTTCTTAGAGCCTGTGCGCCAAGTTGGGGGAGAGTTTGTCCCCCCCTGCTTTACTTTATGGAACTGGCTTCTTCTGCCGTCTCTGGTGTGACTGGCAAAATCGTCGCTGTTGGAGCGGAGCTGCAGGCGCTCACCATGATAGACACAGACTGCGTTTTGTAAATGGAGTTAAAGAGACTGGCAGTTATATAGAGCAGTGTGGAGCCAGTTGCCAGTCTCACACAGACTTTGCTGACAAGGAGCCTTTATGGAGCTGGACTTCACTCCCGAGGAGAGGACTTGTGATTAAGCGGATCCCATGACACACGAGGCCACAGAGACTAGCGAAAGCCTACTTGGGTCTACGGCCATCAAGTGAGGAGGTTCGGGATCCCCTCTCACACTGTCAGCTTCATCTTTGGGAAGTGCTGGTGATTATATGGGGTTTTGGTTTGGGTTCACCACGCATTGCAGTGAGCTGAATTCTGATTGTATGGGGATTGTGTAACAAGGGTAGAATAAGGTTTTATTTAGTTTGTTCATTTATGGAAGGTTCATTTGTTGATATCATGTGTTTACTTTTATTAAAATGTTTAAAGCATAGATCCACGCTTCGAGTCAATGCTTGCATCTAGGGGTGGAACCTCCAGGTTGATAGATGCCTGAAGGTGGGGCGGCCTACCAAACGGGGAACCTGGCCCTTGTAAGACCTGAAATTTCCCCACAACACCATCTGCCATTTACCTTAGTTCTAGAATTCTCATCACTGTTCTATCTTCCTTATTTTTTCCACTGTTCCCTCTAGATCCCTCAATTTTCCCTCACTTAACACTTTAAGAATGAACACGCTCTTTACATCCCCTGCAAGGTTTCTACATGTTGTTCAGCCTGCTACCAGTCATTTTAATGATCATGTATCCCTGCAGCACCTTTAGATTTTCTAGTAATGCAGCAGAATGAGATCAGAGAAACTACATGCATGAGATACCTAAGAAGATACTCTGCAATGGTAAATCTGAAAACTTACACCTTGCGGAATAACATTCCTTTGCAGGATCAAGATTCAAAAAATTATTTTTCTTAAATCAGCAAGCTGTGACATCATGGCAGCCAGATGTGGGAGACTTGACACATATGATTTAGGATATTTAATATAACCCCAGCATTCTGAGGATCCTCCAGTGTTTAGGCTCAACCAGATGAATCAAGGACACAAAGGCTAATCCTTACCTCTGATATAGTACTGTGTGTAATGCCTACTTGGTGATGATAACACACTTGATTTCTATGGTATTCTGGTGTCATGACCCAGTCTCATGTTTGTTTTCTTTTTTACAATTGAACATCAGGCTTGAAGCTTTGGGGATTTTTCTACAACAGCTCCCAAACCAGTTTCCTGGTCAATATGCAGTATTTTTTTTTTCTTTCATTTAACAAACAGTCTATCTTCTCTTTGTTTTGAGAAACATTATTTCACATTTATTTGCATTGAACTGCATTTACCATCTGTTACTCCAAGTATTAAAAAGATCTAACTCTCACAGTGTCTAATTGCATTGTTCCTCATAACTTACTGGGCTCAGTGAATTAGCACATCTGTAAAATTGTTTTAAAAAAAAATCTGCTTCTTTTGGTATTGCTAACCAAATCACTTACTATATGAAGGAATTAAAAAGGTAAGACCTTGACATTGATTCCCATGGTTCCTTTTCTGTAGATAATTTTACTTGAAAACATTCTCGTTACAGCTATTGTTTCTTTTCCCTTAGGCAGTATTTAAGCTAGGAATTTACCTTTATTTCATAATATAGGGGTTAATCTTGCATATGAAATTTGTGAGCTGCTGACAGAAACCCACACAGTCATCTGAAGTATCATCATAGGGCTTTCACCAGGGATCAATTAATATTTACTATTAAGATATTTAAGTTAAATCTCTTTCCAATTTTTCCCCTCCCTATTTTGGATCTCTGAAATATTTTAACAAATGTGTAGCCACCTAGGAATTCCTTTGACATTCTGCTTAAACAATAATAACACTCGTTGAGAGTTAAACAGGGAAACTGAGTCATAAATCCACCCAATTTAACATTAATTAATTTTTGTCCTTATTTATACAATTTCAGGCAAAATTATTATTTTTTACAAAGTCTGACAATACTTGCATGCCAGGGGAAAGAAAATTCAGGGCAGTACCACCTGATGGCCTGGCAGCAGTGATGCCCCTCCACCCCTTAAAGACTGATGCCCTAGGCAACTATCTATGTCACCTATATAGTCAGACCAGCCCTGACTGATCTACATTGTGTCCCCTCCTGTCTTTTTTTTTTTTTTCCATTTTCAAGGCTTGACTGCATTTAAAATGCTAGAATGGCACAGCTGTCTCTGTACCGCAGTTGAGCAATTTACTGTTAAACGCAGAAGAGAGGAATTCTTAGCACAAGTAAACCATCTCCCTGAGGAACAGTAGCTAAATTGATTGAAGAATTTTTCCATTGACCTAATGCTGTCTACATGGGGACTTAGGTCAATTTAATTTCATCAGTCAGGAATCTGGATTTTTCACACCTCTGACCAATGTAGTTAAACATACCTATTTTTTCTAGCGTAGACCAGGCCTCGGATATCCTTCCAAAGAATTATACACCAGATTAGGTCTGGCCCTCTTGGATACAGAAGAGTGGCCTGGGAAAGCATGCAAGAAGCTTACTTAGTGTTAGCATTCTTACTCAAACATCAGCCACAATGTGAATGGAAAATAGAGTCACTGGTCCATGTAAATGTTGGCAGAGGTATTACCTGTCTAAAAGGAACTAAACTAAGCATGAATTGCCCCCATTTCCACTTCCCTCAATCCAGCTACCTACATAGAAAGGAGACTATCAAATTAAAGAGTGTGAGAACTCCCACAGTAAAGTGTACTCCCCAGAAGTCTCAAGGAGAATTCGACTGAAGGAACTATCCCGTCTATAGCAGTGGTCATCAAAGTATGGGTTGTGAACCAGTACTGGGTCGTAGACTTGAAAGGACTGGGTTGCAGCACCTGCGCTGCACCCAGGAGGAGGGGCAGCTGCCCCTCACGCCCCTGCCGGCTGGCACTGATCCCAGAGGGGGGGCAGCCCATCCCCCCCACGGTGAAGGGATCACTTCATGGCAGAGGGGCACAGAGATGGGACCCAAAGAAAAAAAGTTTGACAACCACTGCTCTATGGTATAATACAGTTCTTAGTTTTCAACATTTTGTTTTCACTTGTTTATTTTGAAAGTTCTTCTCCTTTCATTTCTGAGCATGTTTTCTAGACTGCTTTTTTGTCAGTTTTTTGCTTTTTCTTGACACATTTTTGCACTGTTAAACATTGCATCACAAACATGCTTTCATAGCAAATGGTCATTTTCATGATTCATCTGTTTTCTTATTTTTGTGTCTTATGTTGAACTGCTGTAGTATGACATAAGTATTGTTATGTGTTGAATACTTTTTGAGTGTAAATCTCTCAGCCTCTGTACCTGATCTCATTCCACTTCTTGGCACTCATTCCTCACATTCTTCTTGGGCTTGTTGCATAATTTTCTCTTTCATATTTTTCACTCATTTTCCTCTCTAACTCCAAATCTATAAAAATACAGTGTTCATTAAGGCCTTTGCATTGCTTGAGGGACCTACCCCAATCCCTCTAGACTTAAATTGAGCAAGATGAGACCTGTGTTGCTTTAGACAGCATGCAAGATGCAATCATGTTTGTTGCTGTCATGGTGGAATCAGACATTGCCTACTTGAGTCAGTATAATCAAGGATTTCTCTTCTTTGTGAGATATATAGAAAGCTTCAAAGATCTTAAATAAATCATAACCTGAACTTAACTCATACATAGTGCTATTAATGTGAGCTTTCCGTTAATGGTAAAGAAGTACTCTTTTGTAGATAAGCATGACAACATGACACCATTTTCACAGAAAGTTCAAAGTAAATGAATGTTATATCATATTACAGATTGGGTAAATGCTTATTAGATAGATAGATCTAGAAACTAGAGGTATGTCAGCCCAAATATTTGACTTGGCTAACTCATAGATACTGTAATCTTACTTGCCACTTGCCTTTTGTTTTAGCTTACTTATGGGAATCTGTAAAATAATTTTTGTTTCTTTTTAATATCAAAATATTCTTTGGAATCTCCTATATTAAGTACTGAAATATAAGGAAGTGATGCAAAGTAAAGCCATCTGCCATGTGTCCAACTATTTTTGTTTCAGATAAAAATGGGCCAGTATCTATGAGTCCAATTCAAATACACTTGCATTTGAAGCTATTTCACCTAGAACAGAATTTTGTACTTTCATACCAATTTTAATTTAAAATTACAGGTTCACTGTGGTCAGAACCAAGCAAAGGGTATAATCTGCTGTGTACACATTATTAATCCACAAAGCTCTTCTGGTTAGTGAGCCAATGTACAGCTCAGCAGTTCAATTAATCTCTGTAAGGTTTAAAGAGAATAGTATAAATGCAAAGGGCAAATGTTGGTAATAGAGGACAGGTTGGAGAAGCTTCATTCTAGTACTGGCTGTTGAAACCCCAGACAGGAACTCAAAGTGAGACTAGTGCTGGCCAATTACTCAGTCCAGTGGCACCTTGGTCATTTGTTCTTCTCTCTTCATGTGTAGCTGGAATGGCATCACTAGGGTGTGTATATCCTTTTTGCATGGCCATCACTGATCATGGAGAAAGAAAAGAGGGGGATATCTCGTAGCACTGGGATGGTTGCAGCCACAGCAGAAATAACCACAGTGCAACAGATACCTGAATGAATGATAGACAGCTCAAATCTCAGGACAGTTGATGTCTGGCCATTTTAACAAACAGAAATGGATTTAAATTTTGAGCGGGCCTACCAAGCAATACTACATCCCACCCTTCCTGAAGTAATCAGTTGTTGTCCACCATAAACACACAACTTTGTGGAGGGCCAGACAAAGAAGCATAAGGATTATGAGGAGGGTCAGTGAGATGATTGTTAGAGATGTGTCCCAAAGGTAATGATTTCTTTACATAAAAAAATAAGTCACAGACATTTCTGTGTCATCCATTGGTCAGTGTGTTCCATCCAACTCTACAGAGGATATAACTTTTTCTCTCAAATAAAAGAGACGCTCCTGCTTTTTATCATTGAAGGTCTCAAGTTCAAACCTGAATATAATGGCTAGATTTGTGGTTGTCACACTTGCATCTCTGCAGAGCAGTTGTGTACCAGTTGCATTACCTGTGTTCCCTAAAGTGCAAGCACTGTTCTCTCTATATGCTGCCTGGGGTGAAAGATGTGGTAAGGAGGGACAATTCAGACCTAAGGCCACAACTCAGTCCTAACCCACTGAACAATGGAGATGGCTGAGCATGCAAAATTTTTCTGCCAATTCATGAAGGGGTAGAGTCCACAAGTGTCCTTCATGTGCATTCCCAAAAAGAATCTGAAGGAATCCTGAAGATTTACTGTTCAACACCCTAATAAGTCCCTTGTTTAAATGGCATGGAAGAATCCTGAGTTAGTGAAATGTATAAATGGCAGGTTTCTGTTTATTTTTGCCATGTGATTAATTTCCAAAAAATTGGAATTCTGAATATGCCTTATAGAAGTAAGGTCTGCCAGACCACAGATGGCTAGAGGTGAATTTATTATGGTTTTTTCCTTGTGTTTATTGCAAAAACTCAAGGAACTAACAGTGCCTCATTAACACTTATTGTTCTGTCAAGGTCAGAAGAAGAAAATGGTCAGCTAGAATAAGAACCATATTTTATCAAATCTTCTCAGACACAGTTATTTTTATTACAGAACTTTTAATTGGGGCTGAGAAGAGCCCTAAGAGAATATTGTAAATGACAACTTGAAAAAAAAATCATTTGCTCTTGATTCAGAAAATAGACTTTCCATACATTATTCTGCAACAATAGTGAAAGCAAACATAACTCTGCCTGTTATTAAAAATCCCTGTTTTCTATTTATTTTCTGAGTTTGCATCTATTCATTTGAAGTGGCATTCCATTGTGTTTTACTCCCTAGGGAATAACGTTATATTACAGTTATCTTCCATATTCAGCTTTAATACATGAAGAGTTAGTTGCACAGGCTCCTTAATTGACTGAATTTATTTTTAGTTTTCATGAGGATCTGAACACTGCATCTTACATTCATTAGCCAGCTGTTGTCAAGAAGAAAATTGTGTTGTAAGAAGTTACTAATAAATGAAAAAATACTTACGTTTTTATGGGTAGGTGGCCCAAAAGATTTAAACTACTTATGTATTCACAGCAAAAAGTAAGAGTTTAAGTTTTTAATTCAAATTTCTAATGAACTTGAAATTAATAATAGTCAACATCCTGTCAAATTTTGTAGGATACAGCCCCAGGTAGTCAACTAATAATTTAGTCTTTTAAAATTTAAAACTTATGAAGGCTCAAAATAATACCTGTACTTCATTAGTTTTAAATCTTTAAGTTTTCTTATTATATCCACAATTCAGCAATAATAATCTTGCTATCAAGTGAATAATAAAATTAGCCAAGTCTAATTATGATTATTATTATTTAAAGCTGCAGTTGTTTATTGTGGAGCTAATATCAATTTAAAAAAAAATCTTCTCAGGGATGAAAAGCAAGACCTGAATTGTACAGTAAACTATACTAGAGAGAGGGTGATTATATAGTTTTCTCAAGAAGTGAGGCCTGAAATGCAAGGGCAAAAATATTGAAATCTAGTCCAAAATTTGCACATTTAAGACTCAGTCTAGCTTTCCAGTATTGAGGATCCTTTGCTGCACTAACAAAAAAGAATAAGCTATTTTGTTTTTGCATATCTGTACAGTAGCTATTCTATCAAGATAATGGCAAAATAGTCCATTATGTTAAGCACACGTAGTGAAACACTTTTATTTACACTTTCTTTCTGGGCTATATGTCCTCTGATTTACCAAGATTTTGTTGTGGTTACAATCTTGCAGTAAGGTAGGTGAGTGTATACAGTACTCCTGGTATATTTTTAATTCATCCATTCAGAGTTGTAAGGGAAAAGTATTTTTCAAAGATACCTTCTCTATCTAGCCTTTATAAGACAGCTCTATCATTTCTTTCACAGAGTTCTGCAGCAAGGAAGCAAATTAGAAAATCGTCAAAGACAATGATATGTCTTGACTCACATAAATTAAATGGCATATGTTTTCAATTAAAAAAAAAACTACCCTTGGTGCAATTATCAATATTTCTTATATTAAATTACAGCCATAAAATAATAAATCCAGATTCTATGGCAGTCACTAAACATTTGCAGGTTACCCACTGATCACAGACAGTATGTGCCAGAAACCTGATGACATTCAATTCTAATTTTTTGTCAGCACTGATTTCTAGAGCCATTATTGGATGGGAAAGACAATATGAGGCTTATAAGTATGATGAAAATAGCAGTTCATATGTCAACAGATTTTCTAACACCTTCTCAGAAAAAAACATAGATGTTAGCCGGCAGGTAAGTCTAGCATTGATGCTATAGACTCAGTTTTGCTTGGAAAGTTCTTGTATTGACCATAGCAGACATTCATCTAACAGTTTATTCTCCATCAGAAATACAAGGCCAGATGCATCAAGTTCAACATATGAATTTGTAAGCTAATTGTATTACCATTATAGTACACTATGATCCCATTATACTAACATTTAAAACGCATGAGCTACCGTACAGATAAGTCTGATCTTTCATATAGACATGCAATTCGTGTGCTATTTTGAGAAGTGAATAAGTCAGTCAGGTGCCCAGCTCCCTTTGAAAATCACTGAATTGGGTGCCTAATTCCCTTATGCTATGTCTACACTTAAGAAGTTAGTTCAAATTAACTTAGTTTGAATTAATTAATTTGAACTAATAATGGTTACTTCAAACTAATTTAATTTAAACTAACATGTCCCCACTTGAAACCCAAATTGAACTAGTATGTCCATGGGCAGGATCTGCTAGTTTGATTTAGGAGGGGGGCACCATGGGAACTGTGGCAAGATGGCCCCCAAGAAGGGCCATGTCCCCACCCAATACAGAAAAGAGAAAGGCACCCTGGGATGAAGAATTTCAAACCGTGTTAATGCAAATTAATGGTTAGTTTGAATTAATGTGGATCCATTGGGTTAATTTGAACCAATAAATCCTAATGTTTCTTCAAAGTTAAGCAAGGATTTATAACTTTGAAGTAAGTGTTCATTACTTCAAACTAAGGAATTCCTTAGTTTGAAGTAATGAAAACCAGTGAAGCCATACATTAATTTAGTTTGAATTAATCCTTATTAAATTGTAAGTGTAGACATGTCCTTAGGTACGTTTGAAAAACCCATCTGAAACCACCCTTTGCATATGAAAAAAGAACTACTTTAGAAAGTTAATGAGAATGCTATTAAAAATCCTATCTAATGCTCCAATTGTGCTATGCAGAAATAGCATAAAGCTGCTGTGTTCCAAAGGGAGAAACTGGAAGCCTCTTGCCTCAGGGGCGTCTAATGCTGCTCAGAGTCCCAAGGCACATGCAGACTGAAAGTGCTCTGCCACACCAGAGATGCAAAAAGTTTTCATACATGGGGGCTGCAGAGCCTGACTGGTGTGGGCCTGTGGGCCACAAAATTCCAAAACCGGTTCTTTTTGCACTATACAGAATATACAATTACATATTTTCTGTATATTACAACAATAATAAAGCCATTTGCAGGCTGCACGTGGCCTGTGGGCCACCCTTTGGGCATCCCTCTGCTACACCTTTATGTGAAATGCTTCTCAGTTCCATCTGAGACACTCTTTTGTAGAATAGAGTTTACCCCTTATGAATTAATGCTGCTAGATAGTGAACAGAAAGAGAGAAAATATGGCCCAGCCTCCTCTACACTCTCATTGCTTCTTTTGGGCCTGTCATGAACCTTGACTACTCTCCTGCTTTCTCCCTGAAGAAATAGCCCCAACTCAATGGTTGTGCCTTCACCATATTTGTCCAACAGTCCCCACACAATATTCTGTTTAGTGTCAACAGCAATTTTGGTGTTTTCCCCAGGGCCCAAGGGGAATTGAGGTCTTCCTTCCTTCATAATTCCATTTTTCTGAGCTCAACTACCCTGATTCACCCTGCTCTTCCTGCCTCTTTATCAATTTTGGGTTGATGGGATAATGGCTTTTTAGGCCACCCATCTGGCCAGCCTCACTCTCTAATTACTCATCAGCTTTCTCAAGGGGAACGAATTAACATCTGAAGGTACGTCTGTACTTACAATTTAATTTGAATTAATAAGGCTTAATTTGAATTAAATTAACGCATGGCTACACTGGCTTTCATTATTTCGAACTAAGGAACTCCTTAATTTGAATTAATGAAAGCTTGCTTTGAAGTTATAAAACCTCACTTAACTTTGAAGTGAGGGTTAATTTGAACTTGTTAGTTCAAATTAAATCAATATAGCTGTGTTAATTTGAATAAACCATTAATCTGAATTAACACTTTTTTGACTTTCTTCATCCTAGAGGGCCTTGCTCTTCCTATATATTGGATGGGGGCATGGCCCTTCCGGGGGCCAACTTGCCATACTTCCCATGGTGCCCTTCTCCTAATTCAAACTAGCAAGTCCTGTCCATGGACATGCTAATTTGAATTGGTTTTCCTAGTGTGGCCATGTTAATTTGAATTCACTTAATTTGAATTAATCATTATTAGTTTGAATTAATAAATTCAAATTAAGTTAATTCAATCTAACCTTCTAAGTCTAGACATAGCCTGAGAGATCAGAGTGCAGGCTCACCTGTTTTGCATCCTGCACTCTGTCACAGGACCACAATTTACTCCAGGAAAAAGTAAGGGACTAGTGTATGTTTGGCCCATACGTGGCCTCAGGAGGGCTGGAGAACTACTCACATAAGGAAAGGTAGGATATGACCCTAACCATGACTGTCATTCAGCTTTGGGCTGAAAGTACACTCTTGCAATTCGGAAACCTTACTGGCATTCCGGCAATATTTTAATCCACAGCAAACTCTCCCTCTGGGATTGCATCTGGTTTCTCTTCCTTTTACCTGTCTCATTTTAATCTTAATCTTCTATGCTCCTTCAACCCATTTGAATGCCTTTCCCTTTCCTGATTTCTTTGTACAGCATTAAAGGCCTTGTTATCTTCACATCCTCTGCCAAGGCCCATCTTTTCTAAACTCTCTGTCTAAAAACCAGTCAGTCAGCCCCAATGCCTTCACTTTCTGATCTCCCCATGTTCAGTCACTAGTCCTGAAATTTCATTTTAGGTATACTTATTCTTTCTTGACATACCATAATATCTATTCTTGCATTCTTTACTTATATTACAGGTATGAAACCACAATCTAATCCAAATCATAGAATCATAGAATCATAGGGTTGGAAGGGACCCCACAAGGTCATC
>ML681996.1:19552803-19583153 GCA_007922195.1 Podocnemis expansa
ACAGTCCACGCATCTAACCCATACTTCCTTAATTTGCCAATGAGAATGTCAGTATCACTCTGGATTAATACTAGAATAACAAATTCTTCAGTTTGTGGCCCATACACTATAGTCAGATAACAAAACTGTTGTGAGTTTGCACAAACATCTAATATTACCTGAAATGGCATGCTGAACTTTTTGAAGTTCACCTATGACTAATTCCAAGCTAGATGGACAATTGGAATCCTGTTCTTGTTTTATTATTCTAAGCAGAAAAATCAACACATGCTGCAAGTGTATCTAGAAATACAACAGTTTAGAAGTTGTGCATTTTTTCTTATGGAAAACAAGAATTGTGTTATTGGTTTCCCTGTACGTGATGATTGATCCAGCTGTTTTGCCACATACGATGGCAAAGTCTTTGCTTCCACTTAGAAAGTGATTTTATATATTTCTGATCATATGGCAGTCCAAAAATCATGCAGTATGTTTTTTTAAGCTAATAGACCATTCTTTTTTTTCCAGCTAAAGATAATGGCTTTTTTTTATATTTTATTTTTCCTTCAGTTCCAATTAAACACCTTTGAATCATCTTATTTGACATTCTTTCACATACATAGTGTTGGGGTGGGGGAATACCAGTGAAAAAGTATCAGATTAAAGAGAAAGAGAGTGAAACAGATGGACAGTATCTGTTAAAGAACTCTAGTTTAAAATATCTGAAGCTTGGGGAACTGAAAACAACTGTGAGTGGGAAGATGGATCAGGTAAAAAATGTTGCAATCCCAAAGTCATCCCCAACTGACATTTATCATTCTTGTTGTCTCAGTAAGGCAAGAAAAACTTGCGAACCCCTGAGAGAGTGGAACAAGATATTGATCAGAGCTGTGCAAGCTTTGAAATACTGTAGTGGAGTCTAAAGTAAGTCCTTTCAAAAAGCTGTGTAAGCTCAAAACTTGGCTATGTGTAATACAAGAATAAAAGCTCAGATGTGAGTGTGTGAAACTTTCTGATTATCAGTGAAGCAAAAACCTCAAATCATTGTTGCACAATTGAGAAATCCTATTAAAATGGTAGTGGCAACAATGTGTCTGTCTTTATGACTGGGTCATAGAACTGTTAGAACTGGTCTCTTTTTGTTCTGGACCAATTTTTCATGCTAAATAGCACCTTAAACTACAAGTGCTATGTACCCCAGAGGGACTACTCCTGAAAGTAACTGCCAGTAGAATTAAAAGTTTTATCATTATATCCTTTGAGATTATTTCATGGATAAGGGCCTTAGACTCATGATTTCACATGCATTTGGAAGTTTGAACCAGGGCAAAATCTCTCTCTGCAAATGTAGCTCTGTGTAATGAAAAGTTATGTTTCCACTCTCAGAATAAAAAATCTCCGACAACTGCACAGTTTTCATAATATTGCCCCAAGTTGGGGAAAAATATTACATAGAAACAACAAATCCCTTTTTCTCTTCTTTTATTCTTTGCCTGTGAGCACTACCTTCTGTTTCTATGAAAAATTCAAAGCAAAAACACCATGTCAGTGTTGGAATTTTATTATGTGTCTCTTTGGCATGTACAACTCAGATATTTGAGTTTCATGAAGGATATTTTAAAAGGATATGTAGGATATTTTAAAAGTTTTAGATGGTTTGTGAACTAAGCAACTTCTTGCACATTTTTTGAGAAAGCATATTTAAGGTTTTTTTTTTTTTTTTTTCCCAGTCCAGGAAAATATTCAAGAAACAAAAAACACTGTATTTGTCTCAATAAAGGGAACTGTTAGTATTAAAAATGAAGAATCCCTCTAAAAATCTCCATTTGATTGTTTAATATGTCAGTGATAATTTGTATATCTGTTGCTCTACTGGTCTGCAACTTTTTTTTCATATTACGTTTACTGTTCTAGGTATTTTAGCTGCCTTGGAAATGAAAATGAATATACACTGCCACATTTAGTTCATAGTCAAATATGTTTAACCATCCAAGCCACCCAGCTACTCCTTTCTCAACACTTACAATATTCTGACATGGAACCAGAAAGTCAGAAGTGACAGGCTTAAACAACTTCTACTGTTGAATGAGTGTTTAAGTACTGTTAGGGTTTAAGTCTTGTGGAATGAGAATGTGTTCAAATGTAGTAAAGAAGTTTCATGTGGGGGAAAGAGCGCTTAGAAGGGATACCAACCAAAATAAAATCAAAAGGGATCATGGAAATTTGTTATTTGCGGAACAAAAATGTGGATCCTGGTTGTCTCTGGGAAAATCTCAGTGCTGGATCTTCCTACTGTTTACAGTTTCAAAATGGAGTGAGATCATTCTAAAGATTAAAAATAAAATCAAACCTAGTTTAATTCATGTGTTGAAAAAAAGTGTCTAATTTGAATTTAGAAACACCAAATATGTCCACAGGAACTCTTTCCCAAGCTTCTCTTTCTGTTTAATCTTTGTCCTATGCCGTAAATTGAGCCTGCAAATGCCCATGTGACAGGTGAGCTGTGTCAAATCTGTTTTGACTTTTTTCTTTTTTCTTTTTTTCTTTTTTTTAAGCCCAACTGCTGAAGAATCAGGCTGTGGGAAGCACAGTGAAAATAAATGGATTCCATCACAATCACAGCTGTATAGAGGGGGAAAAAATAGTTTAAAGTGTAAAAGAGATTGGTCAGTTCTTTGGGGAGCTAACTTTCCACCTCCCACGAAGAAGAAATGAGCAGTGAGTTTTGATTCTAGGACTAATTTGTACGCCCCCCTTGCTAGACTGTAACACCTCCTTATCCACACCAACAAGTGGAACGTATAATGCTAGTGATGGATAAGCGTGTTCAGATAAAATAAAATTGTGACGGTATCACAAGATGATGATTTGTACACAATCTTTCATGTTCTTTTTCTTACAGTTTGAGCAAATTTTAGATTAATTATGCAAGACTAGAGGGAACTCTAAGAGTTGCAGGGAAATTTGCTGTGTCCCCTGGCCTCTGATTGGAGTCATTTTCTGAGGCAACACTAAGAACTCTTCCAAAGTTTTCCCCCAAAACCTAAACTTCTGAGGACATTTTAAAAAATTGGAATAATTAATGTTTTTCTTGGTTCTATCCAGAAGGAGAATTACCAAAATACCACAAGGGTTTTCCTTAAAAGGTAAAATTGTAAAGACAATAAAATTGATTTAGTTTGGATTAAAATATTAAGCATTAAACTTTTGGGTGCTCATTCAAATTGATCTTCAAAACTTTGTTGATCAACATTATTGACTGCAGCCTTACTTTTCAGTGCGGGGGTGTGGTGTTAATGACAAGCAAAGCCACACTACTCCAATTAGCAGGAATATTTTTTATTTTCAGTGCTATATTGTGTCAGTGTTTTAGTTCATGTACTTTGGGGACCTTAAAAAGTACATTATGGATCTAGAGACTTTATCAGTTCTAGTGATATTCCCTATTTTCACTATATGGGATATTTCTGAAACTTGCAATACCTTTAAAACTTTAGTGAACTTTTTTCTAAGTGTTCACACTGTAAAAAGTTAACTTGTAAAATATTATTTTCAGTTTAAAAAAAATCTAAATCTTGATATTGCATTAATGTTTCTGTTCTTACAATTTTCAGAAGTGTTTTGGGGTTGCTTGCCATGTCAGTTGATAAACAAAGCCAAGGAACAGTGATAACAGTATAATTCAAGTATGATTGTTGGCATGTGCATTTGCTATTTAAAGCACAGATGCCCCTCTTCCACTCTCCTTCCCTATAATGAATTGCACAATGCTATGTTTTCATTATTGTACATCTGTTCTATTCTAGTATTTTCTGTTCAGGATCTTCCACTGCCCCAGTGATCATGGTATACCCATTCCAGGACAATGAGATCCAGTTAGAACAAAGAAGTGCACAGTTAAGTATTGCCCCGGGGATTAGCATTTTCCATGAATGAAAAAGAAATGGATATAATTTCAGCCTGCGATTTCAGTTGGGTACAATCTTTACTTTCTGTTTTAAATTGCTTCATAGTATTGCTTTACTCTTTTCTACCTAGAAGTAACTGAAGCAATGAGGAAAATGATCCATATGTGTTTGTGTTTATTTTTGTGAGTGTTTACACACACACACACACACACACACACACACACACTCACTACCCAGAAGAACTATTACAGTTGAAAATCAATCACTCAAAAGTTAGAATATATCTGTTATTCTCTACATTCTTCAATTTGTTGCCCCAGACCTTATTTCTTGTAAACTATTGAAACACTGCTCTGAATAGAAAATTATTCATTTCCTCATGGGCTTTCCAATTGTTTTCATCACAGAATTAGTTGCCAACTATAAAAGGTTTGGGTTAAATGACTTGGCCAGCATCGTAAAGGAACTCTGTGATATAGGCCAAAGTAGAATGCTGTTCTTAAAAGCATTATTCAACTGTCTTAACCATGAAAGAAGCCATTCTGTTCTTGCAGTCCCTTTCCTCATTCACTAAAAGAAGCAAGAGTCCTACAGATAACAGTCTAGTTACTACCCAACCCTAATTCTTCTTCAGAGCAAATCCATCCTGTGCACAGACACAGAATGGTGCATATGGGTAAAAAATGCCATGCTTTCCTGTAATTAAAGATTATGTCACAGCACATAAGCATAACAGCCCTTATAGTTTCTATGTGGTCTGGAGCAAGGCATTTAAACCAATCCTTTCTTCGTGCCCAGTTTCAGACCCTATGGACTAATTTGGAGAAAAGCTGAGCACTCAGAACTGCAACTGAAGTCAATGGGAGTGGTGCTTCAAACATATAAAATGCTACTTTGCTGAAAAATTAAGTATCATATCTCTGAAACTGAGCATCCAAAATTAGTGGAAACTGCTGCTCTCTTTGTGTCTCAGAGTGCCTCAGCTGTAAAATGGGGAATACTGCTCCTTTACCTCACAAGGTCATTGTGAAAATAAATGAATTGACATAGTATAGTGGCTAACACTTCTGCTTAAGAAGGTCATGGGTTTAAGCCCCAGGGGGGTTGGACTTGAGGATCTCATGAGGTCCCTTCCAATGCTGTGGTTCTATTCTATTTGGTGGAGTGTTCATTTATCACAGAGTTAAGTAACATAGACAATTCTGTGATAAAATTAATAATTTTATCTTCAGAGCAGGGCTTAAAGTGTATGCAGTAAATAGGACATGGGACCACCCACTGAATTATTAGAATAAAAACAATTTAATAATCAAAAATAAATAGAATAATTAAATGTTGATATTACTGATAATTTATGCATATTATTTAAGATATTTTAGTGATGAGTGCCACAAAAGAGCCCTCAAGGAAATTAATCATTCTCTCTTGAGAACGGGGTTTGAGTAGTGGGCAGTAAATAGAGACTGGAGCCACAAAATGAACAATGAAAATAAATCAAAATTTGAACAGTTGCTTATTCTGTGAACACTAGTCTTCTTGTTCACTAAATAAGGCAGTGGCCCTGTGAAAAAAAAAATCTTTTTAGTCGGTCACTATCTTTCCCCACACTTACTCCCAAGTCACACTCTTCTCTCAAGTTTTCAGATCTGTATCCCCATCTGCCACCACCCAGTCTCCACAGCCATGCATCACTAAATCCAGTCCTAGTCTTCTCTGCATTCATGTGAGGCTGCTTCGTCTTCACACTACCTGGCAACCAGCAGGTGGAGCATTAACAGCATAGGAGAAATGGGTTTCCCATCTGTCAGTTTGGGTACTCTGTGCCCACAGAAATTTCTAGGAAAGCTGTACTTTATCCCTGCCATACTGAGATGGAGCATAGTCAGTACAAATGTTAGGAAAAAAAAAACATTTTCATTAGTAAGGTGGTAAAGCACTGGAAGAGGTTACTTAGAGATGTGGTGAATCTCCAAACTTAGAGGTTTTTAAGGTACAGCTTGACAAAGCCCTGACTGGGATGATATTGCTGGGGTTGGTCATCCTTTGTGTGTAGGGGATTGGACTAGATGATCTCCTGAAATTACTTCCAACTGTAATTTTCTACGAATCTTTGGAGAATTTAGGTGCCAAACTCAACTGAGCATGTGCAAATTAGAATTTATCAAAGATTTTAACTTGGTTGTCTTGTAGTTGTGTGAAGAAGTATTAATTTGTTTGTTTTAAATCTGCTGCCTATAAATTTCATCGGGTGACCTCTGGTTCTTGCATTATATGAAGAAGTAAATAACACTTCCTAATACGGGGTGTTCAACCTTTTTGGGTGATGGGCCACACTGCAATTCTTTTCTCAGTCAGGGGACCGGTGAGAACATTTTTGATAAGATATTTTATTAAAGTTTATTAATAATTTGTATAATGATTAGTGTGATATTTAGATTTGCTTTTGCTTGCACAAATTGTCACTATCTTCTTGCGCGCTTGATGTAGTAATATGGAATATTCCAGATAGCCCCAGCTCCCAGGATCTTGCGGGAGCACTTGATGGTCCAAATAAAAGCCCTTGGCAGGCTGGATTCTGCCCCCGGACTGCATGTTGGACAAGCCTGTCCTAATTCATTTTCTCTACCATGATTTTACAGATGTAAATCATAATCCCTCATTAATCATCTTTTTTCAAAGATGAACAATCCTGGTGTTTTTAATCTGTTCCATAGTCCTAATAATTGTCCTTGCCCTTCTTTTCACTTTTTCCCATTCTAAAGCAGTTACAGCAGTCTTCAGTCAAGCACACACACTGAAATATATCTTTTATTTACCTTACAGGCTTTGATCAGACTTTATAGAGCTCTAGAAGAACCTTGTTAGATTGAGGGAAGCTATGGAAATGAATAGTTTTACTTCTTTTATTAATATAATAATTATTATAAATGGTTTTCCATTGAGAGAATTAATTCTAGAAGAAGATCCAAAAGAATTCTTATGACTTTCTCATATTAGCTGACTCTCCTGAGGTAATCTCATCATTCAAAATTAAACCCATTTTATAGGGCCCAAGGTATTACACTATTAATGTCATTGCCAGCAGACACTGTGGAAAAAAGTATACAGAGATGTGTTGGTAAGGTTGATGTAAAAAGGGGTGGGTCTGCTAGCTTCAGCCGTGCCCTTCTTTTTTGCAAATCTATGTAACTTTTCATTCCAAACAGAATCTCTTGGTGATTTTGAAGGCAATTTTGGATTACAGGATGTTTGATGTTATAACAGCTGACATTTTATAAGGAAGTAGAGAATCTGCTTCTGCTTAAAGTAAGTGTGTGTGTGTGTGTGTGTGTGTGTGTGTGTGTGTGTGTGTGTGTGTGTGTGTGTGTGTGTGTGTGTGAGAGAGAAAGTAGTTATAGATGGTATGAAAAAGATCACTTTTTCAAACAGAAAAAAATATATACACTGCAAGCCAAGCTGATCTTTTCTTTGATGTCTTTGAGAACATTGTGGTGAAACCTCAGCGCTTGCTGATTGTTGGTGCATCAGCTCATTTACTAAACTTTCAATAAACTCTTATCTAATGCTGTTGTGATAGCAATAGATAATATGTTGACTTTGCTTAAACTGTAGGTGATGGGTAACTACGATACCTGGTGTTCCAGACTTTCATCATGAATGATTGATGATCATTCATGTAGGGAGAGCAATGTATTCAGTTGATGCTATGCTTACTCTGCTGGAATACCAAATAAAGTGACCAAGATGTCAAAATCAGGAGCCTTCGCAAACTACCTGACCTATGCACATCAGGCAATGTGGGAAGTTCTGAATAAACTGAATGAGAAGGACTGGAGTCACCAACATCATCTCTCATCTGCCTTACCCAGCCTAAATGATGAGGAGAAAAGAAGTGGTTCTGAAGTTAAGGTCCAGTTCATTTTGAATGGACATTAAAGATGGCATGGGTCAATCTGTAGGAAAGCACCATTATTTTGACCAAAATTAACAAATTAAAAAATGAGGTCTATCAAATTTTGGTTCTAAACTCCACATTTGTTTCTCTTCTATTGTTGCCTGCAAGTGTTTGCCACTTCACTCCTCTTGGGATTTCACAATGAACCTCTATCTCAACATGTAACATTAATTACCATTAAAGATAATACAAAATTAAAGAGATAGAGTTTTAGTATTAGATATGCAGCCTGTTGATAACTGCTACAACCACTGACTGTGAATATATCTGAAAGGTAACAAAATGCAAAGTATGGTATAAAGGCCCAGAGGCTTTCAGACACAGGGTAGGTAGTTCAAAAGATGGATTCCTAATTCTGGTGTCTGGACCTTACAAATGACATGTAGTGGCTAGCACCTCTGCTTAACATACAGAAGGTCCTGGGTTCAATTCCTAGGGGGTTGGACTTGATGATCTCATGAGATCCCTTTCAGCCCTATGATTTGATTGACATACAGGTGTAATAAGTAGGGTATTTGCTCTACAGCTACTGCACCTCAAGAAGGAAGGTGAGCATAACCAAAACAGATAAAAGCAATAACAGATGCAGCATTATGTTCTAAAGTCCCTTCATAAAACAGTAGTTAAAGACATCAGACATTTCTAACATCATGGACTGGAAGACAGTTTATGAATTCCACTGCTGCCTTTTGTTTACTTGTGCAGAAGATGAGGCCTTTGGGAATATGAGAAGGTTATGTGCAGGCCTGATTCAGAAGATAGTACCATTCTTACCTCTGTTGACCCAGTTAATATATATAAAAAATAAAAAATTCCTCTCTCACCCCCTATGGGTGGTATGTGTCATCCTCAACCTCGGGTCCTCTACCAGAGGCCTGGGAGTTTGAGGGTTCTGCACAGTATCTTAGCTGTTCCTAGCACTGCACTCTTCTGGACAGAGAGCTCTGATGTTGTTCCTGGGATCTGTTGGAGCCACTCTCCCAGCTTAGGAGTCACAGCCCCGAGTGCTCCTACCACCACTGGGACCACTTTGGCCTTTACTTTCCACATCTGCTCTAGTTCCTCTTTCAGGCCCTGGTACTTCTCCAGCTTCTCATACTCCTTCTTCCTGATGTTGCTGTCACTTGGCACTGCTACATCTATCACCACTGCTGTCTTCTGGTCCTTGTCTATTAGCACGATGTCTGGTTGATTGGCCAGTACCTGCCTGTCTGTCTGGATCTGGAAGTCCCACAGGATCTTAGCCCTGTTATTCTCCACGACCTTCTGTGGAATCTCCCATCTGGACTTGGGAGGCTCTAGCCCATACACTGTGCAGCTGTTCCTGTACACAATGCCAGCTACTTGATTATGTCATTCAGTGTATGCTGTTCCTGCCTGCATCTTACATCCTGCCACTATGTGTTGGACTGTCTCTGAGGCTTCTCTGCACAGTCTGCACCTTGGGTCCTGTCTAGTGTGGTAGACCCCTGCTTCAATGGATCTGGTGCTCAGTGCCTGTTCTTGTGCTGCTATGATCAGTGCCTCAGTGCTGTCTTTTAGTCCAGCCCTTTCCAGCCACTGGTAGGATTTCCCAATGTCAGCCACCTCAGCTATCTGTCGATGGTACATCCCATGCAGGGTCTTGTCTTGCCATGGCACTTCTTCTGCTTGATCTTCCTCCCATGTCTGCTGCTGCCTCAGGCATTCTCTCAGCAGCTCATCTTTGGGTGCCATCTTACTGATGTACTGCTGGATGCTCTGGGTTTCATCCAGGACAGTGGCTTTGACACTCACCAAACCCCGCCCACCTTCTTTCCGGCTGGCGTACAGTCTCTGGGTGTTGGGCTTGGGGTGGAAACCTCCGTACATTGTGAGGAGCTTCCGGGTCTTCCCATCGGCAGCCTCCATGTCCTCCTTTGGCCAGCTCACTATACCGGCAGGGTATCTGATGACTGGCAGGGCGTACCTGTTGATGGCGTGGATCTTGTTCTTCCCATTGAGCTGGCTCTTCAGGACTTGTCTTATCCTTTGGTGGTACTTGGATGTTGCTGTCTTCCTTGCCTCCTCATCGTGAGTCCCATGTGACTGTGGGATGCCAAGGTACTTGTAGCTGGTCTGTATGTCTGCTATGTGGCCTGCTGGTAGTTCCACCCCATCAGTTTTGACTACCTTCCCTCTCTTTACTACCATCTGGCCACACTTCTCCAGTCTGAATGACATCCCAATATCCTCACTGTAGATCCGTGTCAGGTGGATTAGCGAGTCGATGTCTCATTCATTCTTAGCATACAGCTTGATGTCATCCATGTAGAGGAGGTGGCTGATGGTAGTTCCACTCTTGAACTTGTATCCATATCCAGTCCTTGTGATTATCTGGCTGAGGGGGTTCAAGCCAACGCAGAACAGCAGCGGGGACAGCGCATCACCTTGGTATATGCTGCACTTGATGGCCACTTGTGCAAGCTGTCTTGAGTTGACTTCCAGTGTTGTCTTCCACAGTCCCATTGAGTTCTTGAGGAAGGTCCTTAGTGTCCTGTTGACTTTGTATAGCGCCACACATTCACAGATCCATGTGTGCGGCATTGAGTCATAGGCTTTCCTGTAGTCAATCCAGGCTGTGCTCAGATTGGTCTGTCTAGACCTTGAGTCTTGGGTGACTGCTCTATCTATGAGCAGCTGGTGTTTTGAGCCTCTGGTGTTGTTCCCAATGCCCTTCTGAGCTGTGCTCATGTACTGGCCCACGTGGTCCTGTAGCTTGGCGGCTATGATGCCTGATAGGACTTTCCATGTTGTGGGGAGGCAGGTTATTGGCCGGTAGTTGGATGGTGCTGTTCCCTTGTGGGGTCTTTCATGATCAGCACTGTCCTTCCTTGTGTTAGCCAGTCTGGGTGGGAGCCTGCTGCTAGCAGCTGGTTCATCTGTGCTGCTAGGCGTTCATGCACTGCTGTTAGTTTCTTTAGCCAGTAGGTGTGGATCATGTCCGGGCCAGGTACTGTCCAGCTCTTCATGTTCTTGACCTGCTGTTGGATGTCGGCTATTGTGATGGTGACTGGTTCCTGTTCTGGGAGATTGCTATATATATATATAGATATAGATATAGATATATATTTTTAATTTTGTGATTAATTTGTGTAAAAATATGGCTATTTTTGAACTTTAGCATAATTCTATGAACTGATATGAATACAGATGCATAAAACAGGTAGGGGTGTGGGGGGGGATGGATTCACTTCTTGTTATGCTTCATATTGTACATGGGGAAAAGGCGACTTGCACAAAATGCATTTTATATATTTGAGAATAAGAAAGGAAGGAAATAGCAATATTGCTTTCATACAGTCTTTGTAATACAAATCAATCAATTTTTCAAGTGCAGTGTATAAAAGACTGGGGAATAGGGATTTAAACTTTTTTTAAAAAAGACTTCTAAAGACAGTATGTGGATTTTTTCTTAAGCTAAAATTGTTTAGACAAACTTGGACCCAATCCATGGTTGTCTTGCAACTGATGTAGTTACTCACATCAGTGCAGAGTGACTGCAGAGGGGATATAAAATGCTACCAAATCAAAATCGTAGTATTTTACACTCATTTTGCATTTGATGAAACAATGGAATGGATTGTCTAATGTACAAAAACCACTTTAAACTGCTGTCAGTGTAAAGTCACCCAAATTTCAGCATGTTTCATTTGCATGAACTTTAAGGCACCCCAGCATGACAGTGTACTTACTTCCTGAAGAATAGGTCTATGCGTGCCAAAGGTGGTGATTATTTTTTCCTGAGAAATCAACTTGAATTGTGTTTTCAGTGCTCTTTCCTCATTCACTCAGAATTCTCCTGGATCCCTGGAACAGAGTAAACCTGGTTAAGTCCATCCATGGCAAAATATATTAAAGAAGGAGGAAAAAAAACCACAGATGATTGGTTACAGTGGCTTGGCATATAGTCAAGCCCAATGCTAGACTTTTCCACCCAAGGTAGACACTGCCACCCATAAAATTACGTTCCTCTAGATGAGTAACACAGTGATGCCATATGATGAAGGTGACCAGTCCAACTAAGTATCAGTTTCAGTTACAAATAGAGAATTCTTGCAACAAATGTTGCATGAATAAAATGCTATTCAAAGTTCTCAGAAATCATGTTGGGAACTGTTTTCAATAATGAATTTTTTGAGAAAATTACAAAGTGCACAAGACAATTTTTTAACAGAAAAAATAAGTCAGAATTCATCCTCAAAAATGTTTTGAAAATAATCTACCTACCTGTTTGTTATCCAATACTAAGATTTAAGGAATTAAGTGTCTTACCTACTTGCAGGTGAAAGATAAAATAGTGGGTAAGGAACAAATTTGTTTCACCAGAAGTAGCAAATCTGTGTAGTGCTTGTAATCTACCCAGACTGTTTCTCTTAGGGTTAAGAACCAGATTTAGTGCCCATGGCAGCTATCAGGGCCACATTAATGTAAGGGCTATAGGGGCAGAAGCCCTGGGCCCCAGCCTAATCTGGTTCCTATCTGATCCAGCCACTCTGCTCAGCTCTGGCAGGGCTTGTGGGAGTGCGGGGGGGGGGGAAGGCCTGAGGCCAGAGACTGGGCTCCCTATCCCTTCCTGTAAACAAGAGTTCCATTCACCCCACCGGGAGGGCGCTCCCAGTGGGCAATGTGGGGAGTTCTTTGCTCAAATCAGCGAGACCAATCTGCCCCACCCCAGAGGGGAGGGGCAAGCAGTTCGTTTGACCCCCAGAAGGGGGTGCACCCAGTAGTCCTGGGGGAAGGCACAGCAGTTCCCGCCGGGCCCCCAGGACCCTTACAGGGGTGTCCAGTCACCGAGTCAGGTCTGGTAGGGGATCAACGAGGTCAGAGGGTGAAATGGGGTTGTCGTCTTGACGAGGGGGGAGAGGAGGAGGGGGGACACAGGCCCGCCCTGCTCCACTGTGTCCCAGCCCAGGGCCCTAGTGGCAGCCAGACCTGCAGGTGGCGGGGTCAACGGGGTCCCAACCGCAACACGCTGACCCCGGTATGGAGGAGACTCCCCCTGGGCTACTGCCCTCCTCCTCTCCCATCAGTACCTGGTTGATGTCCTCCTCAGCGTCCTCAGGGTACTCACTGAGGGGCACTGAGTAGAGTCCTTCCCAGGCATCAGGGGGCGGCAGGTCCAGGAGTTCTATGTCGACGACCATCTCCTCCGGGGCCGATTCTGGCAGCCCCCCTTGGTCGGGGCCAAGGGGCAGTTCCCCCAGGTCCATCCCTGAAGGGCGGTCTGTGTCAGGCAGCGCCAGAGGCAGCTCCTCCAGGTCCTCTCCGACAGCTGGGGAGGCAGGCTCCCGGTAGTCCAGATCCTCACAGTGGGTTGGTGGGCACTGTAGTTCGGGTCGCCGCGGCTTGTCCCCCTCCCAGGGCGGGGGATCTTCCCACTGGGTACCCACCATGGGAGGCCCGAGCCAGCCATCCTGGCAGAAGGCTCAAGGGCGGCGGGTAGCCCCAGTCCTCCCCAGCTGGTGGAAGGGCTGAGACTGAGGAGCCTGGCCGGAGCCATCCTTCTCCTCCGGCCGCCAGGGCTGAACTGAGCTCCTCTGCCTGTCTGTTATACTTCCTGCCCCGCCCCTTCCCCTCCTGCTTGATTGGCAGGTTTGCAGGGGCAGCCATCTTGGCTCCTGCTTACACTTCCCCATCCCTGAGCCGGCTGGTCCTCCCCCAAGAGAGGGACAAGGTGGGCTGTCACCTGTTCACTCTACCCTGGGGGGGGCGCATTCATTGAGCCCCAGTCTCTTTTACCTGGTAAGGGTACCAGCTCAGGGTAATCAGGCCAATATTGGACTTGGCCAATAATGGACCCAATAGATGAGGGCCAGGTTTCTCAGTAGTGGTGAAGGTGGATGATTCACAACTATGAGTTTCATGGTTCACACCCATAAGAGCCAATGGCATCTGTTAGAAGAGTATCCCCCCAAAATAAAATATTCCTATGTCTTCCTAGTTCCAACAAGGAAGAATGAAATAATAGACTCTGACAACACTACTAGGATTAAAGCTTCTCTTCTTACCAACTATGGGAGGAGGGTTGTGTTTGTATGCAGTCCTGATGACTCCAACTTGCTGGAAGTCCAAACCAGGCCTTTGACACAAGTTTGTGTTCCTGCATGGAAAGCGCTTATACTACACAGTGCTGGGTACCAATCAGATATTGTCAAAAAATTCATCTATTACAAGATCATAATCTCTGGCATCACAAAGCAATCAAGTTGCTTTGGAAGTATCAATCTTTCTTCACTTTGGAGACCCACACTGAACATAAACTGTGGCACTCATTATTAAGCAACCTTTTGCAAAGACATTAACCTCATGGATTCCCATGTCTCCACACTTGCTATACGCTTTGTTCCAACATTGTATAGGACACATCTTGTTACCCCAGAAAATTGAATCAATCAATTTACTAATCTTCAGACCATCCCGCAGTCTGAAATTTAATTTGGAAACCCTCGGGGGCAACGAGGGGGGAC
Source organism: Podocnemis expansa (assembly GCA_007922195.1). Lineage (NCBI taxonomy): Eukaryota > Metazoa > Chordata > Testudines > Podocnemididae > Podocnemis > Podocnemis expansa. Next base: position 19,567,134 of record ML681996.1, read on the forward strand.
CATTTTTCACCTAAACGGATAAATACCGGCACCCAGGATAAATGTCCCAAGTGGAGGATACGGCTACAGCCCACCGATCAAGCACAGACCAGAAGCAATAAAAGACTTAGAGCCAATGATTTGTCAAAGACAAAATCAGGTTTATTGCAATATCTACTCTGAAAACTGACAGGGAACTTATATTTGCTTCACGGATAGCTCATCAATAATGTTACACATTAAAACTAGTCTATACAATTATAACATAGACACAATAGTTAGGTAGACAAAAGGAACATTCAGCAAGTGGGGATCAGGCACTTGCTGGATGGAGAGATCTCAACTCTTACTCCTTTAGATCTTAATCTGGGTTCTTACCTCACTCTTTCTAGGTAGTTGACTTATAACCATAAAGTTACGTTGTAAGGCTTGGGCTTCCTGGCAGTACTAAAAGTAATCTAAAGATCTTGGGGCTTTCTGCTAGTGTTCCTCCCCTCCTTGGGACCCTTTCCTTACCGCAAAAATTGAAGAAACAAAGTCTCTCTCTCTGGCTGACAGCTGCAGGCTGAAGGTCTGCTTCCTCTGTGAGTCTCTGCTCAGCTCTGGTCTGGTTGCCATGGAAACCGGAACTTAGGCACAGCTCAGAATGTTCCCTAAGCTTGCAGGTGCAGTTGCTCTGGGACTGGAGCTACAAATTATCATTGATCACAAGCTACACGCAGGACTGGGTTGGCTGCCTGCTTGTGAGTGCATGAGGGTGAGGATCAAGCCGTTGCCCACAGACTATACGCAGGACTCGGTTGGCTGGCTGCCTGTGAGTTTTATTGGAGTGCCCTTCTGAGACTGAGTCCAAGACCCAGCTCAAGGACTGAATCCTGAGTCACCCCTCAGAGACCCAGCCCCATGCCTTTCAGAGACTAAATCCAAAGACCCAGCTCCCAGGCTTCCACTAGAGACGTTCTCACTCTCTCTAGGGATGAGTGTGAGTGAGACTCCTTAGTGCAGTGGGAACATAGCCAGAGGCCAGGGGAACCCAGTAAGAACTAGGAGAGATCTCCAAAGTTCTGCTCTGTGCAGCACCTTTTATTCACTCTTCTGTCACTCCCATCTTCTCCTTGACCAATCTCAAAGGTGTGATTTCATCTCCACCCAATTGGAAAAAGGGTGATTTCACCTGCCACCTGATCAAAAATCAATGCTTTTGATGGGTCCTTTGACAGGGGGTGGACACCTTAGAATCCTTGATGGGAGGGGGACTGAGTGAGTTCAAAAGTTCAAAATCTTCCTCCATCTTGACCTACTTTTCCAAAAAGTATATCTGTTGAATCTGCTGATAGAGCTATACCTATGAAATCTGCTAAACCTATGATCTCTCCATTTTTACTTGCTGAATGCCCTTTGAATACCAACTTCATTTTAAAAATTGATAAATGATGATTTATGAATTCTTTACTACTGATCATTACATATTATGCTGTTTCCAGCTTTATTTTAACACAAAACTTCCACTAGATTGCCTTACACTATTTTCTACCCATATGTGTCCTTATTTAATCAAGGTTTTTCTGTGATACTAAAGAGATGGCAAAAATCTCAGGCTACAATCTGACAATGTGGCCAGTAGAACAATGGAAGATGCATCATCTGCATAAAAGGATGCAGTCTACCACCAGTTAGCAGCAAAAATCAAGTCAACTATGCACCTGACAAACCGCTAGTGCTCAGAGATTTCTCTGCTGTGACTGATTGTGATCAAACTGGGTACATAAGTCTTTTGGTTTGGTTTCCCCAATGAAAACAATACCTGGCTTTTCACACTGTGCCACTGCAGTCTTGTCTACTATGAAGTCTTAACTTAAGCATCTTAAAAGACATTGCTGGACCTGAATTTCAACAAGTGTACATACCCTGAAGAAAATTGATTATCTGTTCATTAGAAATCTCTCCATAGTGAAATCTCACTAGATTTTCTATGGCACAGAACTCAAAGACATTTTTCTCTCAACTCTCACTGTATCTTCGAACTCTTCACAAGCCAGACATCCATCAACAGAAAAATGTGTAGCATCTTTCTGAGGATCCTGCTGAGGCTGTGAAATTCACACAGGCCATCAAGGTTCACATACATAATCTTGGTGCTCTCAGATGACTTGGATATCACTTGGAGTGATATTTGTGACATTATAAAACATGTCACCAGCAAGTCAATCAGCTTCAGTTGTCGCACAAGAAACCTTTGCTGTCTGACGAACTCTATGATATACTAGTGAGCAGAAACACATAAGCAAGGAAATGTTGAAGAATGTCAACATCTGAAAAGCATTTTCTAGACTCTAGCAGAATGTGGCCATGTGATTTATATCAACTTCCTGGCTGACAAAGCATACCACAATCTAAAGAATGACAATACTTATAAAGCCATCACATGCCTGGCTGGCAGCCAAAACAGCCTTCTTACATCTTCATTATGAAACCAGACGACTATCCTAGCTCACTGATGTAGGAGGTCTAGGACAGAAGAAAGAGACATTATGAAAGCATGCTGAGCCATGAACCTGCTGATGACTGACTAGAGCTACCTGGTCTGGCAAACTATATGGCTGTAGATCCATAGATGAACATTAATCTTACATCATTTGAAGACATAATGAAAGGTAATTCAAAAGTCACAGAATAGACATGTTGATGTACCTGATGGCATTCCACCCGCACTGCTCAAAGGTCCCTTGAAACCAGCAAACACTGGCCTACATCAACTGTTTTTAAAAGTGTGCACACCAGGCAGAGTACCAGAAAAGCACTAGAAAGACAGCATCGTAGGGTTCTTGTAGAAATGCAAAGGAACTCATAGCAGGTTTGGCAATTACAGAGCAATCTGACTTTTAAGGGTCTCTGGAATGGTCTTTGCTCATGGCTTGCTTGGTAGGAAGCAGCTGCTCCATAACAGACATCAATCTATATCTATATCTATATCTATATCTATCATCTTTGAGGTAGATTTGGAACAATTAGTAATATTTCATATGCACTATCAGTGCAAATTCTTGAGCTTAAAGTGGTTTGTTTGGTTTTTTTTTGGAAAAGGTCACAATTTCACAACGATCTGGCTGTTCTTTAGTAGCTCATTATATTCATAACTTGCATAACTTGCATTGCATGCTCTTTGGTCATGTCATCCAACTGGACAAAACCTGAAAACATCCCAATGCACTGTGCTTTGTAATTTACCATTGATGCAAAGAGAGGGTAATATTTTCACTCTCTGTGGTGCAACTTAAGGCGATGCCTCAAAATTCATAGATTGAATCAGATATGGTACCATCACTACACAACACCTGGTGCAACACCATCGACCCTGGTCATTTTGACTGGTCAGTCGTCCTTAGTATACAATGTGTGCTTGATGATAAGTACTTCCCTGATTCAAAGGGCTATTTGGAAGATAGACATATAATTTTTTTCATCAAAACAGATTTTTGATGAAAACTGGATTTTCAAATAAAACATTTTTTCCTAAATTGTTTTTGCTCTTTCCTCAGTATCAGTAGATTATTTTGTCAAAAATGAAACAAAACAAAAACAAACAAACCTCACCAAAAAAAAATCACATTTTTTTTAGGTTTTTGCAGAAGCATAAACATTTTGATTCAGACCCCGATCAATAATGAGAATGGGTTTCTGAAACACTCAGCTACAGCTCGTGGAAAGCATACCGGTGACATTAACAATTAGATCATTTTAGTTTTCAGCCTAAAATTTTGCTTTTACTTCTTCAATGAAGAGTTGAAATTTTTGTGAACAAACACCACGTTTCAACCAGCTGTAGTTAAAAAGATCATGAGGTAATCAATTATCAAGGTAGCTACGTAACCATTGTACGATAGAAGTAGCCCTTGCAAAGGTCAGGCCCCTATAAGTAGCCAACTTCAATACCCCTGCAAGCAGACCCTGCAAACTTCCTGGCAGAAAGGTCAAGTGAGGCTCTTCATTGATACTAACATCCTAACTAATATGCATGAATAAGATATTGCATTATTTTATCCAGATCTAATTAATGAGATCTGATCACCCAAGAGCAAGTTCAGAAGTTTCAAGTGTTCAACAGTGACAAAAACTATTTTGTCAGATGAGAGGAGTAGGAAAGGGAGTAGAGGTACTTGAGAGAATAAAAGAGATTTATCAGAAAAAAAACATTTCATGCCTTGAAGACTAAAAAAATTATTTATCACATGAGTTTTCATGGGAGAAAATTCCACTTCGTCAGATGCTTTCAAAGTGTCTGATGAAGTGGGATTCTCTCCCGTGAAAGCTTATGTGATAAATAAATTTGTTAGTCTTTAAGTACCACAGGACTCTTTTCTTGTTTTGCTGAATGAGACTAACATGGCTACCCCTCTGGAACTTGATTTCATGCCTTGTTTTATCCCACAAAGGTGAGGCAACAGAAAAGTAAACCATAGTGAAGCAGAGTGGGAATGTGGTTCTTGATCACCCCAGATACAGGATATCCAGGCTCAGAGTCCTCAGAAAATGGGACAAAAGGAGAATGCAACATGTAAATCAAGTGTAATTGCAAACAAGAAACTGTAAGAATCAAATATTGTACAAAGAACAAAAAAAGCAGAATGAAAATGAAAAATACCAGAATGGCTGTTCTATAAAATGGAAGGAGATACAGTGAATAGGATACAGGCTAAAAGTACAGTTAAAAACAGTTCCAAACTATAATAAGCAAAGTCCAACTAATCAGTTTTTATGTGAGAAAAGTGTTTCAAGATTGGTGAAGTGAAATTTACCTCAACAGCACCTGTGAAAAGAAGGTTGTAAATGGAAGGAGTTGGTTGGAATTCTCTGTGATAAGAATATGCAAAATAAACCAAAGATCAAATTGTTTTGGATCTTGATTAGGATCACCATGCGAGAAAATAACATCTTCACACTGCTGAAATTAAGATGCTCAGATGGAGGATGAGTAAGATGAGGACAGATAGGATATGCAGTGAAATGGTATAATCTATGATGCACGTAACCACCACCACTGAGAAGATGATGAAGTAACAACTGAGTTGGGAGGATGATCTGTGATGACAAGATGTGGGAAATGTTGATCAGAGACCACAAGAGTTAATCCTCATGGGACAGAGGGCATGAGGATGATTTATAAAAGGAGATTCAAGATGATGAAGAAGATTGATGTTAGTTTGGAAGATGTAATTGACAAGAACACTTGGCGATGAACCACAGAAACACTGAACCTGACTGACAGGAGAAAGTGAAGCAGCAGCAGCAGCAGCAGCAGCAGTACGCAGGAAAGTCATATGGCTGCAGCTGCAGCCCCATCATGGCGCCTGATGGACCTTTCACTGACATTTCACAGGCCCTGAGAAAGCTCATATGGCGGTCCCTTTTAGTACATACAGGATGTGCCCACAGCTCCGACTGCAGCTCAAACAAGGGTTCAAGTCCAATGGAGGTCCCTGTGACAATTATCTGCCTCATAAGCCAGTGACACCCAAGGAGAATAATTATAGGAGTTTGAGATTTCATTAATCCAAAAGGGCAATGTTTTGTCTTCCAGGCAAAATGAGACAGCATAAAGTGATTATTTTCTACAAACAGTAGATTATTTAGAAAGAAGGAAAGGAATTGCTTGTGCTTTTGAAAGGTTGTAAAAGACATGAGCTAATCTCAGGTTTAGAAAACAAAGTTGAGCCTGGAGCCTAATGAAAATTAGATTAAAACAATGAAACTTTTGACCATATAGTCTGGGTGCAGTTCAGTGTAAATGTGGAACTGTTTATTTATACAAAGCAAATGTTGTAAAATCTGTGTACAATGGAATGAAGTGGAAGTACAACACCGATGTAGCAGAGAAATAGATTGGTTGCATCTAACAAGAAAAAGAAGCTGTCAGATAAGTATTCGTTTTGTTCTCCAGAATAACAAATATAGTGATTCTTTTAATGGTGTGTGCATAAGTGAGATATCTGTGAAGGAAAACAAAAAAAAACAGCACCACTCTACACATACCCCATAAAACCATATATGAATAGAAAATGTGCCAATCCATATGGCCTTTCTTTCAGGTCATTCAAGGAGTTAACCAGCTCCATTACATTTTATATAAAGAGTATAAACTGAGCCATGCAAGACAGTGGAATCTACACAAAAGAGAAAAGTACTTTTAAATGAAGAAATTACATCTCCAGGCTAGGCTAAGAAGAAGGGACAGGAAAAAAGAAGTGAAGGATAAACATGCCAATTAAAACTGTTATGGGAAATGCAAGTCATGAAACATTGAACAAGAGAGATTAAGAAATACTTATGCAATAAAGGAAGCTTAAAAAAGGGCATCAAACAATGTAAAAGGGCAAATATTCAGGACAGTTCAAGATGTTTTAGTCAACAGTTAAACAGTTAAAACAATTAAAGCCAGATCTCCAGAGGCGTCGTGGTACACTAGCAGCCCTTCAGCCACAGTTGCTTCTGTACTATGAGCCTTAGGTCCAACATAAAATATGGTTTCATCTTACAGACTTGGTGTGAATGACCACAGCATTCAGTGTAAAGTGGGAGCTGGTACCTCCTCCTTGAAATCGTACTTCTATAGCATAGAATAAAGCTGACCTTCAGCAAGCAATTAAAAAAAATTACTTACTGGGAGGCTGCTGTAGAAAAAGAAAAACACTGTGGACAATCTTATTAGGTCTTAACATTTCCCAAATCACATCCCACAGAATGACACATTTATTTGGCTATAAGTGATAGAGCACTTGAATTAGAGCAACTCAGGTATCTTAAATACAACTGCAATTTTCTTAGAGCACTTATTCCTCAAGCATTTTCACTTTGTGCAACCAACTGACACATCTCTCTTACCTCTATCCCAGGAAATGAACAAATTAAAAGATCTTGATTTTAGCAAAATTCAAGCGAGAAGAGCATAACAGTAAGCTGCGATGTGATAGTGTGGTGTCACCAGTAAAAACTTGAAAACTTGTGAATTGTGACTGCTATAGTGCTATTTCTGTGAAGAAGCACCATTTTTCACCAACTAACAACTAGACACTCAGTAAGGGAAGGCTGATATTAATTGGAAAATGAGCACAAACAGCATTATGTATGCAGTAGTCACCACTGGCCTGTGCTCTGTAAGGGTCCCATTGTACTGATCCTTATATGCAGAGAGGGGGAAGGAGCAAGAGCAATCTATCCCACCTTTCAATCACAACAGTGTTCCTTCTCCTGGAATGCTGGGTCAGTTCCTCAGTTCATGTCATCTCCAAAGGAGGTAAAAGGAAAGTATATGGGACCATCTCTTTGTGTTTGTACAGTGCTTGGCAAAATGGTGTCATGGACCATGACTGGGGCTTGCTTATATGAGCTACTGCAATACAACATATCTCTATATGGATATCTATATCAATCTATGTATCTGTCTACATATCTTTTGGGGGAGGGGTTAAGGATTTTTTTAAATTTTAAGACAGTCAAATTTCCAGTTGATCTCATGTCTAAGACTGAAAAAGAAATGTTTAATATTTAATACAATAGATGTTGTCTTACTATTACAGTCACAGTATAGCTATTTTAATCAGATTGTCAAAGATAGATAGATAGATTAGATAGATTTCCTCAGGAAAAATAATCTGTGTAAATTATTTTTGGTAAAATAAATCCATTGCTAAAAAGTCTACAGATTGTGCAAGTTTTTTGTTTGTTTGTTTGTTTTGTTTTTTACTATTGAAGCTAGTATATATTTCCTGAATGTATGACATTTCCAATCCCTTGTGAAAGCTTCAAAATGTGTTGTTTGTTGTATCTACATCTAAAATTTGGTATCTGTATAAGAATGCAAAAAGAACATTTCTGTGTGCTAATTTGCCCCATGTGGGAGAGTGAGCTCTGATTCTTCTACAGATCCTTGTTTCTAATTCAAACCACAAAAGCATTTTAGCAGATAAAATATGTAATTAAAAGCATTCCTGCTTTAACTCATCTAGATATAAAACATCAAAATCAATTTAGTCAGCCCTTTCTTTAGTCCAGATTTGCTGATGCATAGAAGGTGCTCACACAATTCCCTGCTGAAAATGACAAATGTGCAAATAAATTATAAAATCACAGACTACAACCTTAGATATTAAAGATGGCATGGAGGGGATAAGGGATCTGTTTTATTATCTAGTTCATCATCCTGACAGTGGAAGATTGTTCAGTTTAACATACCCCATGGTACCATCTCCATCCTAACATTAAGGACTTGATCCTGGAAACTCTTATTCAGGTCAGTAGTCATGCTGAAATCAATGGGACTGATAATGAAATAAGCATCACTTACTTAGTGAAAAGTTCACTATATTCAACCCTGAAAAAATAAGTGTAAAGTATGGATCAAAACAAAGTTACACAACTGAAATTGATATCAGTGTTTGGATCTCTGTGTCCCATCTTGCAAGAGGTGAGTGCCTGTTGAGAGGTACACAAAGTACCTGAACTCTAATTTAAATTGAGGGAGACTGACTCAGGAGGCACTCAAAGTCATCTCGCATCAGGACCTATGCCTCTAAGAAGGTAGTTATTATTTTTCCTTCCAATCTCTCTTTTAATTCTAATAATGAATTAATCCCTTAAGTAGGTCACTGATGGACTTAATACATAGCCTTTTTTGGTATTTATAATCTCAAATAGTGCCTAGTGAGAATGGCTTGTCTAGAAAATGAATTTGGAGATGGAACATAAAAGACAAATGAACCAAGGTCATTAAAGCTAAATTTACACTTAGAGCTATATGTGTGATTTTCAGCTCATGTATACATTCACTAGCTCTGAGGACAGCTGTAGTAGCACAGACTGCAGCAATATGGCTTAGCTATGCCAAGTACAAACTCACCAGAAACCAGAAATCTTTTCCCCCCACCTCCTTACTATACGCTGTTCTCCACTGTTTGAATCTATATGTCTTTAGCTTGTAGTGTAAAAATAGCTTCAAGGTAACATATCCTATCTGAATCTATCTTACAGGTCTCAATAAATATGTTGTATTGACTTGTTCATCTAATTAGGATGTGTTTGTGGAGCATCATGAACCTTATTTAGATACTGAAACATATAGGAAGGATAGGCCTATAAATAAAAACTGCCTTTATGAGTAATGTCAAGAGGTGATTATGTAAAAACAAAGTTACCTCATCCCTTTTAATGCACCCTGTATTTCATTCGGGACAAATTCTGCTTGACCTACAACCTGTGCCATTGTGTTGACTTCTTTGTGAAGGTAGAGAGATAGAAAAGCATTAGACCAAAAAAATGTTTATAATCCAGTTGCTGCAAATGGCATAATCAGGAAAAGCTTTTTGTCTGGTGAGCTTGCTAGAAGTAACATTTTCATTCAGTAACTAAAAATGCTGAGCCAAAACCTCTATAGTGATGTTAATCCTTGACTATGACACACCAGATATTTAACACAAGCCTTTAAAGTGTAAGCAAAGATTAACACTTCCTGTTATTTACAATCAAATACAAATCATTGTAACTTTTTTGTGTGCACATTGAGTTAAATGAAATGTCAAATTATCTTTATTATTATCTCACAATCTCAGAACTGTTTCTGATTACCTTCAAGATGTCTAGGAGAACTGATAAAGTGTCAGAAGACTGGAAATGGAACAAACAGGATAGATCTTTAAAATAGGAACAAAGAAGATCGGGGGAACTATAGACTAATGAACTTAACTTTAATACCTGGAAAGGTACTGGAATAAATAATTTAATAATCAGTTTTTAAACATCTAGAGAAAATAGAGTTATAGGTATCAGTCAGCAGAGATTTGGGAAAACAAATAATGCCAAATTAATTTAATTTCCTTTTTAGACATGGTTAATATTTTTGGGGGGAAGTCATTGGTATGATATATCTTAATTTTACTCAGCCTTTTTTTGTACATCATCACATAACATTCTAATACAAAAATTAAGGAAATGTGATCTAGATTAAATTACTAGAAGGTAGGTGAAGGTAGCTGGTTGAACAATCTTAAAGAATAATTATCATTGATTGATTGTTAAACTGGAGGATATATTTAGCGGGATCCCACAAGGATATGTCCTGAATTTTATGATATTCAATATTCTGATTAATAATTTGGATACTAGAGTGGAAAATGTGCTTATAGAATTCATGACATAAATCTGGGAAGGTTTCCTAGCACTTTGGAGTACAGAATTAACATTCAAAACAGTCTTGACAATTTGGAGAAATGTACTGAATTCAACAAAAGGTAATTCAATAAAGAAAAGTGCAAAGTATGGCAATTAGGAAGGAAAAATAAAATTCAACAAACACAAAATGAGGATTAACTGGGCAGGCAGAAGAACTGCTGAAAAGAATCTGTACCCTTTAATGGATCACATATTCAGTTTGAGATCACAATCTGACACAGTTGCAAAACTGGATAATATTCTGTGCTAACAGGACTGTCGTGTAAAAACATGGGAGGTAATTGTCACACTCTTCTTGGCACTGGTAAGGCCTTAGCTGGAGTGCTGCATACAGTTCTGGGCACCACACTTTAGGAATAATGTGGACAAGTTGGAGAAAACCTGACAAAAATGTTAAAAGGTTTAGAAAACCTCACTTATGAGGAAAGATTTTAAAAATGGACATGTTTAGACAAGAAAAAAATAACTCATGTCCTTCTTAACTCATTCTTTAACATATAAGATAATCATCTTCTGCCAGGGTTAGGAAGACCCTATCCTCAGAAACCATATTGATAAAATATATATTCTAAGGGTTTTATATTTTCTTCTGAAGCATCTGATGGAAACCATTCTTGGATGCAGAAGCCTGGCCTATATGGACAAAGGGCCTGATCTAGTATGGTAATTCCTATATTTTAAAAATGTGAAACATCAGCATATAGCCCTCTATCCACGATTCATTATGATAAAGATCTGATGATATGAGGTCAGATCCTCTGACGTAGTATGAACATTGCACCTTTCAATGAATATATAATCTGGCCATAAAACTATCTTTAAATGGCTGGAGAAGGATCACCCTATTCTAAGGGTGATTCTCTGGTGGCATAGAGTGGACCTGGGTATTTCTGTGCTATTCATCCTGTTACCGAAAGTTTCTGGAACCAGAGTGATCCTATACAGAATTGGGTGTATTAAGGAGTCAGTCCTGGGTCCTTGCTTAGGTAAGTGGGTAAAAAAATTGTCTGCCTTAGTGGATGGATTTACAAATGCTATTGAGGGTTTCCATTAAATCATTGAAAAATTCTTTGACCTATCTGCCTTGATTTAATCTGGAGAGGACATGGATACAGCCCTCTGCTCAAAGCACTAACATGCAGTCACAGTAAATTCTTCAAAAGCAAAATGTTTCATTATTCAATCATACAACTGGATTTTAAATTGAAAATCAATAAAACATATATGAAATAAGCAGCTAAAGATGAAATAAAATAAAATTAAATTAAATTAAAATGAGCCGTGTACAACAAACCAATCAATTTAACATAAAACTCCAAAATTTCAATGGAGTATTCACAACATAATGCAACATTTCCTTAGTGCATATTACAATGTTATGAATATGTAATGGTGGTATGGCATATTATACATAAAATGCCACAACATATAATATAAAGAAACCCCACATACATATGTATAAAGCCTTAAAACAATGTTGTATCAGAATACCAGACTTACTACAATTTCTTTACTCACAGTTTCCTTATATATACACAGTGATTTTACAATAACATGCTTACTAATATTATTACACATTAACTAACATTCTATGAGTGTTGTTCAAGCAATCATAGCATGGGTAAGATTAGTGATCATTTATTGGTGGCATGAAGCTTTATTTACAATCATTCACATGCATTCAATAGGTTTAAGTAAAATTATACTTATTTCTTCTTTTGATTTATTCCCTCTATATTGTCTTTTTAATTCTTCTGATGTGTCAAAAGCTGTCATGTTTTGCCATTGCTTGTGGTGATGCTGATGTTCTTTTATGACTCTCTCTGTCCAGGTCTCCTTCTGCAGTCACAATGGCTATGTCTACATCTGCTTTTTTAGGTTAGACTTGCTAGTCCAAACCAAAAAAAACATGAGGTTAGTCTGAAGTAGCCTTGGGCTAGTTTGGATTAACTGTGGCATTTTTAGATCAAACTAGCCATGCATCTTAGTTTGAACTAACTTTTAAATTTGAACTAGTAAGTATGGCTAGTTTGAACTAATGGCTTAGCTCAAACATTTTTAGTTCAAACTAGCCATTAGTTGTGGGCTATATCATGTGTAGCAGGAAGTCATGGCCCCCCTCAGAGATGGCCCAGAAGGTTCTGCCTGACTGCAGGGGGGCAGAGCCACGAGCAGCCTGTCAATCAGGCCAGAAGCAGAGGGGTGGGACGGACAGGAAGTATAAGAAGGGAGGCAGCAAGCTCAGTTCAGCTCAAGCCACCAAAGGGGAAGGGTGTACCTCTGCTTCCTCCTCACCCTGGGCCACCTTGCAGGGAAGCTGGGCTCTGGCCTACACACCTGGGCCCTGACGTCTGGTGGGGGTTGCCCATGGCCAGGGACTGGGAACTAATGACTGAGCCCTGGGCTGCCACAAGGCTGCAGGAGGAGCTGCTAGCAGAGAGGCCTGCGAGTGACCATGAGTCATCTCCCGCCAGGGACCCTGAGTCTCTGCCCACTTCTTGTGACTTGGAGGAACTATCCCTGGCTGCTGAGGATCCCCTGATCCCTGAGGGATGAGACCTGGAAGAATTGCCCTCTGCCAACGAGCCTGATGGACTACCAGAACTGCCACCACCCAATGAGACGGAGGGGTTCTACAACCTATCCCTGGATGACTGCCCCAAGGAGCCAATGGATGAGGTACTGCCAGGACATGGGTCCAGAAGTGATCCAGGGGAGTGTGGGTCTCAACCCTCTGCTATGGGCCACACCTCTGTATCAGTGTGTTGCAGCCAGGACCCTGCTGACCCATGCACAGAAGCCTCAGGCCCTGCTGGGGACCTGGGCTAGGGCACAGTGGAGCTGTGTGACCCTACACCTTCTTTGATCCCTCTCCCTGCACCCAACGCACCTCATGGATTGTGAACCCGAGAGGCGCCACTGCTATTTTCCCCTAGCTCTAAAGACTTACTGAGACTGTGAGTTTGCCCTACCAAGAGGCTAGAGACTTGGTACCTGGCCCTACAGAGGGCCTGAGACTTTGGAACTTTTGCTCTGCCAAGGGGCTTGAATGTCCCACCCTACAAAGAGCCGGAGACCCAGATTAGCTGCTCCTCCCCCTCGGGAGGGTGGGCAGCTGACCTACACATGCTTGATTTGAACTAAGTGCTTAGTCTGGACTAACCAGTCAAATTTATTAGTTTGGACTAAGCTTTGGGTAATCTGAGCTAAGAATTTTTTTAGTTTGGACTAGTTAAAGGCTAATATAGACCTTGACCAAATTAGTCTGGACCAAATTTGGTTAGTCTAGACTAATCAGCTAGTGTAGATGTAGCCAATCACCCACACTCAAGCCTGACAGTTTTCTACGTTATAAATGATTTTTCTGACCTTTTCTGATTTGTCACTATCTAAATATCAATCAACAGCATTTTCCCTCATTTTTGACCATTCAGCTGGCCAGTATGCTAAGTAATTTCATTTTATTTACCTCATAGTTAGATATCCTTCATATCCTCCTCTGAGGTGATATACTTTTAATCAATTGGCTATCTTGTATGCAAGTTAGCTTCACTCCTTTACTTTGGACTTCGGCCTCCATTGGATCCTCCTCCTTACCCACTGACCCTTCTGTAGCCTGAGATTTTTGCCATCTCTTTAGTATTAGAGCAAATCTTGATGGAATAAGGACACATGAGTAGAAAAATAGTGTAAGGCAATCTAGTAGAAATTTTGTGTTAAAACAAAGTTTAAAATAGCATAATATGCAATAATTACTGATAAAATAGCCATAAGTTGTCGTTTATAAGTGTTTGAAACAAAGCTAGTATTCAAAAGTGCACTCAGCAAGTGAAACCTGATCTCTATACGTGTGGATCATAAGAGAACAGACTTGAAAGACCTATCTTTTTAAGGGAAAGTAGGTCAAGATGGAGGAAGATTCTAAACTTTTGAACTCCTTCACTCCCCCTCCCATCAAGTATTCTGAGTTCTCCTCCCACCGTCCAGTTACCCCCAAAACTCTTTGATCTCTTATCACATCACCTCGCAGGTGCTGGATGAAATCATCCTTTTTGTGATTGGTTGAAGATGAAATCACCCTTTTGTGAGTGGTTAGAGGGGATGTGAGTGGGCGATTAGAATGTATAAAAGAAGCAGCACAGCAGCAGATCTTCAGAGATCTCTCACACTCCTTATTGGGTTCCACTGGCCTCTAGCTATGTTCCCGTTGCACTAGGAATTACACTATCACTCATCCCCAGAGAGAGTAATGACATCTTTGGTGAATGTAATCTCTGAGCTAAGTTGCGGGACTTAGTCTCAGAAGAGCCTTTTCCAGATTTAGTCTCTGAGCGGGGACTGAGGACTTAGTCTCTGAGCTAGGTCTCCGGATTTAGTCTCAGAACAGTGAGCCTAGATGTTCAATCTTGCATGCACTCCAGGCAGGCAGATAACTGAGTCCTGTGGTTAAGTCTGTGAGCAAGAAATATCACATAGCGAAAAGCTTACACGTACACTCCACCACCAGAGGATACAGCAGAATGAAGTCTCTGTTGGGGGACTTTCAGGTCTCATCGTCTCTGGAAAGGAGTGGCCAGAGGGTACAACTAGGACATCTCCCCAGTTGGGGGACTTTGTGTCTCACCATCTCTGGTATAAGCTATCCAAAAGAGGCAGCACCAATCCAATACCTGAGTCTTGACTCCAGGTGCATGCTTCTGAGGGAGCCTGGTTCCACATAAGTCCTACACGAGTCCCATTTCAAAGCTCAAGGCTTTGGAGCTCTGACATTGTCAGAACTCTTGCAAGCACTGCAAAGAACTTTGCTGATGCAAAGTGGCAGGTACACCTGTGAGCTCTCGAGAACCTTCTGAGCCACTGTCATTCCAGTTGCTAAGGAGACCACAGCAGAAAGATGGAAGGCAGTGGACACGACAACAGCAACGAGGACCAAACTGGTTATTAAGACCAAATCTCCTTGAACTGTGCTAAGAAGAGGGTCCCAAGGAGGTAAACATCACTAGCTAAGGTTAAAGACCAACAAACTGTTTAAAGTGTTAACCGCTGACTGGGGCCCACTCCATATGAAATAGCTTGCAGTGCCACGTAAACCAGCAGGAAAAGCTTAAGATGAGGAATCCACACCAGACTGAAAAGGAGTAATGGTATGATCTGAGATCTCTCCATTCTGCAGGTGACCTGATCCCCACTTGCTGAATGCCTTTTGTAAATATAAGTGTTTTCTAGTGCTTTACTTGCATAGAGTTTTCTTAATGTGTTTGTATTATTGTTAAACTACATATGAAATGAGTAGTAATTCTTTGTCAATCCTCAGAATAAGCATTATAATAAACCTTATTTTTGCTTCCAACGAACCCCTGGCTCTAAATTTTTTGTTGCTCCTGGTCTGTGCTTGATCGGTGGGCTGTAGCTGTATTTTCCACTTGGGATATTTGCCCATTTAGGCAAATAATGGTCCAACCCTCGTTGCCCCGGAGTGTTGGAAATTAAGACTTGGGCTGCTGGATGGTCCGGGAATTGATCTTTCTGGGTAACACTTTCTTGCGTTTATTAGGAATGAACATTATTTCAACCAATGTTCCCTCTAAGAGGCACTGGCAGCTGAGCAACTCATGTTGCTCGCTGCGCTGGCCCCTCCCCCCGCGGGCTTGCTGCGGTGCCCCCCCACGGGCCTGCTTCTGGCCGCCCCCAGCTGCCCCCCACCCCTGCGGGCCTGCTCCCGACCACCCCCCCGCTCCCAGCGGCCCCCACGGGCCTGCTCCTGGCTGCCCCCCACGCTCCCTGCCCCCAGTGGCCCTCCCACTCCCAGCAACCCCCCCC
>ML681996.1:19583253-19622478 GCA_007922195.1 Podocnemis expansa
CCCCCCCCCCCCACGGGCCCGCTTCCCGCCGCTCCCACAAACTTACCTCGTGGCTGGAGCCGGATGGCCCAGCCACAGTTCCTGGGGCAGAGAAGCTCTACGGAGCATGCCCAGATTTTCTGGGCATGCTCCGTTAGAGCTTCTTTGGGTGGGAGTTTTCAAAACTCCCTGCTCCACAGGAGCTCTATGGAGGGCCTTTGGTTGCCGGCAGTGTGCTGCCGGCTGCCTTCCCTGCGCTGGCGGCTGTGGCGGGCTGTGCTGCAGCGTGCCAGCGCAGCTTAGAGGGAACATTGATTTCAACCTATCCTATCTTTCTGCTGTTGGTCAGCTTCCTAACACCTGCATTTTGTCCACCCCCCCCTTCTATTGTCTGAGAGATGACATCATCCCTTTTGGATTTTTAAGTAAAACTCTACGTTCTCATTAACTGCCACTTATCAGAAGCCTCAAACTCAAAACATTATTGTAATTAATGCTTAAACAGCATGATACTGTCACCACTTTTGTTTTCCTAAGCAAAGCAGAACAAATTGCAAGATTTTCAGTTGTACGGGTAAGTGCTGTCTCTGGTGCTGGTCTCATGATACAGGCTACAACAGCTTAGAAAATGTCTGGTATGCCTCCTCCTTGATGTTTTTGTGGCCAGTACCCCATTGTGCTATGACCTCCATGTGGCTATTGCATTCTTGCATAAATTAGAACGTCCCTGTGGCTGTTTCAATGTACTGCAGAGGAGATTAGGACTATCAGGGATGTGTACAGAAGAGACTCAAATTACCTTTGCAAAACACCTGTTTACCTGTATGCTGTGCAGTTTGGCCATTCTGGATTCATATTTAAAATTCTAATTTTTAAAAATCTATAATTTTGCAACTTCATTGTAAATTACATCTGAAATCAAGTAGTTAAATGCGCTAGTTTCATGATTCATACTAGCAATTCAATTAAATATAAAATTTGTGTGCAAATTTTGCTGATATAGATCACATCTCCAAAAAAAGCATGACGATCTTAAAAAAAACCAACCCCCCCCCCCAAATATATGAATGGCCAATATTAAGTCAAGTAAATTGTCAGGACTATTTGGTTCTAAAACATAGTCCTAATTAGATGAAAGCTCCATATTTCCTTAAAAATAAACAAAAAAAGGAAATTATTTCCATATAATATGATTTTATTTTCACTTCAGGTTTGATATAATTAGTAATGAAAGTGAAAGCAATGATGGATAAAGTTAGACTAACAGGCTTGAAAGAGATTTTCCTGTACCAACCAATTAGCATTTGATTTTTATGTTATTGTACTGAGTTAATAAAAAAAAATAACTTTTTGCAAACTAATGGTAATTGGATCTTGTAAAAGGAAACCTATTTAAAAATGAAACTTTATGTGGCTATTTCTAAAAGCCATATAATGCATTCTATAAGTACTGGATCTAAATGACCAGGACAAATGTACTCCTAAAACCCCTCTTTTATCAATAACAATATAGTGGACTTTTAAACAAACACATTCACACATTCTCTTTTTCATCATGTTCTAAATATTATTTTCCAGATAACTCTTTTAATAGAACAAAAGCTTAATGAGACTGGGAATCTTTCCAGGAAACTCATCAGGTTTAGTAGAAGCTGACACACATTTCAGTAACTGATCATCTATTGTTCCAAAGGTTTAAAACACAATTAATAGTGTTGCCAGTGTGCCAGTAATTTAAGAAGCTGAAAAATCACCAGAGCCTTGAGGTGAAACATCTTTTGTCTCTGGCAGTAACACTGCCATTATAAACATAAATCAGTAGGAGAAACCCAAAGACACCTGTTTATTTGTTTTGAAAGTTATATTAATTTGAAGGATGAGGGATTAATCAAAGTGGGGTAAGCAGGACCAGATTTCAGATGAAAAGACAGTAAGGGCCAAAATTTTAAAAGTAGACTTTCAAACAATACCACTCGTTTTCACACAGAGAACACTCTTGGAGGCCCAATACAATCTGAGTTGCTTGACCACTGATTTAGGGCCTACCATGGCTTAAGTTGCTTCCTTGACCTTTCTGGCCTAAGCAGCCTGCTATCTTCTGGTTGGCAGGGATAGACAGGAATAATGAATAACCTTACAAATGTCTCAGCTTCTGCATATCTTGGCACATAATACAACAAAATACTAGCATATATGCTCACAGCTGCACATGGTGACAGGAATACCTAGTTATCCGTGAATGTCTAGAGATAATTTTTTCCACTCCAAAGGGGCATACTTTTTTAATTATTTTTTTAATTGTCCCTTTCATTACCACATGTTATTTTGATGAGCCCAATTATTATGGTGAGAATGTAATGTAGTTGAGTGAGAACCAATGTCGGTTATAAAATATATAATAATTAATATATGGATAATTAGGTGAAAGTTGAATTTAGAGAGGTATGAAACATCATTACTTACACAGACAAAGGAGCATGTGCAGGGGTTAAAGTAATGGGGAATGCAATAGAATGCAGTTCTGGGGCCCCCTATTTTTAGGCTGGCAGTGTTCTAGGGCCCCTAAAAATAGAGGAAGGCACCTGAATGCTGCATTCTGTGGACCCGCTAAAAACAGCAGAAGCAGCCGGAACACAGGAATCCTGTGGCTCCACCTTAAACCCAGTTGCACCTTAAGCCCAGCCAGCAGAGAGCTGTGGCAGGCTGGGAGTTTGTGAATCTCCCTCCTGCAGGGCGGAACAGCTTATGACTGGAAGCAGCTTCCAGCTGGTCAGGCAGTCTGCAAACAGCCCAGGTAAGGCCTTTAGTGGAGGGGGTGCTGCTGGGGGTTGTGTGTATCTGTGTGTATGGGGGGGTGGCTCTGTGGGGGGGGTGGGTATTGGGGCAGGAGGTGGATTTTGGGGGCCTCACCCGTGCTGGAGGGGGGAGCCACCCATACCGGAGTGGGGTCCACCCATGCCAGAGGGTTTTGGTGCCCACCAAATTATACTTTAATCCCTAGGCATGCTCCATCAATGCCTGATTCCACAGGAGATACTGCTGGTGAGACCACAGGATCCGCTGACTTCCTGGCGAGAGCCTGGAAGAAAGTCATTCCCATATATAGGATTCCGAGTGACTGCTTATCACCAGATTTAGTGAGCACAATATACTGTAGTTAATTTTAGGCTTTGTATTTAACTACTTTATCTGTAGAAAACCTTACATATTAAACCTTACAGAGTTGCAAATTGGGTGTACCATGTCTCACTGGTATCCACACTGATCACTAAGTATCCAGTATCAACAAACACCATACCTGACTGTACAAACTGCTTTTGCACTCTCAAGGCAGGTAGTTAGAAGTCTTACTAATTTGCATGTGCAAGTTCAGGTTGGTGCACTCTGACTTTAAGTTTTTGCTTGTGAACAACTAGAGGATGAGACAATGTGTACAAACTCAGGGATATATAGTTTAAGAAAATGAACTGGAATAATTTAAATATTCTGCCCAAAGAGCATGCTTACCATACTGAAAATAACCTAAAGCTACTGTCAAAGATAACAGAATATCAGATTATTATGTGTAGTGCGAATCTTAGATAATATTAAAGCACACTTAATATATGTGAGCTCAACTGATGTTGCTGAGTCATTTGTTACTGTATAGGGCACTTTGGCTATTTTATAGTGAAATTCACACTTTAAATTAATACTAAGCATAATCAATTCAATAGTATATAAAGTGATTACTTTTCATTTCTGTGTTTAAAATGAAATGGTGGCTTAACCTTTAGATGATTAATATTTATATTGACAATAGACATAATTATTCAAATTGAGTGCAAGTCATCTCAGTGTAGCTAGCCAGCACAATATCTGTGTAATCCTATTTTCTGAGTTTAAATAGGATGTGGATGCTCTGTCCATAGACTTTAAGGTCAGAAGGGAGCAAATAATTATCTTTTAGTCAGACCTCCTGTGCAATATGGGGCACAGAACTTCACCCATCTACTCCTGTAATAAATGGCTAACCTATGACTGAGTTATTAAAGTCCTCAAATCATTGTTTAAAGACTTAAAAGTACAGAAAACTCACAAGTGAGCTGTGTCCCAGGTTACTGAAGAAGGGTAAAAAAAACAAGAGCCTTTATCAATCTTCCCTTGAGGAAAATTCCTTGTTGATCCCAAATATGGCAGTCAGTTAAACCTTGAGCAGGTGGGCAAGACTCATTAGCCAGACACCCAAGAAAGAATTCTCTGTGATAATTCAGAACCCATACCATCACATGTCCCATCTCAGGCAATTGGTATATCTGCCACTGGTAGGCAGAGGTCATCGATTTCCAAACTAAGCTGTCCCATCATACTATCCCCTTCATAAAAATGCTCTCTACATAGGGTTACATGTTATCCATTAAAACCAGAGGAGCATTATTTTTTTTTATGCTAGCTGAAGAACTGGCCCTTTGTGACTTTTATAATAATTCCTGTTTGTTAAATTAATGGACAGTATATTTCACCTATGAATAAAGAATTCTTTAAAACAAAAATCATGAGGAGTGCTAAATTTGCAGTTTATATTTGCTAAATGTATAATATAAATTTTTGTGCCTGTTCTTGAACCAATATGTTTTGTGGTGGTAAGGCTTGTATGTCCCAGTAACCCTGAGCACTGTCATTCTGAATTATTTATTGCTGCTAGGCCACTCTTAGTGAACAGTTCTGAGGTGAAGCTCCAGATGAAGAGCCATCCAAATATCTCCAGACCCCAACAGCAGAACAGGCATTTTGAGGACTTCTTAATTCTCTGCAGCTATGAAGTTGGATGAGGGCTGCAACAGGACAGAGACCTTCAATTATTCAGGACTTCCCGGCCAGCAGATCCAGGGCTTCTGGATATAAATTTACTATAATATAATAATAATATATAGCAGTGCCAGGGCTTCTGGATATATGCTAAATATAAATATATTGGCTAAATTTGCAGTTTATATTTCATTAGCATCTTAACAATCACACTAGGAATAAATCTCACATTACCATTAAATAATATATACTCACAAGAAAATGTCTGAGTACCATGAATATGTGGGTATGTCTGTACAAAAATCTTTTGGTGTAAGTTTTGTTGATAAAAGATGTTTTTCAGAAAATATTTCTTAAACATTAAATACAGTTTTTCAGATTCAGATACTGGAATATAAAACAACACATTGTTCACTACTGGCATGATGTAACTTAAGTAACATTAGATTTCCGGATGAGTCTTACTGATACATTACACAAACAATTTTAAGCCTCTGCTGTTTTACCATTTTCTGTGAATTTTCCATAACGTCTTATGATTGCATAAGAAAAGCTTGAAAACATGATCTAAAAGGAACCTAAATTCTAAAAATCAGAAGACCTTATACAAAGAATGAAAAATGTTTTCTTCTTATAAATCTCATAGGGGTCAGAATCGTGATTTGAGAACATTTATATTTGACAATAAACACCCTTCTTGCTCTCTGTATATTATGTGTAGTTCTTTTGTTTAATGGTAATTAGCTGTTTATACACTCTTAGGCAACAGCACACTGGTTGGGAGACACTGCTTTAGAAGGAGAGCTGTGAAACCCTGGCCCTAAAAGAGAAGTATGCAGTCTGCGATCTGATGCTTACACCGCAAGCAGGAAGACTGTGGAACACCCAAACTGGACGGGAGACACTACAAGCTAGGAATCACACAAGACCCCAAAAGGAGGACTGCAAAGTCCCTGAATTTGAGAGGAGAGTCTGCAGGCTAGTGTAGAGGAATTCTCAGTAAATGGGGGGCCACAAACTTAGGCTATGTCCACACATACATCATTATTTTGAAATAAGTTATTTCAAAATGAGTTGTTTTGAAATAAAGTCCTAATTTCTAAATAAGTTAATTCGACTTAACAGTTTGTTAATTCGAATTAAGGGAGCGCCTGCCTTCAAACTAGCTGCTGTTTCAAAATGGTTATTTCAAAACAAGGCCATTCAGACATGTTGGGTGTGTTCACACAGGGCTTTTATTTTGAAACAACACTGGTTGTTTTGAAATAAAAGTCCCGAAGTCTGAAAGACGTTTTCTTGTTTCAAAAGGAGGGAGCTCCTCATTTCGAAACAAGAGCCTCCTTTCAAAACAGATTAAACCCACTTTGCTTTTGAAAGGAGGGTTATTTCAAAAGCAGTGGTTTCGAAATAAGCCACCTGGACATGTTATTTCAAAACAAAGAGTGATTTGAAATAACAAGGACCTTCCTCCCAGGGTGCATAGCACCCTGCGGGGAAGGTCCCACCCCCCATCAGCACCCTGGCCAGGGATCAACACCCTGGCCAGGGTGCTGAGCGGGGTGCAGGGGGTTGGAGGGTGCCCCAGCCGGCTTCCCCCCACTTCCCCTTGCTGGGAGCAGGGGCGGGACAGGAACCTCAGCCCCCTTAGCTCCCTGCCCCCAGCAAGGGGAAGGGGGGAAACCAGCTGGTGCTGCCCCCAAGCCTGGGGCACCCCGCCCCTGGGATTTCTCTGCCCCCCCAGCGGCCCCTGTCCGGTGTGGGGGGGCTTCCTCCACCCCCCGCGGCCCCTGCCTGGCATGGGGGTGCTTCCTCTGCCCCCCCACAGCCCCTGCCTGGCACAGGGGCTTCCTCCACCCCCCCACAGCTGCTTCCCAGAGCAGGGGGCTTCCTCTGCCCCCCCTGCGGATGCTGCCTGGAGCGGGGGGCTTCCTCCAGCCCCCCACACCTGCTGCTGGGTGCAGGGGGCTTCCCCAGCACCATGCCAGGGAAGCCCCCCTGCGCCACACTGCAGCCAACGGGGGGTGGAGGAAGCCCCCTGCACCAGGTAGCTGCCACGGGGGGGCAAAGGAAGTGCCCCTGTGCCAGGCAGGAGCCGTGGGGGGATGGAGAAAGCCCCCCTGCACCCGGCAGGGCCTGCACGGGGGGGTGCAGAGGAAGCCCCCCTGCCTGAGGCTGGAACCGTGGGGGGCAGGGGGAGCCTCCCTGCTCCCTGCAGAGGCAGTGGGGGGGCAGGGGGAGCTCCCCTTCACCCCTGGCTGGAGCCACAGGGGGCAGGGGGATCCCAGAGGCCGGGCTTCCCTGGCCCAGCACAGGGCCTCCCTCCCCCTCCCCTCTCCTATTTCAAAAGAGCATGCCACGCTGGACATGCTATTTTGATTCCCTCCTTTTCCCTTATTTCGAAAACACTTTTTTGTTATTTCGAAATAAGGTGTTTCGAAATAAGGCTGTATTTTGAAACAGGCTTGTTTCAATACAGCTTGTTTCGAAACAAGCACTTGTGTGTGAACATACCCGTTGTTTCAAAACAGCTGTTTCAAAACAATGGTGTTGTTTTGAAACAATGTGCCTGAACGCTGTTGTTTCAAAACAACAATTTTGAAACAACGGCTATTTCGATTAGATGTGAGATTTAACGGTTTTGAAATAATGGTGCATCGTGTGGACATGCCACTTCTTATTTCGAAACAACCGCTGTTGTTTCAAAATAAGAAGCCTGTGTGGACATACCCTTGTATTGTTTCTGTATGGGGACAATTCTATGCTTTGCATGTCAGGAACATAACATAGAACTCACAATGCAAGAGAAAAGCTAAAATCACTTTAAGCCCCCCTGGGGACATGTTTAATTTAATCCAGGGACTTCACCCATCCCAGAGCAGCTCAGATTCAAAGAGGAACCTGTCTAAGATACAGCAGTCCCCTGCAACTGCTGTATGGTCTACAGGTCTGACCATAATTTCCACAGCTCAGTGTGCAATCATCTTCAAATCTGGGCCTAATTTGCTTACAATTTGGTCCAACACTCAGATTAGTAATCCTTAGTTAAACTTTTTAGCAAAAATAGTCTGACTATCAAATTTGTAATTAAGTATAAAGGCAGGAAGATTTTTTGGTTGTTTCCTGTTCTGCTGCCAGTTTCACACAGTCCTGCTCTCATGTGTAATCATTAATCTAGTAGGTAATGAGTTATGTGAATAGCATTAATGGTTAATGATTATTCTTTCCCACTGTCCTGCTAGATAAAATCTCTTCAAGATAAAAAGTGTCCAGTTCTAAGACAATCCAAACACTGGTCTTGTCTTTCCAGAAATGTTAATAAATGAAACCAGGAAATTAAAAAAAAAAAAAAAAAAAAAAAACAGAAACCTTGAGGCACTTTTAGGTCACCATTTTAAAAAAGTGTGTTAAAATTAGTTTCCTAAATGCATGCCTAAATTCACTATGGGCCACCTGTTAGTTTCTTTGTTTTTGCCCCTCTTTAGAATCTTATCTTCATAGTTCTGCTTGATTAATTAGGATAATACAAGGTTTAACCTATCAAAAATGATGTGAGGAAAACAAAAGGGAATTTATGAAATACTTCTTTATTTTAATTGATTAATAGCTCTTTAATTACAACATTTTTTGCAAAAGTTCTATGGTCAGCTAAATCTTTTCCTGGGTATTTCATATCCTTCATGTAAACTTTCAGATTTTCATGGTTTCTTCCCCAAGTGAGTGCCACACACAATTGTCTGAAGAGTCAGTGTGAAATATTGGAAACAGCTAAAAGTATAGCTGAGAGCTCTAGAATTTTGACAAGTTCCAAACAGGCAGCCATTTCATCAGAGTGACATCCCTGAGTTTCACTGGCTGTTTACTGTCCAGTTTTAAATCCTCACCCATTTTGCCTTTATGAACTAAAATGAGGTTTGCAGCTACAATAAGGTATATATCTGTGCCATGCCAAGAAGACTCCTAGGCCAAGGAGTAATTGGTTGAGTCACCTCTGACATTACAATGGCCTGTCACATGGTACACTTCACATCACACATGCACATAGGAAATTAGGAGAGTCTATTGAGTGATAATAATAATACATTGTCAATAAAGACAAACACTGACCTTATTCCCCTGAGGTTGAATTTGCCTTCCATCTTTACAGTTCATGTGCTCGCATGGTCAAAATATGACCCATGGTTTAAATATAGCCCCTTAAATTCAACACCTTAGCCCACAGCCAGTCTCATACTTAATATGGAAATAAAGCTTATTTAGTCAGTGCCACAGTGCAATGACTTAATTGAAGCTAATAATTAAGACTGAATAAAGGTCAAGTATTTGGTGTTGAGACATATAAATACTTTACAATTTAAAAATTAATTGAAACCTACTCAATTTTATGAAGAATTGAATGCAGACCTTTGGCAGCTCAGAAATGGTTAAAGCCACTCTCTTTGGGGAAAAAAAAAACAAACTATGAACTCTGATCTTGCAATTGTATCCTCCATTGAACCAAAATAGTAACAAGCCTGTTAATGATATTCCTAGTTGTGCCGGTAGTACAGGATGGTATATAAAGATAACAAATGGAGTGTGACCTTACAATAAACTCTGTGATGTAAAAATTCCTATGGCTTCATGCATTCTTACTGGCTGTGTTCACACAGCCTCCTTATTTCAAAACAACAGAGGTTGTTTCGAAAAAAGGTTTCAGCTGTTCACACCACGCACAGTTGTTTCGAAACAAGGGGAAGTTGTGTTGTTTCGAAACAAGGGGAACTGTGTTGTTTCAAAACAAGTTAAACCCCATTTGGGGTCGAAACAAACTTGTTTCAAAACCCTTGTTTCGAAACAAGGCGTGTGAACATGTTGTTTCGGAACAAAGTGTTGCGAAACAACATTGGATCCTCAGAACCCTGGCCTGGGAACCCTTAGGTCCTTGGCCAGGGTGCTGAGGGCTGTCCCTCAGCCCCAGAAGGGGGTTGCAGCCCCAGAAAGGGGGCTGCAGCCTCCGGCGGGGTGGCGGGGGGTGAACCCCTTCCAGACACCTCAGACGGCAGCCTGGGCTGCTCCCCTGGCACCGCCCGCGGGTCGGGGGTGCAGCCTGGGCTGCCAGCTGAGCCTGGCGCCCCTGACCCGCTGGCGGTGCCGGGGGAGCAGCCCGGGCTGCTGGCTGAGCCCAGCGCCCCAGCTCCGGCGGCGGGCTCCAGTGTCCCACAGCCGCTTGCCCCCCCCCCCCCCGGGGGTGCGCCCCCCCTTTCTGGGGTTTGCGCCCCTTTTCGGGGGTTACGGGGTGAGGTGCCGCAGGGGCTCACCCCCAGGGGGCTGCAGCCCCCTGGACCAGGTACCGAAATAGCAAGTTCACAGTGTGAACTTGCTATTTTGATTCCCGTTTTTTTCCTTATTTCGAATTAACATTTTGTTAATTCAAAATAAGTTGTTTCGAAATAAGCGTTATTTAGATATACGGTTGTTTTGAAACAACCGTATCGAAATAACCCGCTGTGTGAGAACACAGCCACTGAAGGCAATGGGACTTTACAAGAGTACACAGGGGCATGCTGAGTTCATTGCAAGATTCAGCTGTGGACTGGAAGATGATACAATGTTGTCTAATTTGTTTCCATTACACATAAATTGTTCTTTTTGTTTTGCTGTGAGATCTCAGTCTGTATCTAATTTTATTAATTATAAAATAGCATATACACACCTAATTAACTTGATATTAGCTGATGCTGTCTCTCTCACTTTGCTCACACTCTCTATTTCTTTGTAATAAAGAAAGAATGTGAGGGAGGGAGGGAGAACATTTTGGGGAAAAATCAAGAGAACTATAATGTCTCATTTTCATTGATGAAGTATTCAGTCGTGTCTCATGCTTAAGAATGGACAAAATAATTCAGTGAAAATTCATTAGAACTTTCAATATTAACTATATATTTAACTAGAAATCAGTGAATTAATGAAGCAATGCAATCCCAATCCTATTAAAAGTGACATTACTTCCCTGAACTGTTATCTTATCAACTCATTCACCATTATAGCCTGGGCTAGATTAAATGAGCAATGTGACTGGATCCTGGAGACTTACTATTTACACAGTAAAACTTTAGTTATCAGAATTTTTTAAGCATATTACATAATCCTCTTTAAATTTATTACTCCAGGAAAGGGAAGAACACATTAGCTGGAGACAATTTGATTCCCCTTCTCCCTTATAATTATAGCTTAATACAAATGCCAGCAGCAGCAGCAGCTATCTCTCAATATGAGGATAATGTCCGCCAGGGGAAAGTCACTAATGTTAAGATAGCTGAGGAGTCCAATACATGTCCTATAGATATTTCCACATATGTGACAAATGGTTGCATGAAAAGAGTGCATCTGCTGGCTGGAATGTAGAACACTTTTCTTCCTTCCCTACTGCTTTTCAGTCTTGTAAAAAAGGAGATTCTCTTCAAAATAGACTGAGGCTTGATATGTGATGTGACACCTTTGGAGTCTATTGCCAACCAGTTTTTCACAATCTATGGGGTTAGTGCCCCCCTTCTTAAGATATACTTTCAGGGAGTCCTTGAAGCATTTTCTCTGTCACCTGCAGGTCCTCTTAGCATGATTAAATTGAGAAAAGAGGACTTGCTTTGGGAGATGAATATCAAACATCCACACACAATGACCACCCTAGTGAAAGTACTGTTTTACAATCTTTGCCTCAAGACTTGTGACGTTAGCAGCAAAGACAATGCTGACATTAGTATGATGGTCTTCTCATTTGATACGGAGAATCTTCCTAAACTAGCATTGTTGGTACCGCTCCAGACACTTAAGATGGCTTTGATGTTTCACTATATCTCACATACAGGCTATCTCTAAACAGATGGTGGCAAATTCACCCCTGCAGATTGACGTGTCAAGTTTAACTGAGTGGCAGTAAAGACATACTCCATCAATCTGGAAGTCATTCTAGTAAAACCAGCTCCTCAGGTGGCAGAATTCCATGTTGATGGAAATGCATTTCTTATTGGTGCAGTGCAAAGGAGATGACAAGTAAAACTGAAGTCACAAAGTCAATGAGATTTATGTAAGCTACCCAGTGTAGCTTGTGTAACTCCTGTCAATGACCACTGATTTTTGCCAGCAGCGTAGACTGTACCCCATAAAGAAGAACAGCAATGATTACTGCACTGTATATCAGGATTTTAGTTTCCATCCATAGGTCACTGTCAATAAAGAAATAACAGAACTATCTTCTGAAGGATGCACTTGCACAAAAATCTAATGGTCAATTGGCTGTCTAGGATAGGTGGTATCAAGGTAAGGGAAATGATCTATGTTTTCTAGGAGGTCACCAACAATGACAATTTTTAGGGGAAGTGGAACAATTAGTGCTGGGGCAGGTTGGTGGAGCACTGTAGTCTTTCCAATGGTGAGGGAGAATACTAAGTTACGATAGGTATTTCAGAAGAGATCTAAGGTGAATTGCAAATCAACCTCAATGTGTACAATGATAGCACAGTCTTCAACATATCGGAGGTTGATTATAATCCTGATTACCTTAGCATTAGAATGATGATGTCACAAGTTGAAAATCTGGACATTCATGCAATACTATATCCTGGTTCCAGAGAAAGGTAGTAACAAATAAGAATCAAGATTACACCAAGAAAGATGGAGGAAACAGTTGGGGCAAAAATACAGCTCTCCTTAACGCTAGTACAGATGAAGAATGGTCCATCTCAAACACATTACAGAGGATGGTCATACTATGATGAAGTACTGTGAGAACACAAAAGAACTTCAATGGACAGTCAAAACTAGATAGCACCTTCCATAATGCTTCACAACTTAGGGAATCAAAGGCCTCAGTTAGGGTGACCCACAAATTCCATAAACAGTTGCAGGTTTTGTTCTACAAACTTTTCTGGATCTATCATGCAACAAAAATCATGGTGATGGTACCCCAGGATAAATGGAGATCACATTAGAATTCCAGCAGGACTTCTTTTGGAAGAGGGAGGAGGCAGTTCAAAAGGGCGTAAGCAAGGATCTTCCTTGAAATGGGGTGGAAACCAATACCTTGGTAATTCCCATACACTGACTTTTCCTTTTACTTAAATATGGTCACAATATTGGCATTCTTTAGGCCAGTTTGAATTTCCTCATTAACCTGAAGTCTAATAAGAAGCTGATGAAGTTTTTGCGTGTGTTCTATTTTACCAGCTTTGAAGACCTCCTCAGGGATGGCATATGGACTTGGCACCTTGCTATTTCTAGTCAGAGTGGTGGAATGCCAGACTTCCTCAGAAGTTGGGAAGAGATTATTAGTGGATGCTGAGGGATAGAGTCAAAGGTGTCAACTAAAATTTCAGATACATGGTTCTGTGAAGTCTCAAAATGCTCCTTCCAATTTTGTTTGGCATCTACGCTGTCCTTAAGAAGGGTGGCGCTGTCCTAGGATCATAAAGTGGTTATATCATTTGAACTTGGTGTGTAGATAGCTTTTGTTGTTTGAAAAAAAGATCCTGATATAATTTTGATCAGTGAAACTATGGCTTTTGCTTTCCATCACTGATTCTTGATATCACACAGATTCCTTTGAACTACAGATTTAAGCTGATTTTAGGTGTCTCATTTTTGCTGGTTAGAGGGTTAATTTTTCCATGTGCAAAATGCACATCTTGCCTGATGAATAAGTGCTAGGATTTCCTCTTTCTTCTCATCAAATCTATCTTGAGTTGACTATCCAAGTCCATTCAGCACATGCCTTCTGAATAGTGGTCTTGAACTCCTCCTAATGTGTTTGAAGGTCATTGATGTTGTCAGGCAAGTCAGAGAGTCCCTTAATGTGATATTGTTTATTTCTCATGACTAGTGTGATTTTAAAGTGCCTTTGTGTTAAATCTCCTCCAAATTCCTTTTGGTTGATTATGGTGTTGTAGTGCAAGCCACATGTTCATGACTGATCTGACTAACCAGCAATTCAGCAGTCATCCATACCTCACATGACTTGTGTAATATGGACATTGATATGATCCTGGGCTCTGATGATGACATAGTCAAGACAATGCCAGCTTTGAGAACATGGGTGTTTCCATACAGTCTTAAATTTGTAACTCAGTCTAAAGATGATATTTATGATGAGCAAATCATTCTCCAGACATTTACTGAGGAGAAGAATGCCATTAGGGTTAACTTTTCCAAATCCTTCTTTCCCAGTGGTACCTCTCAAGAGTACAGGATGATGCCAACTTCTTGTACTGAAGTCATCTGTGAGGACAGGCTTGCCTTCCTTTGCTCTGGCAGAAAGAACTGCATCAAGAGCACAGTAGAATTGCTCCTTCTTATCTTTGGCTTCATCAAGTGTGGGAGCATATGCATTGATGACTGTGACATACTGATTTTCAGTAAGCTTAAAATGCTGAATCATGAGACATTCATTATTATCCACAGGGTGTGCTAAAAGCAAGCTAACAATTTTGTTCTTGAGGGGCAAACCAACTTCATGAGTACACGTCTCTTCAGATGACTTTGCTTTCCAAAAGAAGTTGTAACTACCTCCATCTTCTTTCAATCGACTTGTTTTGCCCAACAGGTCACAATAATATTGATCTTGCAAGTTTCCTCGATGCTCTGACAGTTCTTTTTTCAGGACAGTCACCATTTGGGAAATCTATAAGATTGCAAACATTCCAAGTGGTGAACTTCAGTATTTTGCTTCATATATTCTGACCATGGGCAGAATGATTCCACTGGACACTGCCACCAATTGAGGATATGGCAGAGAATTGAGATAGACTATGTTTAATGCAAATTTTCGAGACCCTTTCCCATTTGGGATGAGCAAAGGGGATCCTGAAAATGATTGCTCAGTTATGCCCACAGCTGCTAAATTGTGCAAATCCACACCCAAGACAACTAACACATGTTCACTGCTTTCATATAGATGTGTGGCTAGGTGCTTTCAGAGATCACTTCCCCTGGGTATGTCCACATGTCTTTTTAATTTCAAAATAACACTGGTTATTTCAAATAACACTGGCGGGGCTGGAGCCCTGAGAGCTGGTGGTGGGGTGAGCCATGGAGCTCCCCACTGCTGCAGCTGCTTAGCCTCTGGTCCTGGGGAGCTGGTGGGACCCGGCTCCCCGTGGTTGTAGCTGCTCAGCTCTGGGGTGCGGGGGATCTGGTGGGCCCAGCTCCTTGCAGCTGCTGGGGTGCCCCAGGGCCACTGCCCCCAGCAGGAGTGCGGACCCAGGGAAGGGAGATCCCTCCCCTGGGGGGCTGTTTTCCCCTGCCTGGCTCTCGAGGGAGCCAGGGGCCATGTTGCCACACCTCTCAGGGTTACTTTATGACCTGATCCTATGTTTTACACCCCCTTACATTGAGTTTCATTCCTTTCTGTAAGTTCACCCATCTTTGAAGCATCTGAGGAAGTGGGATCTTCTCCCACGAAAGCTCATGCAAAAAATAAATCTGTTAAAGTGCCACACAACTCCTTGTTGTTTTTTTATATCGATTCAACCACTGTGTGTGGACATACTACAACAATGGCCTAACCGGAATAAGTAATTCTGGATGACATGGTTCTCAGGGTCACTGGGACACGCAAGCCTCACAACCATAAAAGATCTTGGTCCAATAACAGGTGAGAAAATATAGGGCAATAAGGAGCTTCAAGAGGTCAAGTCTATTCCCCTGCTATGAGGCAGGAACACGTATACCTCATCCATCCCTAATATGTGTTTCTCAAAGTTGTTCTTAAGAATCTCCAGTTACAGAGATGCCACAAACTCATTTACTAATTTTTTCAAGTGTTTATCCTTATAGTTAGCCTTCAAAAAAAAATTAATCTAAATCTGCCTTGCTGAAGATTGTTGATGACTTCTTGTCTTACCTTTAATGGACATAGAGGACAAATGATCATTATCCTCTTTATAACAGACCTTAGTCCTTCTGCCCGAGTCGTCTTTTCTCAAGATTAACAATGTCAGGCCTTTTCACCTTTCCTCAAAGATCAGATTTTCTAAACTTTACCATTTTTATTGTTCTTCTTTGGACTCCCTTCAATTTGCCTGAATTGTTATTAAACTGTGTCTCTCAAAACTGGACTCCATACTTAATTGAGACTCATCTGTGCTGAGTGGAGTGCAATAATTACCACCCATTTCTTATGTGAGACACTCCTGTTAATATGCACTAGAATTATGTTAGCCTACTTTGCAGTTGCATTACATAATTGGTTCATATTCAAAATGTGATCTACTCTGATCCTCAGATCCTTGTCCACAGTACTACTGTGTAGGCAGTTATTCCCCACTTTGTATTTGTGCATTTTATTTTTCTATCTCAAGTGTTATATTTTGCAATTATAAAGACAAAGTGGATGAGGCTGTATCTTTTACTGGACTAATATCTGTTGGTAAGAAAGATAAGCTTTTGACCTTACAATCTTATTCAGCTCTATGTAAGCTTGAAGGCTTCTTATTCTAACAGAAGTTGGCCCAGTAAAAGATGTTACCTCACCCACCTCATCTTCCTAATATCATGGAACCAACATGTCTACAACAATACTGCATACTTTGCACTTGCCTTTATTGAATTTTCACTGTTGATTTTGAAATAAGTTTCCAATTTGTCAAGATGACTTTGAATTCTAATACCATGCTCCAAACTGCTAGCAATTCCTCGCAGTTTGGTGTCACCTACATATTTGATAAGCATATTCTCTAGGTCAAATATCCAAATAATTAACTGAAACATTGAATAGTTCCAGAACTCCACTAGAACGGTTTCATGGTGTGACAGTGAATCATTGAGAACTATGCTTTGAGCACAGTCCTTCAGTCACCTTACTGCAGTTTCACCTATACCGTATTTTTACAAATGCCTAAAGTAGTGAGCACCCCTGGTTTAGGACAGAGATTAAGGATAGTTGCAGTTCTTAATCTTCAAAGAACAACCCCCATTTGTCCACTTACATATCAAATCAAAGGACAAGGTTGTCAATGGATTTGTCTCACTATTTTGCACTGCCATTACAGCTGACTGAAAACTGAATAGAGACCTTGCATTATCATCCCAGATTTACCACAGCATGTGTGCTCTCCCCATGCTCCCTGGCTTTCAATAATTCTGAGCACTTCTGGAACTCAGCTCTATTCCGTATTTAAGTGCTATGCCTAAATTTCATTCTTACTGACAAAGATCCTTCAGAAGTTTAAAGTATATGAAAATGATTGACATATCAGCTATTACTACCCTGAGGACAACCAGGGGCATCACTGGCCTGAAGAAATGGTCGGGGCCTGGGTGTAATCTGGCTCAAAGGCCCAATCCAGGGGCTGACTGGCCTTCTCCCGCTGGTGGCCGGGGACAGATCTGGCTCCTGCCCCTTCTAGCAAGCAGCAGGTGGCCTGGGCCCAACCCAGCTCCCACCATTGCTGGCAAGCGGCAGGCAGACCAGGCCTGATGTGGTTGATGCCACTGGCCGGTAGGCAGTGCAACCTTTATTTGGTCCCCCCGAGCTGTGCCACCTGGGCTTGTGGGGCAGCCACCTGCAGCTCCCCACTGGCCTGACGCCAGAAGGGGCTGATCTTCCAGCCAGCCCAATCCCCACTCTGTCCTGACCCTGGACTGGGGGCTGCCTGCAGCTCTGCCATGTTGGCTTGTGGGGATGCTGCCTGCAGCCTTCCACCGGCCTACCCCCAGGCGGGGCTGATCCTCAACCCAGCCTCATCCCTCCTCTGGCCTGAACCAGGGCTGGAGGGGCCCATCCCCTTCTGTCCCCCACAGCCATCACCCACTCTGCAGGGGTGAGCCCTCTGGGCCTTGCAGCTCCCCCTACCTCTTCCCATCCTTCCCCCCTCCAGCATCCCCCCACACAGTACTTACCCACAACTGGGAGGTGGAGTCACTCAGTTGCAAGCAGAGGGATTTAAAATTCCTTCTCTGCAACTGCCCTGGCCTATGAGTCAGCTTCATGCTCCAAGATGGGGTGGTAGCTGAGTTCAAGCAGACAGACTCACTGAGTCTGCACCAGCTGGCACAGATTACTGGGGACTGGGCCAGAGGCTCAAGGGAGCTGATGCCCCCTGGGCCCCACAGCAGCAACGCCCCTGAGGACAACACAGTGGTAACGGGAGAAAACGTATAACATATATATGTAATTACACCCCCCCCCAAAAAAAAAAGAAAACTTAAAAGAACACCATAAGATGGGACATGGAAGAATTAAGGTTGCACCATCCCTCTTGTATGTGTGCCTCACAAGCCTGTCTTTAATCACGTCATCACAAACTATTATCTGTACATAAAATAGATATGCTTCATCCAGGACACAGAACAGATAATATTCACTTACTAAATGATTTAATATTTTACTTTGTTTTGCTTAACCCTCAGTGAGTGGTCCTATGACTCATTTACTGCACACTATTCAAATTGTTATGGTACGAAGTACTACAGTACCTGACAACTTCACATATATTAATTAATTTATGAGGAAGTATTATCATTACAAATAGGGAATTGAGTTACAAAGGCCCAGCTCCTCAGTATTTAGATGCCTAACTCCCAATGATTTAAATGGAAGCAAGGCACGTAAATACCTTTGAGGATATGAGCCAGAGAAAGTAAGATAAAATGTAACCATTAATTTTTGGGGCTCAACCTGAGATGCTTGGGACCTGATTTTTCAGAAAACTCATTCAACATTATATTATACTTTATATAGTCAAAGCACAGATCTCATTGTTCTTGTTAGTATATGGACAACATGCCCCAGGTAGCACATGATTAAGACACATTATTGAATTTGGTGTGGTGTTTCGATCATTAACTTCACTGGCTTGGTCTGGGAACTTATGGGGTGTGTGCAGTGAATGGCGATCCATGCCCCTCAGGTCCCATAACTGAAGATGCAGCAGTGATTGCTTAGCAATTCTACATATCAGACACCATGGTCTAATTCTAAACGGGTAGCTGTGTTAGTCTAATTCAGCAAAACAGATGAGGAGTCTGGTGTCATTTTTTAAAGACTAAGACATTTATTTATTGCATGAATTTTCATGGGAGAAAAATCTCACATTGTCAAACACTTAAAGATGGGGAACTTGCAGAATGGGGGCAAATAAAATGCAGGGGAGTGTAAGTCATAGGATCAAGTCAGACTGTTACAACAAATCAGAGCAGTTGTTTAGATGAAAACAGTAGACAACAGCATTTAGGAGGGAGGTCAGGGGTTAGGCAAAAGAAAAG
Organism: Podocnemis expansa; assembly: GCA_007922195.1. NCBI lineage: Eukaryota > Metazoa > Chordata > Testudines > Podocnemididae > Podocnemis > Podocnemis expansa. Next base: position 19,602,256 of record ML681996.1, read on the forward strand.
CAAAATTATTTGTTGTAATGGTTAAAAAAAATCATAGTCTCTATTCAGTCCTAAACTGACAGCGCCAAATTTCCATATGGCTTCCAATTCTGCAGTTTCTCTTTGAAGCTTTGATTTACTATCCGTTTGCCTGAGTATGGCTATTAATAGATCATTAATGGAGTCATCAGTAAGATTGACATGTTCCCCTGTTGGGGGAAATGTTATGGTTTCTGACATTAGATTTGTGTCCATTTATTCTTTATGCTGTTCTGTTTGTCCAAGGACCTACAGCCTAGTCTACAAGACGATCCCTCACTCTCTTAGAGTTTTGGCAGCAGACCAGAGGTTAAAGTAAGAACACACCAAACCAGTATTCTGGGACTAATTATTTTTAGGAGCTCAGTGTTCTGGGCCCCCAAAAAATACAAAATGGAGTGAAATGCTGCATTCTGGGGCCCACCATTTAAAAATAGTGGGCACCAGAATGCAGCATTCTGGCTCCATTTGCCATTTTTAGGGGCCCACAGAATGCGGAACCCCTAAAAATAGCAGGCCCTGGAATGCTGTTCTGGTGCATTCCAGCAGGCAGGGAGCTGCCTCGGACTGGAAGATTTTAAATAGCCCACCCTGACTCAGCTCTAACTGGGCATGCTCAGAGCCTCTGAGCATGCTCAGTGAGAGCCAGCTCAGAGCCAGAGCCCCAGCCCAGGCTGGGGTCGGAGCCAAGGATGCTCAGCCCAGGGGCCTGGTAAGGTGGCCCTTGGGAGTGTTCAGGGGAAAGCAGGCCAGCCTAGTGGGAAAAGGGGATGGGGGAGAGGGCCAGCCTGAGGCAGTGCAGGATGGTGGTGCAACACGATGGGATTTGGGGAAGGGTTGAGCGACCAGCGGCCAGATGGGGGCTGTTTTTTTGGGGGCAAGGGCTGGGGAGCTGGCATTTGTGGGCCAGAGGCTGGGGTGGAGGGCTGGTGTTTAGGGAGCAGGGGTTGGAGTGGGTGACTGGCACTTGGAGGGCAGGGGCTGCAGTGGGGAGCTACCATTTGGGGGCTCAGGCTGGGGTGGGGGGCTGGCATTTAGGGGCCAGGGCTGGAGTAGTGGGTAGGCAGGTAGGGGGCAGGACCTGGGGTGGGGGTAGGTGTTTGGGGGCAGGAGATGGGAGCCTGGCATTTGGGGGCCAGTAGCTGGGGTGCAGAAGGGGGCCCGGATGTGTGGGAAGGGGGCCTGGACATGTGTGAGAGGGGCCTGGAAATTTAGGAGGGTTTCTGGGCCCACCAAATTATACTTTAACCCCTGCAGCAGACCTCTCCTAATTTACAGACAACCCCCCAAACTTAAACAGAAACTCACCAACTATAGTCCTAATAACAGAACCATTGAAGCAGGCACATATCCTTGCAACAAACCACATTGCCAGCTTTGCTCACATATCTGCACAGAAGATGCCATAATAGGATCTAACCAAGCCAGCTACTGCATCAGGTGCTCATTCACCCATTCATCCATCAATGTGATTTATGCCATCATGTACCAGAAGCCACCCCCTACACACCTTATACATTGGGCGAACAGGACAGTCTCTGTGTGAAAGGAATAAAGGGACTCAGAATAAATGGATTCAGGTGACATTCCCAGCTCTGGAGGGGTGTGTTTTGAAATGCACACAGAGTGTTCTATTAATTACCATTAAGCTTGCCCTTACTTTCTGTACATCCAGCCTATCCTTGTTCCAGTTCTGCCTCTTTATGCCTCTGTGTCCCTGTGCCAGTCCTATTATCTTCTCACTTAGCTAGCCAAAGTCTCCATTCCTCAGGCTTCTCATCCCAGGCTCAGTCTCCTTGCTCAACATGTTTTAGTTTCACATCTTTGAATGACCAGTCCTTGTTTCTGCCAGTTTCCCCTATCTGGCCAGTCATAAGATCTGTCTCTGAGTTTTCACTTTATGTGGCATCTCTCCACCTTCATTTCCTATCCTCACTGTCAACTCAAATTCCTCAATCTTTTTGTTTTATCTCAATGTCTGGTTTCCTGACTCCCAGTCCCAATCCCTTTGCCTAGCCAGCTCTGGTCTCTCCCAGTTTCCAGATCCACTCTTCCATCTCAGCCATTCCTAGTGTCCTCTCTTTTTCTCCCAGTACCAGTTTCTGCTCCCAGCTCCCAGTTCTATTTTCTTTTTCCAGCCGGTGACAATCTCCCACCCTAACTGCCAGTACTGATTTTGCTTTTCCTCCTTTCCTTCCCAGTATCCAGTTCCACTCTTCTACCCAGGCATCTTGTCCTATCTTCATCATATCCCCCAGTATTGACTCATGTCCACATCTGCATTGAAATCAGTTAACTTTATCCTTCATGCTGCCTGGGCCCAGAAGGGACATCGCTGAGAATGTAGATAAGACAGCCTCCTTACACTCAACTCAAAGGCCCAGCCCCAGCCCACAGGTGTTCAGAGCATTAATTGCAAGAAATGAGATGCTCAGCCTCAGGCTGGGATATACCTAGTTCAGACAGACTCTTCAGGAAAATTAGCTGCAAAGCTCTATCAAGTGTCTACTGAGCACATGCAAATTCATACAGGCCATTTCCAAAGACTTGTAACTTGGCCAAATTGAGATATAGCTTCATTGGGATGATAAAAGGCACATAACTGACACAAAGGCATTCTTTCTCTGCTCTGTCAAATTTCAAAATGCCTGCTCCAAAGTGTGGCTGCTACATGCTTCCTAAAAGAAAGTGTATGACAATTTATTTTTTTTAACACAAAATAGTATATGGATAAAGCTGTTTCAGCCTAGTCATTGAAGGTGACGTGTTTTCTCAGAAAATTATGGGAACTTTCACAAAAGATATAGTAAATGAATTATTCTTTAACAGGGAAAATCCCTTATCATGATAAAATAAACCTCTAAAGTATAAGAGAGGATTCAGGACCAACAGTGCATCAGAGAGATGATTTTGCTTCTGAGTCTGCATGTTTATCAACTGTGTTCAAAGAGTAGTCATTATATTTATTATTTATGTGCTGCAGAACTCACGGTATGGTAGACGCTTTCCAAACATGGATGAACATGATCATGGCCCAGCAGATTTAACAATCTAAAGACATATGAGATGACAGATGGCAAGCAGGAAGAAGGGGAGTAACACATATGCAGTTGTGTTAACAAGTAAATATAAATAGGAAAAGAAAGTTACTCTGGAAGCATGACAAGGTCAGTTACTTAAACTCAGATCTTGTTGGAATAGAGAAGAGAGAATTTCTGAGTCTGTCAGTGTCAATATGATGGCTGAGCAGATAATTTGTCCAAAGAAAAACTTTGCTCAGAATTTGAGTATGTAGACTCAAGCTGTGCTGTTTTCACTCTTTAATAGGTATCCAGCTCTACTCCAAATGAGGGAACAGTATGTTCTATAAATAAAGATAATGTAATTAATTAACGTCATGTCCTTGTCCATTAATTTCACTTTGTATAAGTATAGGGCACTGCATACATTTGCTTCACCATTCATAGTTAACGATAGTACTTAAATAGGAAAGAAACAAAATTATAACCATAAATATTTCAGTAGCCTATTTTAAATGTATTTGTATCTCTGTCAGTTGGCTTTTGACTATACCACAAAAACTCCCCTGATATTACCACTGTTGACAGTCACAGATGAGGTTGATAGCTGAAAGGATATGGCAACATATACACAAGACCAAATCAAAATAATTACTAGGGCACCAAATAACAGTCTCATTTCCTAAGAAGAACAAGCCGCAGTAACTAGGGGTATGTCCATACACAGGTTTTATATCGAAATAACACTGGTTATTTCAATTTAAAATATGACATGTCCACACAACGTTTCTTTATTTTGAAATAAGGAGCTCCCTTATTTCAAAATAAGGAAAATCATTTTGATATAATAAAACCAAGTATTATATTGAAATAAGCATTATCTCAAAACTGTTATTTTGAAATAACCCAGTGTGGCTGTGTTATATTGCTATGACCTGCATATAGATATAACAGTTTGACCTTTCTTCCAGGGTGCATAGCACCCTGGAAGGAAGCCCCCCACAGCACCCTGGCCAGGGAGTGGATCAGCACCCTGGCTGGGAGGGGGAGCAGAGGAGCATAGGGGAGCCTCCAGCTGGCTGAGCCGGTGATGGGGGAAACACCCTGCACCCCTGGCTTCCCCACACCTGGCCAGGTGTGAAGGGGCAGGGAGCCTGACACACCCGGCTTCCAGGCTCCTGGCCAGGTGTGCGGGGAAAGGGAGCCTGGTGCTCTCAGCTTCCCCCCACACCTGGCTGAGTGCATGGAGGCAGGAAGCCCAGTATGCCCAGCTTCCCCCCGCAGTTGCTGGGCAGTGGGGCCAGGGAGTCCTGTGTGCCTGGCATCCCCACACCTGGCCAAGCAGGAGGGCAGGGAATCCCACATGACCAGCTTCCCCTCCATGCTAGCTCGGGGGATGCTGGGTGCGCAGGCCTTCCTGCCCCCACCACCTGGTCAGATGCGGGGAAGCTGGGCCTGTAGGACTCCTGCCTATGCATGCCAGGCAGCTGTGTGGGGAAGCCAAGCAGGTGGGACTCCCTGCCTCCGCATGCCCAGGAGCTGGCGGGGGGAAGCCCAGCGCTGGGTCCCATCTCCCACCTATGCTGGAAGGCTGCAGCCAGTCTAGGGGGATGCCTTTACCTCCACTGGTCTCAGGGAACCCAGAGCCAGTGGGGGCTTTTTTTCCCCTGCCACTGGCTCTCCTGGGGAAAGCCAGGCTGGGGACTGGGTGGCAACATGGCCCTGCCAGGGGGCCATGTTGACACACCTCCCAGAATGCCCCTCTCCTAGATCGAGCCAGATGTGCTAGTTCGATACTTTAGTGGGGGGGGTCTGTTAAATTGATTTAAGTTAAATATATCGATTTAACTTAAATTGCTTCAAGTTAAATCAATTTAACTCCCTGTGTGTGGACATAGCCTAGTAGGCAGAGGCTTAGGCAACATTTCTGACATGCAGATAATGAGGACCCCTTCATACATGAATCTCCCTATTTCTTGCATACACCTGAAGTTCAGGAAGCATCATACAGAGAAGCAACTAGCAGTGGTTATGCCATGTGAGTTGTGGCTAATGCTGGGAGAAGCCAGAAAGAGTATGTGCTGAATGTTGTTAAATGATAACAGGAAGCACATGCACTGTTCTGATTCCATATAAGCCCTTTTATGAGGACTTAATTCATAGACTCATAGACTCATAGACACTAAGGTCAGAAGGGACCAATATGATCATCTAGTCCAACCTCCTGCACACTGCAGGCCATAAAACCTCACTGACCCACTCCTATAATGAACCTCAAACCCATAAGTGAGCTATTAAAGTCCTCAAATCATGATTTAAAGACTTTAATACAGAGAATCAACCAGCAAGTGAGCCATACCCGATGCTACAGAGGAAGGCAAAAAAAACCCAGTGTCCAAGCCAATCTGCCCTGAGGGAAAATTCCTTCCCGACCCCAAATATGGTGATTGGTTAAACCCTGAGCATGAGGGCAAGTCCACAACAGTCAGGTCAAGAAGAACTTCTCTGTAATAACTCAAAACTTACTCCATCTAGTGCCTCTTCCCAGGTCACTATCATACCCATCACCACTAGTAAATGACAGACAATGGCCAGCCTATATTGTACATCATATCATTCCCTCCATAAACTCATTAAGCTCAGTTTTGAAGGCACCTAAGGATTTTGCCCCCACCACTTCCCTTGGTAGACTATTCCAGAACTTTACTCCTCTGATGGTTAGGAATCTGTGTCTAATTTCAAGCCTAAATTTCTGAAGGTCAGTTTGTATCTGTTTGTTCTTGTGTCCACACTGGCACTGTATTCAAATAATTCCTCTCCCGCTATTGTATTTATCCCTCTAATGTATTTATAAAGAGCAATCACATCTCCTCTGAGCCTTCTTTGGCTTAGACTAAACAAACCAAGCTCTTTAAGTCGTCTTAAATTCATATTTAAGTGGTTCAGATCTATAACCCATTGTCCATTCAACACACACAGGAGAATGATTGGAAATATAAAGCAGCCAGAAACTATAGTAGTTTCCTGTTCACACTCTGTACAGCAGTTAGCCACATTGCTGAAGATTGGTGTGGGTGAGAAGCCCTCCAAAGCCATTTGCCTTAATTGCAGTAGTAAGGCAGGAAACTGCTTCAACACAAGGAAGTTAATGGAAATTTCCTCTACCTTAATAGTCATCTGTGGACAGTTCCTTCTGAAGGAGTGATCAGTACATCTTAAATTTGAAAAAAATGAAAGAAATTGAATTAAGGTATTAGAAATCAATACAAGTCGTGTATTTGTATGTTAGTGCCTACATTTTCAAGCTCCCACCAAATTTGATTAAAAAAAAATCCAAATCCAAATGTTTGTGGCATTTATGAAAGTTTGGCTGTAATAATCATAAGCAGACTTCAAAAGGTCAGAAATTTTTCTTGTATCAAAAAAAAAAGTATCTGAAATCTTATGAGACAAGATTCATCTGCTTGTTATTTTTATTTTTTTAATTGTTGACCAGGTTCAGTATATTTAAAAAACTAGTTTTCTCTCTGTAATCTGGTTCCAGACAACATGAGAAAATTCAAAGATGGGCACAACTAAAAAGTACAAGAAAGAAAATTCCATTGTACAAATTTGAACATCATAATTTTGGGTGGGGTTCATTTCAAGCCTTCAATGACATTTCAGATCCACTGTACATTATCCTAAGCAGTTCACACACCACTACAGAGTACTTTGCCTGTTGTATTATATTAAGTAATTATGTGATTTTGGAATATTTAGGAAGTCAGATGTAAGTGGTCAAGCATTGCTATGTCTTTTGTTAATATGACATAGAATTCCTGTGGTAACTCCTTCCTTTCAACTGAATGAAAGAATAATCCTATTAAATTTGCAAGTTGCACAAAAAGATGTTATTTTTGCTTTATCCACCTTTTTTTTCACATTTATTGCACTATTATTCACAGAATAAAGTTTGAATATGTCAGGTTCCTGTGTTTGATCTGGGATTGCTATAGTTCCAGTTGGCTCCACCTATGTTGAACCAATATACTTCTATATCAGTTTAATGGAGAATTATACATTTTTGTGCAGCAGAAAATAAGTATTATTGTATATGACGGAAACATAGTTGTTGCTGATTTTTTTCAGGGGAGAAAGCTAACATAAAACTTGAACATATAAAATATTTTAGCAATGTATTAGCTTTGAGCACAGTTTGACAAAACAGAATCAATAAAAAGCAATGCTCTTTGTCATAGGAACTTAAGAGGATTTTTTCCGCCTTTTACAATAATCTTGTAATAGAAAGGTATAAACAGCAAAGTCCAGAGGGTTTGGTTCTTTTGGCTATACAAACTAGAAACTATAGGATGTATGCACAGACACTGGTACCAAAAATCCCTGCATATTCATCTGGAAATTGGGTTCTACTCAGTTCAGGAACACCTCCCTCTCATTCCCTACAGCTATGTCTACACTTAAAACTTTATTCAAATTAATTAATTTGAACTAATAATTGTTAATTTGAACTAAGTTAATTCAAACTAACATGGCCCCATTATAAACCCAAATCGAACTAGAGTGTCCATGGACAGGACTTTCTAGTTTGATTTAGGAGGAGGGTACCATGGGAAGTGTGACAACATGGCACCCCAAAAGGGACATGCTCCCATCCAATCACAGGGTGGCACAAATGGGGCAAAGCTCTAGGAGCTGAATTTCAAAGGGCACCAAATGACCCTACCTGGCTCCAAAGAAGAATGTGCCTTTCCCAATGGCACATTCCTCTGGGAACCAGGCTGGGGCTGGGGCTGGGGCTGGGGCTGGTGGAGATCATTTCCTGCCCTGCTCCTCAGCATGGGGGTGTGGGTGAAGAAGCCTCTGGCCACACTATGTGGCCAGGGCAGCTCCAGCCTCAGGGACCATGGCTAGGTAAGGTGAAAGGCATGGAGCTCCAGAGACTGTGATGGGAAAGCTGGTGGCTGGTGGGTGGGAAAAGCCGGCTTGGCTAGGCTGGCTTCACCACCCAGCCAGCCACCAGCTTTCCTGTCCTGGTCCCTGGGGCACCCATAGAAGGCGCCACGTGCCCAGCTCTAGTCACACTGAGCCAGGTGGCAGGGAAAGCATCCCACACCTGGCTCTGGCTGCACCGAGCTGGGCAGGAGGGCAAGCACACCCCACCGCCTGGCACTGGCTGTGCTGAGCCAGGTGGCAGGGAAAGCATCCCTCACCAGGTTCATCGCTGATAGAGTCATGCATGGGTGCCTTCCCTGCCACCCAGCTCAGCACGGCTAGAGGTGGGCGGGGGCTGCCTGGCCCTGGCTGCACTCAGCCAGCAGCAGGGAAGGCATCCCTGCCTGGCCAGGGGACTGAGGCCAGGGCTGGGTGTGCCTTTGGGTCTTCTTGCCCTAAGTGCCACACAAGTAGGGTATGGCCCTGGGAAGGCAGCCTGAGAGGAAGAAGGTGAAACCATGTTAATTCAAACAAATGATTAGTTTGAATTAACGTGGCTCCACTGGATTAATTCAAACTAATAAGCTTGAATTAACGCTTACTTTGAAGTTAAGCAATGTTTTACAACTTTGAAATAAGCATTCATTACTTCAAACTAAGGAGTTCCCTAATTCAAAGTGATGAAAGCCAGTGTTGCCATGCATTAGTTTAGTTCAGATTAATCGTCATTAATTTGAACTAAATTGTAAGTGTAGACATAGCCTGGGATGCTGTATAACCTCCAGTTGTCTCACCCTGCTCAAACATGCCAGTAACTCCAAACATTATCTTTGTGAGCCTCAAAAGTATTGGCCTTTTCTTTCTCAGTGCTATCTAGACTCAACCTTCAGGAAGTTTAGCTGACCAGACACACAGTAAAGAGATAAAGGACATTATCTCTGATCCAAAGTGTGTTCAAGTAAAGGATGATAGAACATGCCTCAGAATTTGCACAGTCAGTATTTGAATTCTTGACTGGGAATTCAGCAGTAAAGTCGAGGTTGTCTTTCTATCCATACTGAATATCATGGATGCTCTAAAGTCCATAGCAGTTTTATTGTGTCTAATATGAAAGATCTAGCACCACTGTGGCTGCTAGTACAACAATGATGCAAAGGTTCACTATGGATTCGGGGGCAGAATACAATCTACTGGGGCTTTTGAACACCAACAAATATTTGTTGCAAGATACGTGCATTTGGGCCGAGACACCTTCATTGGTGTTGAAATAACTTCAGACACACTCATTCAGCAACACGGATTAAATAAATGCCTTCATATTCAGTCAAAATCAGGTGATGTTGTACAGCTTATGATATGTGGTAAGACCTCCTATGCATGATACATGACAGTTCATAAATAGATAATGAACGTGCTTTTTATAGGAGTAATAGCCATCAACAACTTCTACATCCATGCCTCCAGCCTCTAGTCAGGTACTCTAATATTCATTGGTATAAGCTCTAAATTACCAGTTGATAGTACTGCCCAGTTTGGATATGTATCACTTCAGCTTAAGGGCACAACCTTCAATTTTGTTCATTATTTTGTTCATTTTCAAGGGAATGTACTTTCAATTTTGTAAGGAAACTTCTATAGAATAAGAAGAGAAGTGTTGTACAGTATAAATGCAGATTCTGGTAGTGACATGAAAAATCCTATTTTTGGATTCAAATTAAATTTGAATGTCCACTTTTTATGCTGTTCTCCCCCCCCCCTTTGAACATAACCCCTCCATATCTGACTTTTCAGAATAAAAATCTCAAAACAGCATTTGGTAATTGGTATTTAAAGTCAATGACTCACACACTGTAGGTCTAGTATTCCAGTCTGTTTTGATTTGCTTAGTCACAGAAAGAATTGTAGTGCACTGAAAACTTTGCATTGTCTATGTTATTGGGTCAGCTAGTACAAAAGAAGATGCTTCATAATAATTCCAGCACTGCAATGCTATTGTCATTTTGAGTTGGAATACAACCAAATAACCTATCCAATCACTTACAGACAGACTTTAAAACAAGGCGAAAAAAAACCCCAAAACACTATTTGGTTTATTTATTAATGCAAAAAGCATAAAGGTACCAATCTCAATAAATGTCAATTCTATCAGAATATGGGTAGAAGCAGGGCCACCCCAGGGGGATGCAAGGCCTGGTGCCAATTGGCCTGTGTGGGGTCCCATTCCCCCATGCTGGGGGGGCGGGCTGGTCCCACCCTGCCCACCCCCCCTTATCCCTGGGGGTGGAGCAGGCAGGTCCAGAATGCTCTACCACACCACCTCTGGACTGGCCCTTCCCGCCCCCAAGGCAAAACAGCTGGCCCAGGGAAGGGCCAGAGAGATAAGCCCAGGCTCTGGGCTGACTCACTTCACCCCGGGGCTGGCTCTTCCCTGTTCTGGGAATGGAGAAGAGCCAGCCAGGAGCAGCAGCTGGCTCAGTGCTCCGTCCCCCCTCCCTTGCTGTATCCAAAAGCAGTGGATAATGCGGCCGTGGGGCGGCGACAGTTTGATCCCTCTGCTGCCCGGCTCACAGCAGGACAGCACGGGGCCCATGGAACGATGGGGCCTGGAGCAATTGCCTCCTCGCCATCCCCTAGGGACAGCCCTGGGGAAGAGGGACTGTTTTTTTTGCGGAGAACTGATACACATGTCTGGGTGTCTTCTTTTAACTTCTGTTATAACGTTTTTTTAGGGCTATTAAACTCATAGGGTCAAAATCACTATCATTGGAATTCTACTGACTTCAAAAGGAGTTTTGCCAGCAAAGAATTGAGATTGTAGAATATTGCAAGCAGAACTATTGCATGTGTCAATAAAAATAAGTATTAATCTGCAGGTGTGTCTATTAGATTTTTTTAGAGGTGTTTTTTCTACCAAAACGTAATTTGATATGGTTGGGAAGCAAATGTATTACAAGTATTTTTGTCCCATATTTGTGCTGATTCACAGTCAAGATTTCTGATTGCGTAGTAGCTACAAACCTAGATGCGTGCTATGGACAACTTGCTTATTTTAATACAAAAAGTTCTATCAACAACCATTTAACCTATTTATTGTTATTGTACGTTAACATACAATGGAGTGTGTTGGAAGTAAATAAATTAACCAAGATTCCATACAGAGAATAAGCTTTTATGGGAAGATTTGGTGAACAACAATTTGATTGATTTTTGATAGTGACACTCTGAGGTTATTTGTATAAAGAAAAGAATGATTGTTAGTATTGCAAAATATAGTTAGCTATCTGCCTCTATAAAATCCTTGTCAAACAAACAGACACACAAAAGATATTATGCATCATGTATATACATGCACATATTCTGTATGTTTCTAATCCACAGCCAAAGCCAACTGAGTCAATTAAAATTGGCACTGGATCAGGCCTTTGTGCGCCTTTATCACTCCAGGTACCAGGTCTTCAGTCTGGAGGTTTGTAACCTGGGATCATAGTAGTAAATGCTGAGAACCATTCTTCTAGGTACATCCCCTATTTCTGTTGTTTCAGGGCCTGACTAACCCTGTTAACTGCATCCTGCCTTGTTGGCACAAAGTGTCTGTAAACAGACTCATAGGCTATGTCCACATGTACATGGTTAAATTAATTTAGCTTAAATTGATTTAATAAAATAAAAATAAAAATCATTAAATCGATTTAAGTTAAATCGATTTAACAGGTCCACACCAAAAAACCCAAATCGAAATAGCAAGTCCAGACACAGGACATGCTATTTCACTTCTGGAGAGGGGCACCATGGGAGGTGTGGCATGATGGCCCCCTAGAAGGGACATGTCCCAACCCAATATATAGAAAAAGGACAGCACCCTGGGAAGGAGAAGAGTAAATTGCATTAAATCAAAATAATGGTTATTTCAAAATAACGCATCTGAACAACGTTATTTCAAAATAACCATTTCAATTTAACAGGTGTTTTGCTTTAAAGTAGGTTTAACCTATTTTGATTGAACATCTCTTGAATCAAGATGATGGAGGTCATCATTTTGATTCAAAAGAATGTCGTTTGGACCTAATTTTTATTAAATCAAAATAACCACTGTTATTTTGATTTAAAAGGTATGTGTGGACATACCCATGGACTTTAAGGTCAGAAGGAAACAGTATGGTCATCTAATCTGACCTCCTGCATGACACAAGCCACAGAAACTCACTAACCCACTCCTGTCATAAAACTGCAACACATGACTGAGTTATTGAAGTTCTTAATGCATGGTTTAAAGACTTCGAGGTACAGAGACTCCACCAGCAAGTGACCCATGCCCCATGCTATATAGTAGGGGTGTCCAAATTGCAGCCCCTGGGCTGCATGCATCCCACAAATGGCTTTTCTGCAGCCTCTGAATAAAAAATTTTAACCGTGTCAGCTGCAGCCTGCAGCACTGGAAATAGAAAATAGCCGACTGCTGTGGTATGAAGCAGCCCCAGCCCAGGCTGAGACTTTTGAAGTCACCTTCTTTGAGCATGCTTAGCGCATGCTCAGGATGGGAGCCCCAGCGTGTGGCGTGGTCTTTGGAGCGGTGAGGGCCAGGATGAAAGGGAAGGGGTCGCAGAGTGGTGAAACCCAATAGCACAGGGCTGGGGTTAGGGAGTGGGTTAGGGATTTGGGGAAAGCAGCAGCTCAGGGCGGGGGGTAAGGAAGGTGTCAAGGATTTTGGAAAGCTGGTGGCACAGGGCAGGGGGGTTAGGGAAGGTGATAGGGACATGCAGGAAGCTGGCAGCAGGGTAGGGGGACTGGATCCGTTCAGCAGTGGTGATCTGGATCTGCCCCTAGCCACCGTGGTTAGGGAGCAGGAATTTTCTTGCCCACAGGCCAGCACCAGTCAGGCTCTGTGGCCCCAATGTACAGAAACTTTGGGCACCCCTGCTGTAGAGTACGGTGACCCCCCTGTGTCACTGTCAATCTGCCAAGGGGGGAAATTCTTTCCCAAGTCCCAATGCAATAATCAGTTAAACCCTAGGCAGGTGGGCAAGACTCACCAGTTAGACACCCAGAAAAGAATTCTCTGTAGTAACTCAGAACCAATCCCATTTTACACTCCATCACATGCCCCTGGACATGTTTACTGCTAGTAGTCTCATAGACTCAGAGACTCTAAGGTCAGAAGGGACAAATATGTTCATCTAGTCTGACCTGCACAATGCAGATCACAGAAGCACACCCACTCACTCCTGTAGTAAACCTCTAACCTATGGTTTAAATACTTTAAGGTACAGAGAACCCATTAGTGAGTGAGCTGTGCCCCATGCTAATGTCCAGAGGGAAAATTCTTTTCCAACCCCAAATATGACAATCAGTTAAAACCTGAGTATGGGGTCAAGACTCACCAGCGAGATACCCAACAATGAATTCTCTGTGATAATTTGAATCCTACTTCATCAAAAGTTCCATCACAAGTCATTGGATATCTAACATCAGTGACCAAAGATCAATTAATTGACAAATTAGGATGTCCTATCATGCCATTCTGTCTATAAATTTATCAAGCTCAGTCTTAAAGCCACCTAATTTTTTTTTGCCCCAGCTGCTTCCCTTGGAAGGATGTTCTAGAACTTCACTCCCCTGATGATAAGAAACCTTCAACTAGTTTCAAGTTTAAACTTACTAATGGCCAGTTTATATTCATTTGTTCTTGTCTACACATTGGTGATGAACTTAAATAATTCTTTTTCCCTCCCCTAAATAATTAATTTTTGCCTGTGAACTATTTATAGAGGACAAACATATCTTCCTCAACCTTCCTTTGCTTATGCTAAACATGACAAGTTCCAAAGGGGCAGCCGTGTTAGTCTAGTCCAGGAAAAAAAAAAAAAAAGGAGTCGTGTGGTAGTTAAAGATTAACAGATTTATTTTTTGCATGAGTTTTCGTGGGAGAAAATCCCACTTCTTCAGATGCTTTGAAGATGAGGGAACTTACAGAATGGAAAGAAAATAAATGCAAGGGAGAGTAAAACATGGGATCAGGTCATACAGTAACAGCAAATCAGAGCAGCTGTTAACATTCAAACTCTGGGAAGGCTGAAGTCAAATTACCTGTTGTAATGGGAAAAGAAGCCATAGTTTCCTCTCATAAGGCACGTTTTCCAATCCTCAGATCATCCTGGTAGCTCTTCTCTGTACCTATTCCAGTCTGTGTTCATCTTTCTTAAATATGGAAGACCAGAACTGCACACAGTATTCCAGATTAGGTCTCACAAATGCCTTGTATAATGGAACTAATGCCTCCTTATCTCTCCTGGAAATACCTCACTTCATGAATCTTAGGACTGTGTTAGCTTCTTTTCATGGCCATATCACATTGGCAGCTTACAGCTGTCCTGTGATCACCCAATACACTCAAAATAACTCAATATATCCTTCTCTTACTTCCAGCTGATGCAGCCCCATCTTATAGCTTGCTATTATACATGACCCTGTGCCTTCCACTATTAAGTTTCATCCTATTTCTATTACTGCAGTCTACAAGCTCACTGTGATGAGATGTACCAACCCCTCCCACCAGAGAGGGAGCCCTCTACAGACTCAGCAGCTGAAAAGGGCCCTCCTGGTCGGACAGGCCTCCAACTCCCTTTCAGGAAGAGGAGATTAAAAGCCTAGACAGGGCCTCAACAAGGAGTGGGACATGAGGGAGCAGGGGTGTTCCTCCCCTGAAAAAAGGGTTGGAGCCTGGGGCCAAGCCCAGGACCTACCCTCTGCTGCATGGCCCCACCCCTGGGGCCCAATCCATCTCCTGCCATTGCTGGCCAGCAGAAAACACCTCAGGCTCAGATCCAGCCACTGTTGTTTGCCACTGGCCAGCAGGCAGCTGTCGGTGCCAGATTGGTCCTGCCAGTGCCACCAACCACTGGCCAGTAGTAGCAGGAGCTGGATCCAAGCTGGCCAGCGGCAGGCAGCCTGGGCTCAGATCCAGTGCCTGCCACTGCCAGCTAGTGGCAGGTGGCCCTGATCCAGCCCCAGTCAATGCCGGGGCTGGGCCAGAGATGTGGGGAACTGCAAGCCCTCAGGCCCTAAGGCAGCGATGCCCCTGGGAGGGAGAGAGATCCACTCCCAGATCTCATTGGGAAGATCCCTGGATGGCAAAGCTTTGCTGGTTAGGGAGACAGGCAAGGTATCGAAGGGCTGCAAGGCAAGAGCCCTGATCCTGATGGTGCCAAGCCCCATAAAGAGGAAACTGAGGGATATCCAGGGAGAGCACAGTGGGGCAAGACTGTTTACTTGGCCAGTGCCTGAGGAAATTGTAGGTGGGCTGTAAGTTCACCCTGCTGCCTGGGGAAGTCCAGCCATGCCCTGAGGGCTTTAGGGTTTTGCAGCGACCCATCACCTCCTGAGGTGGACTCCAACTTGTCTCTGAGTTGCTCATGACCACATTATCTGCCCACAAGGCCTTGCAGGGACCCACATGAGGCAAAGGTGGGTGCCCAAGCATGTGTGGGAGTACAGGGCCCTAAATGAGCCTACCATATTCACCTTGATCATCTTGTACAGTATCCCAATCCTTTTCTGTATTGGCAGTACCTCCCAACTTTGTGTCACCGCTTTATTAGTACTTTCCCATTTTTTGTGTCAAGTCCAGTAATTAAAAGGTTAAGTAAGATTGGGATTAATACATATCTCTAAGGTATTGCACTAGTAACCACCCTCAAACCTGATAATTCACCTTTTCAAATGACTTGTTGGAGTCTTCCCCTTAACCAGTTCCTTTTCAGAGTAATCTCAATCTTTTCCAATTCGACTAATCATTTCCCATGTGGAACCCTATCAAACATACTGAAGTCCAGGTGTAATGAGATCCACTTCATTCCTTTTGTTTACAAAGTCTGTTACCTTCCCAAAAAGAAAGAACAATTTTGTCTGGCACAATCTACCTTTTGTAAAACTATTTTGTATTTTATCATAATTACCGTTAGCCTCAATGTCCTTAATTACTTTCTCTTTCCCAAGATCTGCACACTGCTGCTATCAAACTAACCAGCCTATAATTACCCAGATTGCTTTTTGCTTTTCTGTTTCTTAAAAAAAAGGGGGAAAAAAGGGAAAAAAAGGATCTATTTTAGCAATTCTCCAGTCATAGCGTACAACGCAATGGTACAGATTAATTAAAAATCCTTGATAATGGGGTTGCAATTCCATGAGTCAGTTCCTTTAATATTCTAGGATGGGGATTATCTACCTCTCCCCCCCAACACCTGATTTAGTCCCATTAAACTGTTTGAGCATGGCTTCATACATGGATGTGGTAATTTCTACCTCCATATCCTCATTCCTATTAGTCATCCTGCCACTATCCTTAAGGTCTTCATTAAAAACTGAGGCAAAATATTCTGTAGATATTGGGCCACACCTAAATTATCCTTAATCTCCACACCATCCTCAGCGCTGATTGGTCCCACTTCTTCTTTCTTTGTTTTCTTCTTATTTATGTTGCTATAGAACCTTTTACTATTGGTTCTAATTCCCTTTGCAAGGTCTCTAATCATTGAACAAAGCCCAATGAACAAATTCCAGTGTAACAGCCAATATTCAATATACATTTCAATAAAATCTTACCACAATAAAAGGTTATTTGGACTCATAACTCCATGCCATAACATGATAAACTCTCACATTCATGAGTCATGACCAGCAAAAATGATATTGAAGATGAAGAGAATCAGGTTAAATGTATAACTTCTCTAATTTGTTAGTGTCTCAACTAAGTCATTAACCATTTTCAATACTCATCACTTAATTCCTTCCAATTTACAAGCACATTTTCTGACCAGGAGTTGCCCAGAACTGTATAGAATACTTCTGGTGCCATCTCACTAGAGATGTATAGGGAGGAATTATTACAACCTTCTTTAAAATGTTTCTTCCATACATGCATTCCAGCATTTCACTGTCCTATTTATTTAATTATTTTGGTGCAAAATTGCATTGCAAACTCATGTGTAATTTGCTTTCTAAAGTGTTTTTCAGTATTACTGTTCTCCAGCCTTCTCCATCTGAATGTACATCTGTGGTGAATTATTTGTCCCCAGATGTTTTCACTTGCAGTTTTCCAAAATTAAACTCACTTTTTTTCTGCTAATGTTTCTAATTTCTGTATATTTCTTTTTATTTCCATCTTCAGTTGTGTTTGCAAATTTTCTTAGTTTAGTATCATCTCATCTGTGAATTTAATTAACCTACTATTTGTTCCCTCTACCCTCCTTCTTCTAACACTGAACAGGAAATTTATTACAAAAAGGAAAACAGTATTATCCCTAAGCCCTCTTTCACTTCCTGTAGATTTCCTGCAGTAAATCTTCCCTAGCCTTCTTCTTGCCTGCTTTTTTGCTACAGGTTTAAAGAAACAGACAACACATCCGCCCATTTCTTGAAACATCAACATTTCATCTTGCCTTTTCCCACAGGAATAATAAGGTGCACTGGATAAGGAAGCTTCTATCTATGCCTAAGTATGCTGACTACATTGAACTGTTCACCTATCCTTATACCAGCTGAATAGCAACCTGCCATCTGGGTTGTACTAAGAAATCCATGTGGCAGATCAGCTTTGATTATTAATGTCACAAGCTGGGCTGCATAAAGGACAATCACTGTCCCAGACCAGCACTAAGAAAACCTTCAGATAGGGTGCTGTCCAGGGGAAGAGGACAGAGAAAAGCAGAAGGGAACTGTGTTAACAAAACTAAAAGAAGCATCATTGTAGGTTTTATTTTATAATTACATATACAGTTAAAGCATGTTTAAAGTATATTTATTCAAAATACTTCAACTTTGATTTAAAAATATTTTAAACACTGAAAGTCTTCATTGTTTCCTTATTTTACATAAGTTAATAAAGCTACTTTCTCATGCATTTTACTGCATATACTGCTCTTATTTTCTTAACTGGCTAACAAAGCTGCCAAGCCAAATAGTGTCCATATCACACATAGGATTTGCAAAATGGATATTATTGTACATGATTTATACAAATCTGCTTTGAATTTGGGCAGTAAGATTGTGAGTTATTACAATGAAATTTAAAGACATCACTTAATCTACTTATTGTATGCAAAAAAATACAAAATGGCATCATTCACTTATATAATTTTAAGAATAAAATATGATTCCATGCTGTTCATGAAACACTACAATTCTTTTTCCTTATGGGATTTTTGGACTCATTTGTCCATTTCCATTTCTAGACAATTGTTCTCACTCAAAACACAGTATGTAATTTTTTAATTATCGTGTTGTTGTGTATGGCTATATAAACATTTGGAATGTTCCTCATGAAAAGGAATGATGTATCAAAAGGAAGGGCCTGAGATCTTGATTAAACTGTCCTCTCAGGTTCTGTCTTTGTGTTGTGCTGGGTGCTTCCTGGGCAATGGTGAAATTAATGGAAGTTGACAGCATTCAAGAACTACCAGGAGAAAATCAGCACTGTCTCACAGAATCAAGACATAAGAAACACTGTGGCTGTGTTCACACACAGGGGGTTATTTCGATACAGTTGTTTCAAAACAGCTTGTATCGAAATAACACCTTATTTCGAAATAACTTAATTCGAATTAAGGAAAAAAGCTCAAAGCGAAATAGCAGGTTCAGGCAACAGTTATTTCGAAACAAGTCACCGTTGTTTCGAAACAACATGTTTGCACGGCATTGTTTCGAAACAATAGTTTCGAAACAACGTTGTTTCGTCCCCGCATGGGGTTTAACTTGTTTCGAAACAACACCATTGTTTCAAAACAACGGTTCCCGTTGTTTTGAAACAACCGTGCGTCGTGTGAACAGGGTATTTCTTATTTTGAAACGACCTCTGTTGTTTCGAAATAAGAGTGCTGTGTGAACACAGCCTTTGAGACTAAGAACAGAGCACTCCAGGGCCAAATGTTACATTTTTTCAAGGTATAAATATGTCTTTCCAGCCACCCCAATGTACCTTTGCAATAAAAGTCTGAGAAAGCTCCCAGTTCAAATCTCGGAAATCTTCTGTTAATCTTTCACCAAAAATAGAGACCACCCTACAGTGTACTCAACATGGATGAACTTCTATAGCTGTGTTGTACTCAGTGGATGATCAGGGCTTGTTTCTGAAGATATTTTAGTGTTTACTATGAATCAAATGGCATTACATCAAATTAAGTCAGCATTTGTCTCTCCAACATTGTCATAAGCAGAAAAAAATTCTCTCTCATTCTGTAATGCAATTATTTTCTAGAAACTTATTTCACAGATTCTTCCTGCTTTATTTATCTTGAACTTCTTTAGAGCTCTCTGAATTTCATCAACAGTGATTCACAAGGAATATTTTGTACAGAAAGGGTCAACTTGGCCATGTTTTAATATCTGGATAAAAAAAAAATATGGATACTTTCATCAACTAACTGAAATGTTCACTCCAGGAAACCATGCAGTGTGCTTTTGCATTTATTAGCTGCTCTGAAAAAGAGTCAACTACATTGAATAATGATCTTTCTGATCAGTTAGGTTGCTCTAGCATTTATAAAAGGAGGCAACATTGTTCCTGGCAAAAATTTCCTTGAGTGGGTTGGTTTTTGTTTCCATAAAAGCTTTGTGGTAAAAATGTATGGCTTTATGATGAACACTTTTCAGCTTACATTGTGTGGCTGTATCACCGACAGAACTGGACCAGCTATTATTTTGTGGCAGCAGAAGCTTTTCAAAATCATTTGTAGAATACAATCAGCCTTGGCAAAAAACAAAACAAAACAAAACAAAACAAAACAAAAACAAAGCAAACAAACAAAAAACAACCCCACACACAACAACAACTTATTTTACCATTTTGGAAAGGTACAGGCAACAAATTAAAGAGTTGCAGCTATTGTGGCTTTATACTTCTATCAATCTCCTCAAAAGTTTTTGCTTGTGTCTTCTTGGCCTAACCTTCTGATGATATGAAGAAAGAGAAAACCACAAAAAGCTAGCTTTACTGCTGGTCACTGCATAACAGAGCAAATCTTCAGAGTGGGCCAGGTTATGAACCACCTTTGACAATTGACTGATCTTTGACTCCTGGTGGTAGATATACCAACAGGACGATTGATGGGATGAGTTCTGAGTTATTACAGAGAATTCTTTCTTGGGTGTCTGACTGATCAGTCTTTCCCACATACTCAGGCTTTAACTGAACACCAGCATATTGTGGTCAGGAAGGAATTTTCTTCCGGGGCAGATTGGCAAAAGCTCTGGTTTTTTT
>ML681996.1:19633554-19664158 GCA_007922195.1 Podocnemis expansa
TATCTATCTATCTATCTATCTATCTATCTATCTATCTATCTATCTATCTATCTAAAGAACTTTAGCAACTACATTTTTGGATAATTGGAATTTTAAAAGACTGATATTGAGCAAATGCACTAGAGGTTTTGTTTATAGTCTCCACTAGTGTAGAATCTGTCTGAGGACTGAGCCATTGAAAACAACTCTGCACTGGTGGAAATGAAGCAGAGTCTTTAACAGAGTTTCCAACTCTAATATCTGTGATTAAGTTATGATCAACTGGATTGTATAAAACAATGAAAGATAAGGAAATACAAGTCATTAATAAATAGATCAGGTAGAAAAAACATATCTCAGGGAAGGATGTTTATTTGGACCCTGATACAGCACAACACTGAAGAACAAACATATGGATCTATCTATCTTCCTAAAAGTTTGAGGATTTGCAGATTCAGGGTTTTATACTCCCTTAGGCTATGTCTACACTTAGAATGTTAGTTCAAATGAACTTACTTCAAACTAATTAAATCAAACTAATTAAGGTTAATTCAAAGTAAGTTAATTCAAACTAACATGGCCCCACTGGAAACCCAAATCAGGCTAGTATGTCCATGCAGAGGACTTGCTAGTTTGACTTAGGAAGGGGACACCATTGGAAATGTGACAACATGGCCCCTGAGAAGGGCCATTCCCAGGTCTGTAACTAGGGCGGGGAGAACGGGGCAAAGTGCTGGGTGCCAAATTTTAGAGGGTGACAGAGAAACTATATCTGACTCCAAAGAGGAACATGCCTTTGGCAAAGGCACATTGCTCTGGGAGTCAGGCAGGGGAGCCGGTTGGGGGAAGGCACCCTTGCCCTGCTCTGGCTCCATGGAAGGGACCGCCCACACCTGGCTGGAGCCGCACTGGCTGGGCAGTGGGGAAGGGACCCCCTGCACCCAGCTGGAGCCACACTGGCCAGGCAGCAGGGAAAGGACCCTGCCCATGCACAGCTGGAGCTTCATGACTCCAGCCAGGTGCAGGGGCAGGGTCCCCTCCCCACCATTCAGTTGAATGTGTGGGCTTCCAGCCAGGTGTGGGGGGTCCCTTTCCTGTCACTTGGCCAGCACAGCCAGGGCACCACCACCCAGGCCTGACTGGATGTGGTGGGTAAGGCACCCCCCACCTGGCCAGGGGACAGGGTCTAGATTGGGCCCTGGGCTGGATTGGGGTCTGGGTCAGGTGGCACCTTTGGGGCTGCTTGCCCTGGGCAGAAAGATGTCAAACTGCATTAATGCGAAATAATGGTTAGTTCAAATTAACGCGGCTCCATTGGGTTAAATCAAATTAATATGTTCGAATTAACCCTTACTTCGAAGTTAAGGGAGATGTTATAACTTTGAAGTAAGGTTTCATTACTTCAAAGTAAGGACTTTATTACCTTGAAGTAATGAATGCCAGTATGGCCATAGATTAATTCAGTTCAAATTAATCTTCATTAATTCAAATTAAATTACAAGTGGAGACATAGCCTTATTTAGTATACTCCCTTACTTACTTTTTTTGGTTGTAAAAAAGGCATCCTGAAATGTTTAGTTTGTTACTATTGCTTTTCTTCATGTATGATTTGTTCACTAGAAATTCAGTACTTCTTGAAAGACGGTGGTTGGCTGGAGATGGAGAATGATTGTGAGATTAGGACTCTGATAGAAATGCAACCTGAAAAATAGAGAAGGGAAGTGAATTTTTCTGTGACTGCTAAAAGCTTTGTTTTTTATTTGCTGTTTCTTGTAACCTGTTTTACCCAAGTATCTGGGGGTGGGGTTAAAAATTTAAAAAGTAGAAACAACCAAAAAGCAACCAATTTAAAAATGTCAGGCCTCCATCTTAAAGAAGCCAAAAAGGAGCACAAACCCATTTGTTTTCTCCATTGGAGATCACCTTTTAAAATATGCAATAACTTCTGAGTTCAGAATCTGACCCTCAAAGTTCATCAAACAAGGTACACCACTTTTCAAGCCTATTACAACTCTTTTACCATCATCTATGATCAAGGTATTTTACAATCCTCTGATCAAGAAAAAATACAGTTATTGTAGACCAGATAACTGTGACTGGGTGGTTGCACCTTGCATAGACCCTGTCAGGTTGCCCATTTGTGTTTCTATACAGTTCATCCAGATAGTCCTGCATTGGCTACCAGAATTAAAGAAAGGAGAAGTCAGTTGAGGCTTGAGTTGCTTGCTAACAGCTAACTGTATTAAGGAGAAGACGTCCACCCAGTGTGTGTTAGTTGACAGCAAATGCCTGGTTCTCAGAGAGTGGGGGATAAAAATCAATATCTTGGAAGGCCCAAGAATAGGAACATTTGAGTAAGTTGCTATATTAAATCTCTTTAGGTATAGCCACACCTCACCTATCCCTAGAAAACTCCTCAGGCTTCATTCACAAGGGGGACTGGCACACAAGGCCAATATTAAAGCCCAATGACATTCACTCTCCTCTTCCCTTGCCCCCCACTTAATCCACTTGGTATGTAAAGGTCCTAAGCACTTTTGTTTCCACCAGTTAAGTCCTCTTGTTGCCTAAATTTCTGCTATTGGCATGCATACAGTGTCCTGCGTCCTGGCACAACAGAGCTTCTTGACAGTATACTGACATCTAAATATCGATGGCCGTCACAAATTTTGTCTTCTCCCGCACTTAAAAATTAGGCATAGAAACACAGAATGCTGCAATGGCTAAGTCTATTTCATGAATCTAGCCTTTAGGGTATCATAGGCTGTGTGTAATATTTGACACACAATATTCTGCCTTACTTTGGCACTTTAACTAGCCATATAGTTATGTGATATGGCTTACTCTCCAAGCACACAGCAGACTGCTTTTCACTGTAGAAATTAGTTTCTGCATTGCCAAACCTGTGGCAATAGCTTTTCAAGACCCAGCTCTTCTTGCTAATTTGTCATGCCAGTATTATTTCCCATAGCCCCTTTTCCTTTTTTCAGTTTCTATAATCTTGAATGAGAAGGAACTTAAAGCACTGGGTAGAATGTGAACTGGAGCTGTTTGGGGGGGGGGGGGGGGAGAAACATTTTGATGAAACAAAGTACATTTTTGGCCCAGTCTAATTCTTTAAAAGAATTATTTCTCAATAAACTTGGATATAACTTCTTTAAAAATCCACACAAAACAAACAAAAAAGTATATTATTATTTTTGTTGCTATTAACTAGAATTTCCACTTACTATATTAATTAATTTCTGCTCCAAAGTCTCTTGACCTTCCCCTTGTTTAGGTTTATTTTATGCCCCCTTCTCCTTGCATTTCACAGAAATAAAACATAAATTATTTAACAATTATTATTTGCTACTGTAACTTATTTGGAGTTCTTTTTTCCACTATCTTTATTATGTTGTACTTGAAAGAAAGGGCTTGCCATGAAACAATGTTTTATGTTGATCATTGACTTATTTGCTATAGTCTCTGTACCGATTCTCCTCTTTCAGGAAGATCTTTTTAGGTTAACTAGGTCTTTATACATGAGCACAGCAGTACATTTTAAAACCATTTCTTTTCTTTAACAAATGCATGTTTCTGCAGCAAAAGCCAAACCATAGTTCAATAAAGCATCTCTTTAGCCGGATCTTACTCCCACCTATCTCTGGTATCCATTTGGTTTCTGGGTGGCTATCAAGGTCTGTTTTGTGGAGGACACATCCTGCCCCATTGGCAAAGCAATTCAGAATTTTTTTTCTTCCTCTTCACCCTTTCCCACTGGATGTGGATGACCCCGTATTTAATAACTGTTTGTTATTTTCAATCATTATCAAATGTCTTTTTGCTAGTAGCAATTCTAGTTCAGACTTTCTTGGGTAATTAATGTAAATAGAAAACATCTGTTCTATACAAGTAACAAATAACCTGGCAGAATAAGATGTTTCTTTTTGTATCAAAGCAGAATTTCACAATTTGTGCCCTTTTCTTTGTGGGAGAGCCATGGACTTATGTATAGATATCACATAGAATCTGCATACATCTCAAACTGGGCACGAACAGTGCCAAAGTAGGGTTTTGAGATTCCTTCCACAATTTATTCAACCATTATTGGCTATTCACAGTATGTCAGCAATAACAGTCCAAACCTATTGAAAATGGGTGTTTTCTTGAGATTCCCAATATATAGATACTAAAACTCAAAAGAGCCCCATGTGATTTTTGTCATAGTCAAGTCAAACTTAAAATCTATCTCTGATTTGGCTTTATTAGCAAAACAAACCCACAATCTATACATAATGATGATCTTAACATCATCTCAAGCCTACCTCTAATAGAAATTCAACTACAATTAGATATTCAACCCTTTCAAAAGCAAGCACAGTGCTTCTAAATTCTTAAATCACACAGTGAACCAGAATTAATTTCTCCTATAAAGCTTTCTTTGAAAAAGTTACTAAATGGAAAGTGTTTGCCAAATGATACATTTGTATCATATGGCATAATGCTTGTGATGAGAAATGTGACTTCATACATATAAAAAATCCATTTTTACCCAGATATGTTGCAAGTTTTGTTTTCATAGAATTTATTTAAGCAAGTGTGCTCCTTTCACACACTACATATCTGTGTACTTTGTGAAAGCCAAGACAGATTTATTTAAAAGGTTGATCCATTATTTTCAACAGACACAGTTACGAAATTCAGGCACATACGAGAGCTGAGGAGCTTAGTATATTGTGTGCTGTAGGTAACTGAAGAGTTAACATAGGCTTTCTTTTATAATTAGATAGACATTTGTTTTGCACAAGGCAAAATCAATTCTGTTTAGAGAGTTGCTCATTTGAGCAAGCTAAAAAAAAAAGACAATAAGCAGAGTTGAAAGGCTTTATAATGCATTATGAAATAAATGTCAGGAGCACTGATTTACATATACTACCCATATGTTAATTTACATATGGGTAGTGAACAACGTATAAATCAACATTCTCAACATTTATTTCAGGAAGCAATGTAAAGTCTGTCAGTCCTGCTTACAGAATTGTATTTGAATGTTATTTGTATTATAGTGTGAACACTGAAAGGTACAGGAAAATCACTAGAAGTTATCTAGCTTTCATTGCATGGCTTTGGAAGAAGTTATATATTTCAGCATACTGGCATTATCCACTGTCAATAACATAAAAATGGTGACACTGAGAGAAAGAAGACACAAATAGTATTTGTGTACTGCTCCTTGTTCTTTTGTCAAATTTCAAGGTAAATACGTCCATCAATAGTAGAAAGGCAAAACAAGAGAGGAGAAGTTAAAACATGTTACATTTTCTATAAAGAAAATCTCCATTAATTTGAAAAAGAAAAAAAATCTGTATTTGAATGACATTAATCATAGTCTATTTTAGATTTCAGTAATTTGAATGCTTTAAATTGTTCTTTAAAAATGAAGACCATAACAACAATTCCTAATGCACACTATGGAGGGACAGCCTTCAAATTTCCTTTTGATGTTCATTGCATTTCACTAAAAATGAAGCTCTTTTTGACTTATGGGAGAAAGGGTGCCCAGTTTAAATTTCTTTGCCTTCCCCTTTCTTCAGATAAACTTCTCTGAATACCTGTTTTTGATGTTTTGTTTTTTAATAAATATTTAATTGCTTCCAGGCTTAGGCTTTATATTCCAGTTGTCAGCTATAAGCAAAATGTTTACAAACTATCAGCTATAGAAAAAGTGTTGTTTGTAATAGAAGTGCCACAGATGAAACCACTATGTGACATGAATAGCACTGCTATAATTACTTAGTATGCTGCATGCTTATATCCTCCAAGCCACTTGCTCAGTTATACGTTCTTTGTGCCTAATATAGTGTACAGATATAGAGGAATAAATAAACCGCACTATTCAGGGATTAGTGAGTTTAAGTGTTAATGCTTCTTAACACTCCTTATTCTGTGGAATTCATATTTAAATTCTAAGAGTTCTGTGAGCAGCATGCAGTGTGGTTAAGGAAGGGACATTTAAAGCAAGAGAAAAAACAAACAGCTTTTTCTCAAAGGTGCAAAATGTAGCACAACAAAATAGTCTGTGAACATCAGGGGATTATTTTTTTACATGACCAAATTAACTATTTAATAAACAGATTTCAGTTCTCATAAGTAGAACTACTGTTAATAGCAGTGCTTCATAATAAGCAATGGTTATTTTAAAAATATTTCAAAATTATATATAATTGTTTTCCAGATCATAAACTTTATTTGCATAGATTCCTCTGCATATGTGGC
The DNA here is from genome assembly GCA_007922195.1 of Podocnemis expansa. Classification (NCBI taxonomy): domain Eukaryota; kingdom Metazoa; phylum Chordata; order Testudines; family Podocnemididae; genus Podocnemis; species Podocnemis expansa. The sequence goes on from ML681996.1 coordinate 19,639,792, forward strand.
TGATATATGGTTTACGCAATATCTTTGGGTATACTATATATAGGCTAGCTTGGAAAAGCTCATTTGCGGGGGCTAAAGTATAATTTGAAGAGATCTGGAACCTTCCTAATCAGGTGGGCCCCCTTCTGGCATGGCCTGGCCTCCCTCTGGCATGGTTGGGCCCCCCTCCTGCACAACAGGGCCTCCCTCCTGCACCGCAGTTCCTGCCTCCCCCAGGGGTTAAAGTATAATTTGGGGGGCCATGGAACCCTCCAAAATTGGTGCGCCCCTCATGCCAGTGACGTACCCCCTATGCAAGTTTGGGACCCCCCACCAGCCTGATCCTGCCCCCCTACTACCAGTCACCTCCCTAGCCAGCCCGATCCTCCCCCCTTGCTCTCCCATCACCTCTCAGCCAGCCAAATCCCCCCACGCCCCTTCAGCCAGCCTGACCTTGCCCCCCCTGCTCTCCCATCACCCCCCAGATGGCCTAAGCCTGCCCCCTGCTCTCCCATCAACCCCCCCAGCCAGCCTGAGCCTGCCCCCTCACATCACCCCCAGCTGGCTCGATCCTGCCCTCCTGCTCTCCCATTGCCCCCAAACTAGCCTGATCCCACCCCCCCACAACCCCCCAGCTGTCCCAATCCTGCCCTGTCCCCAACTGCCCCCCCCATCCCCTTACCTGGCACCTGAGCAGCATGGCCTGGCCACTGGCTGCTCCTCCAGCCAGAGGAAGTTTTCACTGAGCACACACAGAGGCTCTGTGCATGCTCAGTGAGAGCTTACTCTGAGCAGGAGTTTTAAAACTCCTGGCTCGGAGCAGCTCTCAGCTGGCCGGAAGACTCTGTCTTCTGGAAAGCTAGGGACTGCAGCTGCCAGCCGGCCTTGTGTGGCTTGCAGTGTTCCCATCTATTCTTAGCGGGTTTCGGGATGCAGCATTCCAGGGCATTCCTCTATTTTCAGGGGGCCCTGAATGATGGCTCCCCAAAAATAGGGGGCCCTGGAACAGCATTCTAGGGGTGTTCTCTCTTAGTTTAACCCCTGCTTATGTGTAAATGACATAAGTAGTTTTTCCTTCATATAGGAGGTTGCCTAAATTGTTCGGAGGCTCCATATTTGCCAGGTACTTAATATGAAAGTTCATTTATTTCTAAGGATGACAAAAATTGATTTCTGAATCCTAAGGATTCTGTCCATCCCCATGTTTCTTTTATTCTGTCCCTCTTCATAAATCCTACAATAAATTATAGCAAACTACAAGCAAAAGGGGAGAGGTGGACACAATTCCCAGCAGCATCTGTCAGCTGCACTTCAGGTGAGGTCATGCAGCTCAAAATGACTCATTCATTTACCTGGATCTGGGAATGCAATGCCATAGGACACAGTGCCATAGGCTATGGCAGGACTTCAAGAGTGGTGGACTAACCCCCCCCCCCCCCAACCCAGTCCCCTGATCCTCCCAGAGCCTCAGCTCTCTCCCAAAAACTTTGCCTGTCTGAATCCCCTACCCCTGCCAGAGCTGCTCAGTATCCTACATCTTTGAACTCCAGCCCCAATCCCAGCCCTGCCCTCCCAGAACCAGTGTCCATTTCACCAGCTTCACTCTTTCAGAGACCCTATCCCCCTCCCAAACCCCAGCACTCTGTCCCCCTGAGCATCCCCTCCAGGAACCCCAGCTCCCCACCCAGTTCCACCCTACTTGAACCACTGCCCTTCCCACCAGATTCATCCTCCCAGGACCCCTACCCCTCTGCACTGGTCTTATTTTCTCAGAGCCCCTGATCTCCCTGCTGACCAGATCAAAGTGCTTGGGTGATGTTTCTTCCTGCTTCCCAGACCCAGCAGGTCCTTGTCACCAAGAGGAGCCTTGGATGCAGTTTTGATAGCTAACAAGTGAGTGGCCAGCAGTTAGCATGTGGCTCAATGGAGAGCAGGATCTGGATGCCAGCCAGCCAGGCCAGGTTATCACCCACTCCCTTCCAATAAGATTTTAGATGGAAATAATAACAATAGCCCTTCAGGTGCTGGAACTTTTACAAAAGTTAGGGGGCCATGGCCAAAGTGGCAGAGGAATTAAAATTAAATAACCCACAGAGAATGCCTATGCTCTGTTTGTTAAATAGGGACTACGGGGAAGGGCTAGAAATGGCCTCCTGAACCCCATCCCCAGTTTCAGTTCTGATTCTTGTGCTGGTGAGTGGGAGTGTCTCCTGTGCTGACTTTAAAGAAAAAAACAAACAAACAAACACAATAAAATCCACAAATTGTGGATTCTATTGAAAGAAAAAGTCTGAAATATGTGTTTTCTTGAAAGTATTCCATGTGCTGGGGACAAACGAGGATTTGTTTCAGAGACACTAAAGTTAATGCAATGCTTAAAACAGAAGTATGCCAGCAAGAGTGAAAAAAACATAACATCTATTTTCTCATTCTTGTTCATGAAGAGCTGTGTAGCAAAGAGATGTGGCCACCCTCCGGGAAAAGGCAGCTAAACCTGAAAAATGGCCGGAGGGCAGAGTCAGGCAGGGGCTGTCGGTCAGCCCGGAAGTGGAGTGACGGGACAGGAAGTATAAAGGGAGAGGCAGGCAGCTCAGTTGAGGCCAGGGTGGCGGAGGGGAAGGCTGTGACTCTGCCTGCTCCTGACCCTGCACAGCCCAAGGGAGGAGCTGGGCTCTGGCAGCCAGAACTGGACCCATAGGCCTGGCCAGGGCCACCCCGGGGTAGCGACTCGGGCCCCCTACCCGAGCCTTGGGTTGTTTCCCACCAGCTGGAGAGACCTCCAGGAGGGGGATTGACGAGGCGGCCAGAGCCGACGCTGGATGGAGACCCTGCACCCCAAGCTACCTCAGAGGACCTGGAGGAGCTACCCCTAGCTGCTGAAGAGCCCAGTGCCTGGCCTACCCCATGCGACCTGGAGGAGCTACCCCTGGCTGATGAGGACCCTGTGCCGGCACCCCCCTCATGTGACCTGGAGGAGCTACCCCTCGCTGAAGAGCTGGTCACACTTCCGGACTTGCCTCCACCTGATGAGACAGAGGGCTTCTACAATGTACCCCTGGGTGACTACCCGGAGGAACTGGACAGCGAGGTATGGCTGAGATGAGGGCCCCAGGGTGGCCAGGGGGAAATCGAGGCTCGGGCCTCCGCGGGGGGTCTCCTCGCAGGGGCAGTGTGTTGTGGCCCGGACCCTGCTGACCCATACACCAAAGCCTCCGGTACTCGGTGGTCAGTGTGTTGCGGCCCGGACCCCACTGACCCAGGCCCCATAGCTCTAGCCCCCCTTGGGGACCTGAGCTGGGACACAGTGGAGTGGGAGGACCCCACACCTCCACTGATCCCATTGCCAAGTCCCACCCCCCCCCCCAACTTGCAACCCTTCCGGTGGCGCGAGCGAACCCTAAACCCCCACTCCTGAGACCGTGATACTCACTGGTTGGACCCTGACTGAGGGATTAAAGACTGGGAGGCCCGCCACACTCCAGGCGGGCCGAGCCCCTGCCTAGGGCAAGGGGACAAAGGACCGGGTGGTCTCGCCCAGTAAGGGCTAGAGACCCGAGGGGAGGACGCCTCCCTAACCCAGGGGGCGGAGCCCTGTGCTACAAGCTGATTTATAGCTTTACAACCTGCTAAAATCAGATCCGTGCTGCCCCTTTTCTAGGGAAGGGACAGTCTGATCTGCACCCTTTGCTAACACAGTCTACATCTCTTTCTGTGTCAGTTAAATTGTTATTGTTAGTTCAATAAAAAGACCTGTCCATGAGTTTTTTCTCTCTCTGATTCATGCTGATTCTTCCAAAGTACAACTTATTCCAAAGATTTGATGTAACAGGGCTCCTTACATCCTCCAGCTTCCAAACTTGGGCATGCAACCAGCCTAAAGCACAGATCTCCCTGCTCCTCAGCAAATATCCTAATCACTGGATTATGAGCCTTCTGCTATAAGGCTGTCTCAGTCTTGTCTCTTGAAGTTGTTCCACTGTGTATAAAATAGTCGAATGGTGACAGAGCCAGCAGGTGCATGTTAGAGTGACCCTATAGTATAATGGTTATGACACTCACTGAGGATGTGTTATTCCCATGATAACAATCAAAACTTTTTAACACAGAGAACTACCAGAAGACCAAAAATTCAGACATTCATCCAGCTCTAGTAGAAACCTTTTGGTGGAAATTTGACCAAGATAAATAATTATACTATTCTCATTTAAAAGTAACTCAAATCAAAACCATTGTTATGGAACAGCTGATTGAAGACCTGAAAAGTTACCCCTGACTTTCTCTTGTCATTACATTCCTGCTTCTGGGTGCTTTGAGCCATCTTTTCAACTGGTATGACATTTTCCTTTGACAGTCTCTGATTTAAGCATGCATGCAGGCAATCACAATTTAAAATCTGACATTCACTGCAATGTTTGCAGCAGTATTGCCCTTGTATTTGTAGCATTCTGCACTCTGTGTCCATTCTAAATGTAGGAATGCTGTAAATAATGAGAGAAAGCTATTTATAAAATGGTAATCATCAACTTTTTTGGAGTCAGCTATTGTAATTCACCAAGTGAAAACAAAGGAATGTCCCCGACTCTGCACATCTTCACTTTTTTTTTGGGGGGGGGGGGAGGATTTATATTTTTGCTGACTGTGTTATGGCAAAAATCATATAAAAGACAAAGAATGCTCCAAAGGGCAGTATACTTCATAGCAGAAATATTGTTATCACTGTGGAACATGAAGTTCACATTGTTGAAGAGACATATTATGTCATTTTCACGGTCACTCCAATACTTCCTGAGTTCTTTTGTTGTGCATTCTAGCTGCTGTCTTCACCCATTTATAAATCAAGTCTAATCATTACATGCTAGGCAAATAATTTTAAGGAAATTTAATATAAAATGCAAAATCAGCATAACACAAGAGGAACTTTAAATTAATACCATGTAGAAGGTTAGCCAGATCAGTTTTAGAAGCAGGTAAAAGGTACTTAAATATCAACAAAGATATTGCTAAGATCCAGAGGGGCAGCTGTGTTAGTCTAGCTCAGTAAAACAAACAAACAAACACGGAGCCCTGTTGCACTTACAGACTAACAAATATATTCATAGCACGAGCTTTCATGGGAGAAAATTTCACTTCATCTGACACTTTGAAGACAGGGGAACTTACAACAACTTCCTGTATGTTCCCCCATCTTCAATGTGTCTGACAAAGGGGAATTTTCTCCCACAAAATCTCATACAATAAATATATTTGGTAACAAAGATATTGCAGTTGAGAATGGGAATCCCACTTGAAGAAGGCAGGCTTCATACAGCAATTAACTGAAATGAGAAGGAACATGGTGTCTATTGTGACCAGAAGTTAATTTTGATACAGTGCCAAAGACAAATGCAAAGAGAAACTGTGCAAAGATACTCTTTGGCACTGTTTATGGAACAATTAATTCCTTCTATACCATTTTTCCTCTAGTCTATTTTACAAAATAATATTTTGTGAAATCATTGACTGTCAAAATGTTTTGGTTTTCACATAATTTTTTTCAAGGTTTTTTTAATGCATTGAAAACATTACTGATGTGGTTACTAAAATGTTATATTAATCTCAGACTGAGATTTTAGTAAACTAACAATTCTAACAGCCGTTTTGATAATATTTTTGTAAACCTGTCAATCCATTCTGGTAGCTTCAAAATGGAAAATAAAAGTTGAACATTTAAAATATTTTGCAAAAATATTTTGGTTTTCAGTCAGTTCTATCTGTGAATTACTTTCGCCCACAAGCATCCCTGGTGTCTTCCACTCTTTCTTCTACACATGGAAAACCTGAGCTGGTCCATATGCCACTACCCTTTTCACACTTAAATTGAAGGACACAATCAGAATTTTGCTCAAGACAGGAGGTGTCCCAGCCCCCAGGTTACATACCTATCTGCCACAGAACTGTGTGGTATGAAGATCGCATGCACCAGGTTACAACACCACTCACTCAGCTTTGATTAAGCACCCTGTCCATCATAATGGGGATCCCAGTGGGCCAAATGCAAGAAGCATTGCAGTCTGGCACACAGGGTCACAGTGCCACTCAGGTTTGGTTTGCCCACCTCTCCGTAGAATCATAGACATTTAGACATGGGAAGAATTTCAATAGGCCACCTAGTCTAGTCTGCTGCACACAAGACAGGACTACAAAATAAACTAGACCATTCTTGACAGGTATTTCTCTAAACCAGTACTTCCCATCCTTTTTGGCTTGAGGGCCACATACCATTTTTACAGCCCTGAGGGGCCACTAGTATCTGCCAGCAGACCCTCCCCAACTTTAGCTGGACAGAAGGTGTTCAGTGAGGAAGAAAGATCCTCACTGCTTTCTCATCTCTCTGGCTTCAGCAGGGAAACCACACGTGTCCTGTAGTTCTGTGAACTACTCCTGGATCTCTAGGCAGTAGTTCGCTTCTGCAGCCAGGGGGATGGAAGATCAATTTTTTCTTCCCTCTGTCTTCAGCAAGGACCTCAGGAACCCAGGCAGAACTCTGCTCTAGCTGACAGAGGGGAGCACTGGTTACCCATCTGTTTGCCTACAGCAAGCAACCTGCACTGACGTCTTTTAGACCTGCAGAAAAACTCTCCACTTGGTTCCTCAGGTAGCAGCTCCCCTTTGCAGCAAGCAGGAGCACTGTGGGCCACTTTGAAAGTCTCTGATGGGCCACAGGTTGGGAATTACTGGTTTAACTTGTTCTTAGAAATCTCCAGTGACAGAGATTTTAAACAGACTTGGGTCTCTGGCCCACCAAGGACTCTCACCTGATCTGTGGTGTGTTGCTGTAGGACCCTGGGAGCTGGGGCCCATTTAAATCTCCTGCCCTGCACACAGTCACAGGGGAAAGTGGCCTATCCAGAGAGCTGCCTTCAGGGACTGAGGATGGGGACCAGGAAAGGGATTTGGGAGCCCCTGCAGCACTGGGGGTGAAAGGGGAGCCCACACAGGTTAATAGAGTGAAAGTCCTGGTACTGAGGGGGAAAGACAGGGAAGGGAGGGGGAGGGAGAGGAGCCCACATCAGGAAAGGGAAGGGAGAGGGCAGAGGAGACTGCACATGGAAAAGAAAGGGTAGGAGGGGAGCAGATTCCATGGGGAAAGGGGTGACCGAGCCAACACAGCAGTATGGCACAGCAGGGGCCAAGGAAGTGGCCTGGGAGTTGACAGGGCCAGGAAAGGGGAGCTTGCAGAGGAAGGGCATAGCGAGGTCACAGAGCAGGGGCCAGGGAATGGGTTGGGAAGCTGATGGAGCTGCGGAAGGAAAAGCATTCAGAGAGCCCACACAGAACAGGCAGGGAAAGGAACTGGGGAGCTGGGGAAGGTGTCAGAGAGTCCACATGGTACCAGGGAAGTGGTCAAGGAGTCAGTGAGTTGTGTGGCAGGGGGGTGAGGAAATTAGTTGGGATCCCAACACCTGGCCACAGTATTTCCTTCCCACTTCTGCCCCACTCCTCCCTTCCTCCACCCCTGCCATGCTCCATTGCTACCCCCTGCCCTTCCTACCATCCTTCCCTTGCCCTTGCCCCCCAGACAGCCATACTTGGAATCCCTTGTCCTGCAACATTCCCTTGCCACCCCAGCATTCTCTACCATCCCTCCCCATTCCTGCCCTGGCCTGCTTCCCCCATTCCTTCCTTAATCCTTCCTCCCCAACTCCTACCATGCTTCCTCTTTCTACCCTACCCCATCCTCCTTTGCCATCCTTACCCTGCCCTTGCTCCTCATGCTCCCCATGCTTTCTCTTTCCACCCCACATGGCCCCACTGCCCTCCCTTACCCTATTTCACTCTTCTGTCACCTGTACAAAATGATGCATCTTGGAAAAAAATAATAAAGATGAGCCTTTTTCATGTGAAAATGTGTCGTGTGCAATTGCAAAAGCAACTCCTATATAAAGGCTGCTGTAGAAAGGCTGGACATTATTTAGGAATGATGTTTAGGTATGAAATGCAAGTGCCTGTTTTTACAAACCTAATCTGAGTTTGTGAACCAGGGATTATTTTTTGACTGCTTAATTTTAATAATAATATCTACAGGCAATGAGGTTATTGAAGGCACAAAGAGGCACTGACTTCTCTGACTGGCTGCTCTTTGCTTTCCCTATGCCCCTGCTGAGGCAAGAGGCAATGACAGCAGCACTGGGTGGGATGCGGAGCTGGTGGGATTGGCCAAGGCCTATTGCCAGTGGCAGGATCTAACTGTAGCTGGAAACCTGAGTTTATTGGTGGCGGCAGGACCTGGAACTGGCTGGGAGCTAGATTTGGCCCTGGCCAGGACCTGAGACCTCCACTAGAGGCAAGATCTGGGCTGGGGACCTAAGGCTGCCAGCAACAGCAGGATCCAGCCCTGGCCCAAGCTGGGGATGCAGAGCCACCAGCGGTGGAAGGATCCAGCCCTGGCTGGGCACCCAGACTTCCTGGCAGCAGCAGGATCTGGCCCCAGCTCTGGCCAGGAACCATTGCTGCTGGTGACAGCAGGATCCAGCCCTGGCCAGGGACCCTGGGCCACTGGTGGCAGCAGTATCTTAGCCTGGCAGCAGGAGATGGATTTGGCCCAGGAAGTGAAGGCACAGGGCTTGGAGGGTGTGGAGGAGAAGGGCTGGGTCAGCTGTGGAGCTGCCTTCCCTGGGGAAGCTCCAAAAGCCACCCATTTGTAACTGTCTTTGGATAGTTGCCTGGAATTTCAGAAATGGAACTGATGCTGCTTGCACGGCTAATGCATCCAAATCTGAGTGCCTGGACTTCTGATGAGACACTAACCAGATGTTAGATAGCAGGAAACAATGTTACAAGTAAAGCTACATACTGGGAATGTCAGGATCAAGGAGAAATATGTAAGTGCCTTATGCATTGTTTCAGCTGTTGGGCATTAGCTACCGCATACATTCATATCACAGTGACCTCTAACTTTTTCTGATAATGGTATCAAAACATGCTTTAACATATTTGGTTTGATTAAAACATTGTTTTTCTCTTAATATGAACAGAAAAAAATGTATCTGGTGTAGGTTGTGTGACGGAAAATATGCCTTTGCTACAATAGATGTTTTATTAAGGTAAATTGCAGCAGTTCTAACACATTGCTTAAGGTAGACAAAACAACCTTAGTGCACCAGACAGCATCATTCTGCACCTGCATTATTATTCACTTTGTACATTACTAGGTTTATATAAATTGTTGCAGTCAGATTATATTAGGAAACCAACAAAAATGAAAATGAAAGATTATTACTATTAGTACTTTATTACTATTAAGTTCATTCTGACACTGCTCACAATATGCTAGATCAGAGATAAGCAAACTACAAACCATGGGTCAGATCCAACCCACGGGAGCCTTAATCTGGCTCACCAGCTGAGCCTTGGCCCCACTCTTTCCTACCACATGGACCCACCAGAGCGTGGATTGAGTGGGGCACCACTCTTCCCTCCAAGCTGTACCCCCTTCCCCGATTGGAGTGCAGCAAGAGCTACTCAGAACTGATCAGCTGTTGCTGTGCTTCTGGCTCCAGGCAGGCCCCTCTAGTGCCATGGGGAAAGGATGGATCCTAGCGGGAGGAGTGCCACCGCACTGATTAGCTGAGCTCAGGAGCGCAGCTGATCAGTGTTGCACTGTTCTAGGTTCCGCCCCTTCACCATGACATTAGAGGACCCTAGCCAAAGTGCAGCAACAGCTAATCCACTCTGCTCAGCTTTTGTTGCCTATGTTGTTAGGATAAGTAAGCAAGCCAGGCCTCATGAGCACAGAGAGTGTCTGGGTAGGCAGCATGCTGGCTGTCTGCTGTGACATATTCACTCTCCATTCCATGCATGCCTCAGGTCATGTACACCTATCCAACCCCCTCCCTCCCTTGCCTTATATGGAAGCTAGTATTTTCTAACCTGTAAAGACCGCCCCTCACCACCACCCTGACCCTCTTCCCATATATGAAGTTGTTTTTTCCAAAGTGTCAGAAAAACTAGTTTAAACCAGTAAACAAGCTGCCTGTATTTATAAGCAATTGCCATACTACTTCCATCTTTGAAGCTGCTACTGTTTTGTTCAGTGCTCCCAGTACTGGTACTGTAAATAAACCTCTTCAGTGTTGTCTATATTGCCTGATCCTTCTTGGAGGGATCTTTCCAGACTTACACTATCAAGACCCCTCTAGTGCGGTGGAGCTCCACCATTCACCCTCCAAGTTCCATCCTTTCTCCCTAAAACTCCTCATTCTAGCTCCATCCCCCCATCTATAGGTGGTGTGGCCACTCCTCCCAAAACTCCCCCTTCTAGTCCCACCCTCTCTTACATTTTGCCTTCTGGCTAAAGATGTTGCCTGCTTCTGTGCTATATTCTGCACAAACAGGGTGGAAGACAGGGTTTTTGTCCTAAGTAATCCAAATAGACAAACAAACAGACAAAGATAGGCAATAATAGTACATGATCATTGCAATGATTAGCTGCAACGTGATCATGCAATATTTTGGTATTTTATATATAATGCAGCCATAGTAAGTGTGCTTTATTTAATTGGGGATATTACAATCCCAAATCATCCCTTAATCTCACAATATTAGTCAGCAAAATTTTTTGCAGCTATAATAAGCCATTGCAACTTAGTAAGGATTATGGAGTTTCTTCATCACTTGAAATGTTTAGCAGAAGGTATTTTTCTAAAAGATACTCATACATCAGCTCAAGCACAGGTACTGAAATTGAAAAAGGCCTTACCATATATACTCATGTATAAGCCAAGAAATTTGTGTCTTGAAATCCCCCTTGAAAAGGGCACTTGGTTTATGCACTGGTCGGTGTGTCCAGGAAATAGAAGAAATCCAGCAGAACACTGTGGCAGGGAGCAGCCTCAGCCCTGGCTGGAAGTTTTGAAATCTCCCATTCTAAGCCTGCTCAGAGCAGGCTCAGAGTCGGAGCCCCAGCATGTGGCATGGCCTCCAGGGTGGCTAGGTAAGGGGGCCCTGGGTGAGGCAGGTTGGCCCAGGGGAGCAAGTGTCAGGGTGGGGAGCAAGGGAGGGGGTCACGGACTCCAGGGAAGCTGCTGGCATGGAGGGGAATTAAAGAAAGGGTTGGGAACTCAGGGAAAACTGGCAGCGCAGGGCGGGCGGGGGGTAATGAAAGGGCTCAGGGACGTGACAGAAGCTGGTGGTGTAGGGCAGAGGAGTTAGGGAAGGGGTTGGGGATGCAATGAAAGCCAGTGGCATAGAGCATGAGGGTTAGGGAGGGGGTCAGGGACACAGTGGAAGGCAATGGTGCAGGGCGAGGGAGTAGTGAAAGGGTCAGGGACATGGAGAATGCCAGCGCTGCAGGGTGGGGGCATTAGGGAAGGGGTTGGGGGTGCGGGGAAAGCTGGCAGCACAGAGCGGCAGGAACCAGCTCCAACTTACCTCGACGTATACATAGGTCATGCAATTTTTCAGTTTCTGTGGTTTATAATCCAGTGTTGGTTTATAGACAGATCAGCTTATATGTGAGTATGTCTGGTAGAACAGGATGTCCTGTGGGGTTTGTTACTCAGAAGACCAGGTAAGATTATTACAGTTATCCTAGCCTTTAAAAAATATCTATAAATGGTAAATATGGATCTTCAAGAAGGATTGACTGGAGGACAATGCTCTTTTGGATAAGCTCACAAAAAGGTATGCCCTGCATCAGGAAAGGACGCACATAGAAATGTGTGTATGAAGTGACAAACAGTGCTATGAGCTGCCATTTCTGGTGGAGTAAAAATGAGAACCAAACAAAAACTAGACAAATGAAGAGCAGAGAAAAGCAGGGACTCAGTGGCAATGACAAGAAGCTCCACCATTGTTAGGCAGCAGAGGAAGAGAAGCCAGTTCAAAGATTTCAAAGAGATAATTGGTGACATGTTCAGGTCAACAGGTAAAGAAAATGATTTAAGTAGCAGCCTCTGCCACTCTTCAGTTCATTCCAAATTTCAATGTGTACTTCAAGGAAGACCAAACAGGTTTTAGCATATTCTATTTTTTTTTCTGTATTATAAAATTGTAAATTATAAAATGTACTTAAAACCAAATTCTGTCCTTGTCATGCAACAGGAAAGTTAATCAGAATAAAATGAGTCCCAAGTGCTGTAAGGATCATTATAAAATCATTGGAAATTTAATTAAAAACTGAAGTTATATGATTTGACATTAAAAGATCAGCCAATGATACAGTACATTAGATGTTGTTCCACTCCTTCCCAATGAGACGGGGTTCAAGGATTCAGTAGCAACAAACACAGAGCCACATTTAGCAAATAAACCTGATTTATTAGCTAAGAAACTACTTTTTTTGCCCAAACTCTTGAAAATAACTGGCATTAAAATAAAGTAAAATGAACAGCTTATGCCCCTTCAGTAGTCAGGGACCCTTAGCAACCATGGGCTTCAGCAGGGGAGTGTTGGGCGAGGCACCATGAGGATCCTGCAGTGAGGGGTGTCACTGTTGCTGGGCACAAGGGGCTGCAGACTCCCCCTATTTATCTCAGAGAGCCCTGGCAGCAGCAGGAGCTGCATCCAGCAGTGGTCGGGGCCGCATCCGGTGCACTGCCTGCCACTGACTAGCAGCTGCCACCAGTGAAGGGGCTGGATCAGGCCTAGGCTGCCTGCCAGCAGCCAGTAGCAGCAGCCACAGTGGTCAGGTATGGATTGGGCTGGGCTGCTGCTGGGAGGAGCCCAATCTGACTCCTGGATCAGGTCTTAGGCCAGATCAGGCCCCAGCTCAGGGCCACATGTCAGGAGGCGGGGCCTGACCTCAGCCACATCACTTTTTCCAGGCAGCAATGCCTCTGCCTGCATTGAAGTCCATTGAAGTCAGGTAATGAGCCCTATTTATAGCTCATTATTCACAGAGAGGGATAATCAAGCCCTGCTTTTAGTCACGTAGGCTATGTCTACACTGGTGGGCCCTGGGAAGTCAACTTAACAGGGTCAACTTTAAGTCAACCATTTTAAGTCAACTTCAGGGTATGTCTGTCCTGGACACAGTGAAGATATACCCAGGGGCACCCCATGCCTTCTCCCGATTGGGCTCCCAGAGTCCAATCAGCTCTGAGGGCCTGATCTGTCCCAAGCCGCTGCTGGCAAGCTGCAGGGACCTGCATCTGGCTCCCAGCCTCTTCCAGCAGGCTGCAGGGCTGGGAGCCGGCTCCTGCCACCCATGGAGACTCCCAGCCCCTTGTGGCAGGCAGTGCAGCCTGTGGCCAAAGGTTTGAGAGCCCAAAGGGGTTCCCAGCCTCTCTCCACAGGCTGCAGGAGCCAGCTGCCAGCCCCTACTGCCTGCAGAGAGGGCTGGGAACCCCACTGGGCTGCCAGCCCACAGCCACAGGTGGCGGAGACTAGAAGCTGGCTCCTGCCCCCCCCCCCATGGCAAGGGGCTGGGAGCCCAATCTGAGTCTAAGCCCCTTGCCGGTGGCAGCAGGAGGCTCAGAGCTCGATTTGGCCCTCAGCCACTTGCTGCAGCAGGCAAGCAAGTCAGAGCCTAGTCAATTTCCAATCATGCCCTGGGATGGGGAAAAGGGTAGAGCAGGGGTGTCCAAACTTACGGAACTCAAGAGCTGCACTAGTTGATTATTAAACCTTCGAGAGCTGCACTGAGACATATAACCACATATTTTTACCTACTACAAAATTACTAAGCTTAAAATTCATTGTGCACTTTAATTTTATTGTAAAAATAGGGCAAATATTGATCCACTAATGTCAGATTCTAATAATTATTTAAGATTACCATGAAACTAGGCCTATACAGTGAAAATTTAGCTGTTGCTAGATGTAGAACATTACAGGCTTGTGGCAAGTTTTTTTTTTTTTTTTTTTTTTTAAATCTGGGCAGTAACTTGTCAATGCAGCAGGTTAAAGCTCTGAGACGCTGATCTCTAAGTATTGCACAATGTTTTGAATTTCATTGTGGAATATGATGCTTCACAGCAGTGAGTTGTGCCAAAAATTGCAAGTAATGCACCTTCAGTTTTCAACTTTTCTCCTTTGTATTTTCATTTCTTAGTATTCCACATCATGTTTAGGACTTGTAAAACATTTTAACAACGAGTAAGCTGCATTAGGGCCTATCAGAAAATCTAAACATGCTATGGCTTCTCTGTCACACTTTTCTCCCCCCGCCCCCATTGCTGCTTCCCTGCAGTCTCTTACCACACTGCCGCTTCTCTGCTCTCCCCAACCATGCCCCACTTCTGCCTCCCACCTCATCCTGGCACCTACCATGCCCCCGCTTCCCTGCCAATATTTCTGCCAGTAAACTCGTTCACTAAAATATTCATGGACAATGAAGACAAAAGGTCTGAGGACTCAGACACAATTAATTTTAAAATGAGAGTAATAGTGAGGGAAAACACTGCTTTCATCTTAATCCTGTGAAGAGGTGCACACAGGGACACCTTTTCAACTGTTCAGAATCACAACAGATCAATGAGAATTTAGGGGGACATAAAATGCAAGATCAGAGCCTGTTTCAGTAAGTGCTTTGGAGTACATGCACAGAAGATACTATGGAAAAAAACTCACTGAGTTTATTCAGTTTGGGGTCAGACCCTGTATAAATTCTAAATATCAATATTTGGTTTTTATAATACAAAGTAAAATTGTTATTGGTGAGAGATTTTTTTTTCATAAAGTTTACAACACAATTTTCTGTCCTCAGCCCTTCACAACAATTACTTTTGTCTAATGGGCTCAGATACCCATAGAGTCACTCATTCAGACTGCACTGAAATATAAATAGATTTTGACTATACAACAAAAAAAGAATTAATACATATTGAATGCTATTTAATCAGTAGAAGTATAGTGCTGCTATTGAACTTTGCAGTGAATGTAAATTATCTTGGTAATTGACTTAGTTATATTAATTAAAATTTTCTTGTAAAATAAATGTGCTAGCAGTTCCTTCTGCAAACAGATGACATACTGATGTCTCAGGCACACTTGTTTAATGGACTTAAGGAATATTTTTTTTTTCCTAAAGCCAGTTTTCTGTAGTGGTGGTCTACCCTAAGTCTAAATCATTTTGCATGCTGAAAATGAATCATGATCCACAATAAGCACTTGTAACATTCTTTAAACAGAGGGTTTTTTTTTAATAACTTTTGACAGTAGTCAGTGGTTTTGGATGTAACACTTGTGTCAATTTTCAGTCATTTCTGATGATTCTTATTTAATTCTCAAAATAGAAATACAAGAGAAATAATTTTGCATTATATTAGGATATCTGGAAATACCAGGTGATTTTTAAAAAAGAAAATTAATTTACAATTGTTTTTCAGTTTTAAATTGCTAATTATCATCACTTATCTGTAGTTCATTGTAGACTTGTTCATGATCAATTTATGTTGCCAGTTTTAAAAAATATTTACCCAGAAAACCATATCAAAAAGAAAAGTATTTAAAAAATTATGCACTGATGTTATTAAAGACTATGTCATTATGCACACAGACAAGGAGGGTAGAATTAATATTGTGGGGGTAAACTGTAGAATCTGGCAGTTACTGAATTTGAGTGCCTGTCCTTCCACCTAACTGAGGAAGTTGCCTTTCCCTGTGGGCTCTCACAATGCTGCCCCTCCCCTCCTGGCTCTTACCAAGCTGCTTTTTTCTGCCCATGAGGCTCTCACAATGCGGCCCCTCCCCTGCGGGCTCTCTCAATGTGGCCCCTCCCCTCCCTTCCCCGCTCTGACCAGTCTGCTTTTTCCTGAAGCTCTCACAATGCTGCTCCTCGGCTGCCGGCTCTCAGCCTGCCCCCACCTCTCTGCTGTCCCCGATGATTGCAAATTTCTCTCCCCTGTCTCCCACCATGCTGCCCTTCCCTCCTGTGCTCTCCAGGGAGCTACAATTTTTCTTTAAAGAGCTGCATGCAGCTCGCAAGCCACAGTTTGGCCACATCTAGGGTAGAGGGTGGGCCCTGCCCTGTAAAGTCATCTTAAATGACTAAGTCGACTTACAGGTCTGGAGTTATTAAGATGACTTTAGCAATTGCTTAAGTCAATTTAATAATTTCTAAATATAGATGGGGAGTGGCTTAAGTCAACTTAAGAGGCTTTAAATTGACTTAAGACCATAGTGTAGACACACCCATAGACTGCTAAATGGTTGTTACTACTATCATAAATCTATAGACTACTTGAACACTAATAATCTTACCAACAATTACTAATTTATTATTTATTCTGGCAGAGCTGAATTTTTTTGCTTGTCACAAAATCTTCTGTTGGCCCCACAGATGTAATAGCATACTGTTGCAGGCATTACTGGAACATAACTGTCTATGAGGGTGACTCACCAGACTTTTAAGTGGCACTATGTAATTGAAGACTGGATCAATTACTCTTCCATTTATGCCTTAAAGAATGGATAGCATTTGGTGTTAGTGCAATGCATTTGGTGTTAGTGCAATGGAATATAAATATTTATAGGGGTTTTGCCCTTTTTTTCTAAATTACACTTACAGACTTATACTTACTCTGTAGAGTTTTGGATTTTATCCTATTATTTCCTTTCCTAAATATTTTCCATTTTTTTAAATGCACCTAATTCGATTGATTCTGCATGCACCTATAGAGCTTAAAATATAAGAATTAACATACACTCAGTTCTCAAATAAAATTTCAGTACAAGAAAGCCAAAAGACTAAATCCTCATATCCTTTGAATGGCCCCACTGAAATCAAAGCTACTGCTTGGTTTAAGTAAGGATATCACATTCTAACTCTACATAAACAGAAAAAATGACATCTTGGACCCATTAAGTCCATGGCAACATTGCCATTGACTTCAGTTGGGCCAGGATTTTTCTTAACTATCTGTGCATACACCTATTACAACTTTGCAAAGCAAATTTTGATGCTATCATTTCACAAACAAATTCCAGAGTTTCGAATCTTCTTCAGATAAAGAGTTGCAAACAGCCTCCCAACACTCAGATCCAAGAACCTTATCATGAGAACATTAAGGTTGGCAACTGTAGATAAGTACTGCCCAGGACAACCCCCTCATGGCTTAGTGGCTTAGAACAGCTTTGAAGGCACCCTTCCTTAATTTCCCTCTGTTCTTAAAATAATCCAGATTCTTTAAAACAAATTCCCCCATCTCTTAAGATCTAATGCAGTCAGATCAATCAGCTCCCCCAAAAAGCTTTTTTTTTTTTTTTTTTTTAGATTCAAAGTTTGCTTTTTGTGGGCTGAGCATGTGTTTCTAGTTTTGGTCTTCTTAGTGTGGAGGAATTCCATGGTTGAAGCCTAACAATGTGCTGAGGCCTAACAGCATTGAAACACAGATAGCTTAGTGGGGGGGGGGGAGCTGCAGTTTCTCTAGCGCGCCTGGAAGAGCGCCAGTATAAGCAACTAACTGATAAGGTACTCTGTAAAGAGCTTTGCTGTGTCTGTATCCGTGCTTCAAGGACAAGCTGTGTACTGAAATTTGGAGACAGAGAAGGTGTTTGGATTTGCCTGCAGAAGTCTAAATGTCAGTCTACCGAGATAAAAGCAAACCCGTTTGGGCCAGTTCTGTGGCAAGGCCAGAGGCCTGTGGCACAGATGAATTATGATTGGAGGTTATGTGGGGGTAAGGTGGGTCAAAAGAAGGGGTGTAATTGGGGGAATTTGGGTGCAAAAAGGCTGGACCCAGAACTTAATTGGTTATACAGCAATAATTTATGTTTTGTAATATGATGTAATATGTCACTATATAAGAATAATATACACTATTCTTGGGGCTCTTGGGTACTTGCCCTTGGGCCTGCAGCTGTGTAGAATATACTTCACTCCTCACTAAGGGTATGTCCACATGAGTCTTTTACTTCAAAACAACACTAGTTGTTTCGAAATAAAAAACTGAATGTCCACACGACGTTTTCTTATTTTGAAATGACAGGCTCTGTCATTTCGAAATAAGAACCATCATTTTGAAACAGCTTAAACCCCGTTCATTTCGAAATGGCTGTTATTTCAAAATGGTTATTTCGAAATAAGGCTGTTTGGACATGCTGTTTCAAAACAACACCATTGTTTCGAAACAACTGTTTTGAAACAATATGTCCAAACGGTCTTATTTCGAAATAACCATTTTGAAATAACAGCTGTTTCGAAAGCAGGCTTTCCCTTAATTCGAATTAACATTTTCTTAATTTGAATTAACTTATTTCAAAATAACTTATTTCGAAATAATGATGTATGTGTGGACATAGCCTAAATTTGTGGCCCCCCATTTACTGAGAATTCCTCTACACTAGCCTGCAGACTCTCCTTTCAAATTCAGGGCCTTTGCAGTCCTCCTTTTGGTGTCTTGTGTGATTCCTAGCTTGCAGTCTTTCCTCATCCAGTTTAGGTGTTCCACAGTCTTCCTGCTGGGGGTGTAAGCATCAGATCGCAGACTGCATACTTCTCTTTTAGGGCCTGGGTTTCACAGCTCTCCTTCTAAAGCAGTGGTTCCCAACCAGTGTGCTGTGGCACACAGGTGTGCTGTCAGGCCTCAGCAAGTGTGCCACAGAAGTTTTTGAAAAAACTTCTCAGAGCGCTGGATTGGCTCACGAATATTCATGAGTTCATTTAGAGACTATAAGGTGCTGTGCCTCAAAATAATTAAAGGTAGCAAGGAGTGCCACAGCCCAGAAAAGTTTGGGAATCAGTGTTCTAGAGATTGGTTCCTAGCTGAGTTTAAGCTCTCTCTGCAGCTCCTTCTTGACAACTTAGGGAGTCCTGTTGAGTCATCCACCTAGTCAACTAATCACTCATTTGATCCTCTATATGTAGGTGTGATGACCACAACACCTGATTGTGCTGGTGGAGGGAAGGGAAAGAATGCTCTGCCCACTTGACAAGCTTCCTTGGCCCAGCCCTTAAAAGAAACACTACTCTGGAATGCCCTTCCATCACCCAAATGTTACCCATTCCTTGGGACCAACCATGTGTCTCCATTGACCACATTGTACACTTTCCTGGACTCCTGGAATGGGGTAAGTAGCATTATCTGGTTTAGAGTAATGCTGGAATCAGAGGACATGTCTCAGGCAGTGAGGTCCTATATCACCGGAAGTAGGTTGGTAATGTGTAATGCTGAGAGATAGGTAGGTGTCTCCTTTTAAAGAAAAATTGAAAATGTGTACCTGAAGGAAGACTAGACACAAAGAGGTTTGAGCATGTTTTAATTTTTCTGTATTATAAAGTTGATACTTAAATCCAACTTTTCCCACAGAGATATGCAGATTTTTCTTGTGCTCATTGTTGTTTCTAAAATGATAGCAGCTTCAAGAAATAAGTCTGACTTTCTCAAAAGAGTTGTTAGCTAAGTGGTCCTTGTACTGCATGTACTGTAAACTGAATGTACTGTAAACTCCATATAGTTTGGTTTGCAGATTTTTAATTAACACATTGGAAAACAGTGATAGCATTGTAACACCACACTTTTCATTTGCATGGGTTTGGTAGTGAGTTTATTTAAGTATCTGATCACACCTCCTTTTTCAGCTCAAATCACTGTGTTTGTGGCTACAGGAAAACAGTTATATGTTTGTTTAATGTAGAGATAATTTTCCTTCAATGTGTGGCCACTCTAATGTGTGGCATATTAAAAAATGCACGTGTTTATTTACTTAGATCACATATATCTACAAGAACATTAGAACGTGTGATCACACATTAAAATAAACAACGTTCTGATTTTGTTTGTTCTCTTGTCTCTTTCCTTTTCCTTTCTTTTACTTTACAAAAGATTCCAAGAAAATGTTTGTGTTCTTAAGTAGTTCTGCGTATGTTTTTCAGGAATTATGGTATCAGCTGAAATATTGTTTTAGTATAGAACCTATTATTTTAAATTGTGACACATAATGAGGTGCTCTGCCAAAGACCTTATGTAAAGAATGAACAGAACCTAACGGGGGAAAAACAGAAGCAAAATGCAGTGCTGCCTTGGAAAATTCAGGTCAAAATTTACCTTACATCTTGATTTACTTGAAAGACAGACTCTGAAGATCAATATAGTGCCATTAAAAATACAGCTATGCTATGCTGAGTCATCCGAAAACAGCTTGGATTTCCTTGTTTTTTATCAAATGTATTTGATTGTAGAGTATGGGTATAATCAGTGATCCGTGAAGGGTAATATCTACTCATAAAAAAGATGTGCTGTGTCTAAGCTGTGGAAACATTCACAAGTTACCAGGAATGTTCCAAATTGGACTAAACTGTCTAATTCGTTCCAAAAGTAATACTGTCAGCTTTTATTTACAGGTCAATGGATGGATATTTAAGTATGTCCAGAGGCTATTTTAGCTTTCTACTGCTGTCTTCAAGACAGAATCTTAACATTTGAAAATCTTTTAGGGGGCATATTTGAAAAGGCTTTTAAGCACCTAAAGATGCAAATAGGCACCTAGGTATGAGTATCATTTACAGTCTGCTCCTATGCTAAGTTCCACCCATCAGAGAATACAAAATACATGGAAATTCATCTATTTTCTCAGCCCCTTATAATACTACTGTGCCCAGTAGCCTGTGCACTGGATAAATGTACAATGTAGATGAAGAAATCTTTCACTAAGCTTTAGAATGACTCCATGAAAACTACTCCAGTTAATGACTGCAGTAAATACTACAGTCTCATGCAAACTGATGGTTAAGAAGAGGATGAAAACATCCGTATAGTAGAGAATCCTTAATTCTACTACCATCCTTCTCTTGGACTCCCCATGGCACATCCACATAGAGATGAACGGAGAGGTTGAACATTCTTGTGTGCTCCTGAAGTTGATTCCATTTGTGCAGAAGAATTTGCAGAACAGGGTGTGTGTCAGAATTATAGGAGGGAAAAGGGCATGACTAGAATATTGCTGTTTGCTGGTGATCCCTCATTCCTAAAATGTCTTCTGAAAGGCTAGTGCAGTTAGTGTAAATCAGGGTTGTCAAACTTACAGCTTGTGGGCTGCATCCGGCCCACCAAGGTCTCTTATCTGGGCTGTGGAGCTGCTGCCTGTTGCAATGAGTCAACTCCTTAGCCTGTCTGTTATCCAGGGCTCTGCAGGTAGCAGTGAGAAAGGAGCTGCCAGCCCCTCCCCACTGCATCCATAGATAGGGCAGAGGGAAATTTTAACCTCTTCATCTAGCCCAGGCAGTGTTATCTGCACTTCAAACTGTAGGAAGTAGGGGCCCCAAGGTGGGAGGGAAAGAGCTGGGGTGACAATGGGTGAGGGGCCCTGTTGTGGAAGCCCAGAGCCAAGTGTGGGCTGCAGGGTCCTCCAGTTGTGGGGGGAGATACTGGAGCTAAGGAGAGAGGAGCCCAGAGCTGGCTGCAGGCCAAAGAGTCTCCCACAGGTGGAGGAGGGATGTAGAGCTAGATGCAGGTCTCATAGTAGGGTCCCCCAGGTTGTAGCCAGAAGAGGGTGTGTACTGTGGAGGGTCCCCATGCAGTAGGCCAGGGATCAGGCCTAAGGCCAGTAGGTGTAAGGGGCAGATAAGGTGGGTCCTGACAATGGTTGAATCTGCTGGGGATGTGTGTGGATGCGGGAGGTTTGAGTGGCAGAGTGTGGTGGATTCAGGGGTTGAGCATGGGGTGCAGGTGCTGCATGTGGTGGTCAAGCATGGCTGGAGGGTGAGGGATCAAGTGTGGTGGGGATGGAAGATGGGGGGATGAGCAGGGGGCTAGGGGATGCAGGGAGCGAGGTGGGGCCCAGGGTAGTGCCCTGACTGTTTTACTCCAGGAACTGGATTGAGCCCCTTTGAGCCAGGTATGGGAGTCACTCCCACAGCGGGACTGGGGGAGGGGCCGGGGAGCCCACATGGTACTGTGCCAGGAAGTGGTCAGGGAGTCTGTGTGGACACATGGCCCTTATCAATTTTCCTGCCCTCCAATGTGGCCTGACACATAGAATGAATTTGACACCTCTGGTGTAAATTAAAGGAACTCTGAAGTTGCTCTAAATTGCTCTGTGGGCTGAAATGGCCCATGGTTGGCTTCATGATCAGGAAAGAAACAGCTACTTTTCCCTCTCCTGCTTCTGACTTCTAAGTGGTGAGGAGTTTGGCCCGGGCTGAAGATTTAGCCTGAATTCTCTTTACAACCTCTAAAAATTCTGCAGACTTTTCAGGCCAGTCAAAGTTAGTGGCTTGAACACAGCTTAGGATCTGTCATCAGCTGGAAGAAAGACTTAGTCAGGTAAAAAGGTGGGTTATGTAGCAAAGAATGTAAAGCCATTTTAAAGTACAACTTTAAAAAGCACGAGGCAAAATTATAAAAAATCTTTGTGCTTTCTCTTCCTTTATCTGGCTGACAATTTCTATAAACTTGGGACTGTGTTGAATACATTGTACTATATTCATCCTTGGTTTAATTCCAGTCAAGTCAATTTGATCTGAATTAGAATTCTTTATGCTCAATTAAATATAAGGGAACAAAAAGTGTTTAGAATTTTTCTGCTCATTCTGTTTTCATGTTGCTCCCATACACTCTTTCTGGGATGTAAATTGGAATATCATTAGTGACTTCCTCAGAAAGCAATGACATTTTCAGACATTTGTTTTACTCCTCTCAAGCTCCAACAAAAGTGCATTTTACAATATATATTAGGGTTTTTTTCTGTAAATTAAAATCCTTGTGGAAAAAGGACACATTCATTTCCCACACATTTACATTTTTATTTCTCTTCTAAGTACCTAGAGGTAAGATTAAACTAAACAAATAAATGAAAAACCCCATTCATCTAGGGATACTGTACAACCTTAATAAGCACTGAGAAATTAAAATAAATTGTGATGGATTGCAAGAGTCTTGGTCTAAACCAGTCTGAAAATTAATTTAATTACACAAATGTTTATTTTATTATAGTGTTGTATTTTACATTTTTGAACAGATGCAATAATCTGCCAATTATTTCAGTGAACAGTGAACATGGAACAGAAAGTAGGACCAAATCTGGACTGTACTTTGAAAAACAGACCTCTGCCTTCAAGCTGAGAGCAAAGAAGGCAGCGTTGCCCCATCCACCATTTTTTTTTCCGACTAATCATATGCTAATTGACTCAGTAAGGAATGTGCTGGCTGTCTAACTCATTTAGAGCAATCTCTCCAGAGCTGTCTGTAAGGCTGCAGTGGTCTTCCAAGTCAAACAAATGGTTGCTAAGTCAATAAGTCTGTTAAATATGGCCTTGTTGATGACATAAATGTGTCATTTTTTTCATTTTGCTCATGACAGACACTTTTAAGTGACCGTGAAATGAAACTGATTTTAAAAGTCTGAAGAATGGTGAATTAGTTTTCAGGAAGCAATTCGTATTTTTGGCACTGATTGTATTTGACTTTACAAAGAGCTGAAACAACTCAGTGAATTGATAATGAGGAAATGTTTACTTATTCCAAACATGAGGTACAGATTCAGTCTGTGTTTTTATTTGCAGCATACAACCCTTCCTTTCTTTGTTTCCCCCTATTAACTCTTCAGCTCCAAGTCACATAGAAATAGTCAGATAGTAGAACTGATGTTACAAAATCCCTGAGATACCTTCTGTGTTTTGTAAGGAGCTCGTGGGGGGGGGAGGCAGCTTTTATTAAATGGATACTGTCTGCTAGAAATGTTGGCAGCTTTTTAAAACAAAATAATAATAATTAAATGTAATTTCAGGTACTAAACTGCCCTGACCCCCCCCCATTTTTAATTTTATTTGTGGTTTTCCTAGCACCTTTTACAAATTTTAATTTTTTTGTCTCCATCTGTGGATATAGAAAAGCCAAACACAAAAGGCAGGGGAAGTTACTTGTTTATGCATGCAGACAGAATACAGGGGGAAAGCTTAGCAATTCAGAGCAAGACTTCTCCTCTCTCCTATTTCTACAGTAACTGAAGGTATCTGATACAATAAAAATATTAATTAATTCATAAATGTGATTTTTAAAAGTTAGTGGCATCCATTTAACTACATGACCAGTCTTCCAACTCTCGGTTAGCTTCAGTCTTCTGGAAAGAGTTAACATTATACATACCCAGCAGTTTAACATACATTTTAGCACGGTTGTAGGTATACTGGCATTGTATCACCTAATTTGTATAGTCATTCCCATGCTATTAATTTGATGCCCTTCTTTAAAATGGCAATTCTTATCCCTGGTTTCATTGATTGATTAACCTTGAAGAATGATTGTGTCTGATGCCCTGAGACCCAGAGACTGTAAATGGCTATAATTCCCAACAATCTGATGATGCCAGGAATCTGTCAATTATATTGACAGCAGATGGACTCTTCTAAGTACTAGCTTTTTTGGAAGGAGATGTTATAAGTAGAACCATCATGAAATACATTACAAGAAAGCATAAGTAAAACACACACACACACACACACACACACACACACACACACACACACACA
>ML681996.1:19664168-19719442 GCA_007922195.1 Podocnemis expansa
CACACACACACACACACACACACACACACACACACACACACACACACTAAAATCAATGGCCTGAATCCACAACAGGTATTTCTACACTTACAATTTCATTTGAATTAGTGAGGATCAATTTGAATTAAATAAATGCATGGCTACACTGGCTTCCATTAATTCGAACTAAGGAATGCCTTAATTTTAATTGATGAAAGCTAACTTTGAAGTTATAAAACCTAGTTTAACTTTGAAGTGAGCTTCGAAGCATCTGATGAAGTGGGATTTTCTCCCACAAAAGCTCATGCGAAAAGTAAATCTGTTAGCCTCTAACTGCCACACAACTCCTTTTTTTTTTTTTTAATTCAAACTAACTGTTAGTTCAAAGTAGCCACAGCTTGATTTTCCCTATGCAATATCACCCCCTACCTAATTTGAACTAGCCAAGTCCTGGGGCATGGATATGCTAGTTCAAATTAGGGTTTCTACTGTGGCCCTGTTAATTCAAATTACCTTAATTTAAATTAATCATTATTAATTTGAATTAAGTTAATTTGAACTAACCTAAGTGTAGACATAGCCAAAAAGACTTAAATATTGCAGTGCTTCTTACTGCAATGACTAGACAAATCACAGGAACACCACTGTGATGCACAGTGCCTGAGTTAACTGCTTAGGTTTCCTACACAATGCATGGAAAGAAACAGGCATCTTAGAATGTGATCCACAAAACTAGAATGCTGGACTGGGGTGTGGGGAGAGAGCTGCCTAAGCTAGAAAATGGAAGATGCTGTTGCCAGGTGTGTGAGAATGAGTGAGATGTTATGGTGGAAGAGTGGTTCTGGCACCCTGATGGTGCCCTCCTAGGGATTCTTCCAGAGCACCAAACCTTTGGATCTGCCTCACAATCCAGACCCCAGCATGAGCCTGAATGTCTACACTGCAGATTTTAGTCCCACAATTTGTGCCTCACAAATCTAATCTGGGCTGTAAAACGTGGAGATTTTGTTTGTTTGTTTGTTTTTAATTTGAGTGTAAACATACCGTATGTGTAGAATTTTGATTCCACTGAAGTCAATGGAAGATTTGCCACTCCATTCAGTAAGTCCAGGATTTCCCCTTAAGAATATAGAAGTGTTTTGTCATTCCTCTTCTGCAATCTGGATTGTTCTGCAGCTGTAGCAAACCAATTCTACAGTACTGGGCCCCAACTTATTCTGCCTTGCTGGTTGAACTTCCCACTTCTAGGATGGCTCATGCCCAGCCTCCTGTGTATAATCAGTCCCTTACCCAATAGAAGAGCTCTGTCACTATCCACTCACGGTATAAGCCCCTAACAAATACCCCCTACTCCCAGATGCAACCCTGGGAACTGCCATCTTGCAGGGTTCAGTGTTGCCCACTTCACCCTGCAAGTTCATTTACACTTGTCCACCAATTTATCAAAGAAATTGATATGCCCACCCTTGTTTTTCCCAGTGAGGTCTCTCCACATACTCAATCTACATACACTGCTTTGGATAAAACAAATGTAAGTTTATGGACTACAGTAAGATTTTAAGTGATTCCAAGTCAAATTAATATAAATCGAATAATCATTTTATCAAGGAGTTAATCACAATCTAATAAAAGAAAACTCATATTCTAAACTAAAGTCCCTGTTCCAGTCTACTTGCAGCTTAACACACAGCTTATCTCTGATGTGTTTTGCAGCCAGATTCCTCCCATCCTGTGGGTAGGTGCCAGTCCTTGGTGTTTTACAGAAGGTTGGTTCCAGGGGAAAAAGACCCAGACAAAGTTGCCTTTTTCTTTTAACAAGTTTTCTCAACACCCCCTGGGGTCAGGTGATTGTCCATGTCCAGTAAAGGGTGGTATCTTTCCCTCTTAAGCCGGAGTGTTCAGGCTTAATTGTTCTTGCATGCCTGCTTCTGTAGGGCATGAAACCACAGCTGTGTTTCAATTGAGATTATGATATAGTAGAATTTCATACTTGTACATACAAACACAATATTTTGGGAAGAATGCTATCATAACAGTAATGTTTGGTAGGTCATGAGCATTTCCAAAACAGCTGACATGGTCTAGTTTGTATCAAATTATACACAGTTTCACTGGAGGAGTGATACACAGATCACATGACAGGGGTATATGTTGTATGCAGCCAGGGACATCCTTAGGATAGGGTGACTGGGGCAGCCACCCAGGGCCCCCGGCTTTTGGGGGACCCAAGGGGCCCACACTGCTGCCCCCCCATGCCGGGGACCGGGCAAGCAGCCAAAAGGGCAGCCCAGTTCAGCGCGGTGATCCAGCCACACACACCCAGGCCATGTGTGCTGCTCTCGGCTCTCTTCTGGAGCAGCAGGGAGGGGGTGGGAGGCACCACGGACGCTACCCCCAGCTGCGCTGTCTCCCTCACCCTCCCCATTGCTCTGGCACAGAGCCAAGAGCAGCGCACGTGGCCTGGGGTGGCAGATAGGCAGTGCTGAACCCGGCCACCCTTTTGGCCGCTTGCCCAGTCCCCGACATGGGACAGCTAGCAAAGGAGCCTGCCCCTCCCCTGGGCCAGCTGGCCATGCCCGTAGTGCCAGGGGTGTGGGGGTGCCCTCAGAGGGTGATTTGCTCGGGCTTCTGCAACCCCCTAGGGATGGTCCTGTGTGCTGCATGTCACAAGCATGTTAAAAATGTAATAAGGCAATATAACGAGAAGTAAGGGGATGAAACTAAGGAAGGGAAAATGTAGAGTCAGAATTTAAACTAAACAAAAAAGCAATCACATCTCTTCAGCACTGAAAACCTTTGGTCTGTGGAGTAGTGTCTAATGAGAAATGGCAGAAAACTCATGGCTTGGGACTTTTAAAATAGGTTGGATAAATTACAGAATGTGCTATGGGGAAAAACTGCATTGGCAGGGAGACAGATCAGCTGACTAAAAGAGGTCCTTTCCAGCTCCAGTCTCTCTCATAATACAGAACTGTTGCAAAGATGAGCTGACAGGGTTTGGTATAGTTCAGGTACTTCCAAATACAGAGACACCTGTCTGTCTTGCTACCAGAGAGAGGCAGTTTAGCTCAATTTGCAAATCTGTCCCTAACAAAGCTACAGTTTAAATGAACTGAGTCATTCATTTCAATCAGTGTCTATGAGACAAGACTGACAGGAAAAAAAAAAGGCAACAAACAAACAAACAACCCCCCCAATACTTTAAAAATTATACAATAGATGGAACTGAGACATCACTGCATCTCTTGCCTACTCCTGAGGTGCATATTTGTGGCTTCTTGGCAAAGCTCTTGATTAGCTAGAGGAGGGAAATTAGTGCATTGTTTCTTTGTTCTCTCAAATGAGGTGTATTGAGATTTAGTTAGTGTTTTCTACAAGAAGTCTATATACTTTTATAATTTTAAGCAGCAACTTTTTTCAAGTACATAAAGCATTCATACAAGGGTATGGATGAAACATTGTTATCTTTAACCTCTGAAAGTAGGACAAGAAGGTATGAGCGTAAATTGCAGCAAGGGAGGTTTATGTTGGATATTAGAAAAAAAAATCCTAACAAACAGACTGTTTAAGCACTTGAATAAGTTACCTGGAACAGATTTTAGAACAGGAGTGTCCAACCTTTTTGAGTGAGGGGCCGCACTGGAAATCTTTTCTCACTGAGGATGATGAACACATTTTACATAGATAAAACGTAGTAGAATTTGATCTTAAGCTTCAGTAGAGGAGGTCACTAGAGACTTCCTATGTAAACTGTGGATATATCATCCTATTTAGGAAGGAAACATGACAAGTTTTACATTCTAATCTAGCCCATAGCTTAAATTCTTCTTCAGCCTCAGGAGACATTAGAGATCTTTAAAAGTTAACATTAACTCTAATAATATAAATTATGGAAGAATACCAATAACAACATAGAATCAAGACTGTTGTCCTTAAAAAAATAAAAACAAACAAACAAACATCCTTTCCTATCGTTGGGAGATTACCCATAGAAATAGAGAATCTAATGCATTTTTTGTAACATAATGTAAACTAAGGCAAGAAAACTAGAAGTCCAATTCAAAAGCAAGAGTCAGTCCTCAATACTTGCTTATTAGTGTTACTGGGAGTGATTTAACATGAGGGTACTTACCATATAGCCAGCAGACTGTTTGAAGTAGGTGACTCGATTGAGTAAGAGCTTGCAGACTGGAGGCATTTCTCAGCTACTACCTAAGAAGTTGTTTTCTGGCCTGATCAAGATAAAGCTTCTGGTTTTTGTGCTAAATGTTCTTATGTTTACTGTTACCTAGTTTGTCACTCATTTGTATTTCTTCTCCATCTGCTGTATCATGCCTAGCATTAAGGACCTGACCCAAAACCATCTGAAATCAATGAGTACCTTTTTAGTTCCAAAGTGGCAGCCATGTTAGTCTGGTTCAGCAAAATAAGCAAGGAGTCCTGTGGCACTTAAAGACTAACCAATTTTTTATCTCATGAGCTTTCATGGGAGAAAATCCCACTTAAAGTTCATGCAATAAATAGATTTGTTAGTCTTTAAGTGCCACAGAATTCCTTGCTTATTTCACCTTTTTAGTGACTCTAATGGGCACCCTTTAACTGATTTCAGTTGCCCTTAGATCATGACCCCAGATAGTCAACTTTCTCGAGCAGGGGCTTTCTTCTTTCTTTCTTCTCTCTACAGTGCTCATCTTCATGTCAGTACTCAAAAAGGGGGGTGGGGGAGTGCAGGGGCTCACACATTTTTCTTTTTTTTTTTTTTTTTTTTACATTTATAACTGATGCACTGAGCCCAGAGGTCCTGGAGCTATGAACTGCGAAGCCAAGAGGTGACAGGGATAAGTCATGGCAAGCCTGGCACAATTAAGCACTGCTTTTTGGGGTCCTGATCCTTGACTGAAGTTCCTAGGTGCAATCATCATCATAATAGCTATTAGGTAACAATAACCTTTGTAGCTCAGTTTACACATGTAGATCCATACATTGTGAAACCAGAATGAACCATTCTGATGATCTACTCTGGCCTATTGTATAACAGAGGACATAGGATTATTCCTTACATTAATTTCTGTTTGAAGTAGAGCATATATTTATGTTATAACCTATGAGCCTCAGACTCGGGTCTCCAGAAGTATCTATGCTGATCTGCCACTTGGCAGACTACTGAAAGGTGCTGACTCAGCACTCGTGAAATGCAGCCCAGTTTGAGGTTCCTCCATTGACATCCATTTGCCGTAGACCCAAACAGACTAACGGCCTATTGGCCCTATGTTAGCCAGCAAAAAGAAGCTGGCTGAATAACTGGGATCCATCCTTTTCCTGATTTCCTGGTGTTCTGTCCTGGCTTGGCTTCTGACCTCTGACGTATAGTTCTGATCTCTAGTTTGTTTTCTCCTTTCAACCCACTGCTATGCTGATCTACCCAACTCTGGTTACGAGTTTGTGCTTCTGATTCCTGATAGCATAGCCTTTGGCTATACCAATACTGATCTTGTATGCATATAGTATTCTCTATCTATTTTATACAGATATATCTTTCTTTATATAAGTCTAAGAAACCATGGTTCTATAGATTTTACTTAGAATAAGTAGGTAGGTTAGTACTGGTTCCTTCAAGAAGCTGATAATGCAAGAATGACAAAGCCTGCACGTAATTGCTTTGTAAAAGAAGTGACTAAGGGTGTGTTCACACAGCAGTCTTATTCCGAAACAACAGAGGTTGTTTCAAAATAAGAAAGACCATGTTCACACGATGCACCGTTGTTTCGAAACAACTTAAACCCCATGTGGGGACGAAACAACGTTGTTTCGAAACGATTGTTTTGAAACAATGCCGTCCGAACATGTTGTTTCAAAACAACGGTGACTCATTTTGAAATAACTGTTGTCTGAACATGCTATTTCGCTTTGAGCTTTTTTCCTTAATTTGAATTAACAAACTGTTAATCCGAATTAACTTATTTTGAAATAACGCCTTATTTCGATACAACTTGCATCGAAACAACTTGTATCGAAATAACCCCATGTGTGAACGTAGCCTAAGTCTCCAAAGTCTTCAGCTGAGTGCCGTGCAATAGAATAAGATCCTGCAAACTTTGTAAAAGCAAGGTTTGCATCTCATCTGCTATGTAATAGAAGAAAGGTAACTAGTAAGAGGTGAACGTGGGCTTTGAAAACTAAGGGGAAAGCACCAGATGGGTTATTTTGATTATGTTTGCAGACAAATAGATGGAAACATCTCTGAAGACTCACCACAAAACCCAGAAGGTGGTAAATGGAAAACAGGAGAAAGGTGAAGGGGAACATGCTAGAAAAAAAAAATGTCAATCACACATATGAACTCCTGATCCAATAATCTGAGAGCAGTCCGACAGGTTTTTTTTTTTGCTTATTTTTTTTAAAGTCAAGACCCATATTTTAGAAGAATGAGCTAATTCAATTTATTTTTAGAATGGTGGAAAAGGTAAACCCCCTGTATTGTGCAAAAAAGGGTATTTAAAGCCCCAAAGCTGGGAGAGAATACAAAGCTTCGACTTTCCAGTACCTGAGCTCAGCTTTCTCAAAAGAAGATCTTCACAGACTCATGACTCTACTCTACCTTACCTTCTTTAGATAAGTTTTCTTGTTTTATTTTAGTTAAGTAATGTTAGAGCTAACAACTCTACTCTTCAACTGAACATCATCGTGTCGGATGTGAGTATGAGCAAACTGTAATCTTTTAAACTGTAAGCTATGTTATAGTTTTTAATACAAATCATAACTGGTTATTGCTTGTTCTCAGCTGTATAAGATTTTTTAAATGCATTAATGTTTACTCTGTTATTTCCTTATACATTTATCAATTAGTGTTTTTATCAATTATATGCTTTCTGCTGTTAGCAATAAAATTGTAATAAATACCTAAACTCTGTATACCTCTTCTTGTCCCAGGAGTTTCCATAAAGAAATTAGTTTAACTTTTGATTTATCTGTGGTCAGATTCTGGAGCAGGAGCCTATCCTTCAAACCAATTCACTAAATTCCATATTGGCTATTCTAAATTCCAAAGTGATTATAGAATTGGGCTACAGTACTCTGACTTGCCTAACTCCTGACTTTGGTGTGGGCCACTACATCTGACTGCATACAACCTGGTCTTGACAAGTCTTTTAAAAATCCAATCTTGACTTAAAACTTTCCCATGATTATGGAGAATTTGCCACAACACTTGGTAAGATGGTTAATTATCCTCACTGTTTAAAAAAAAAAAAAGTGTCTTATTTCTAGTCTGAATTTATCCAGCCTCAACTCCCAGCCACTGCGTTTTATAATACATTTGTTAGATTGAAAATCCCTGCTTTAGCAAATTTCTGTTGCCCATTTATGTACTTAAAGGCTGTAATCAAGTCACTCCTTAACTGAAGTAAGTTAGATAAATTGTGATCTTTGAGTCTTTCACTTTAAGGCTTGTTTCCCAATAATTTAATATGTTTTACAGTGGTTTTCTGAACCCCCTTCAGTTTATCAACATTCTTCTTGAATTCTGGACATCAGAACTGGTCACAGGATTTCAGAAAGAGTTGTACTAATAACAATTATGGAGATCATATAACCTCCATACTCCTATTACCTATTCCTTAGTTTATACATCCAAGGATCACATTATCCACTGTATATACAGAATTGTCTTGAGAGGTCATGGTAGAGCATCAGCCGGACATGACTCCCAAATCTTTTTCAGAGTCAAACAGATAACAATTAGGGGCATTTGTCAATACATTTTTCCTCGAAGTTGCTCATCAAGAGGCTGGCATAATGGGGAGACACCCTGGCACCCATGGCTGTTCCCATGATTTGGACAAAGTGTTATTGAATGTAAAATTATTATGGCTATGTCCACGCGTTCATGATTAAATCAATTTTACTTGAATTGATTTAAGAAAATCAATATAAAAATGTTAAATTGATTTAATATGTCCACACCAATGCAAATTGAACTAGCATGTCCAGACATAGGACTTCCTAGTTCAATTCAGGAAAGGGGCACCATGGGAGGTGTGGCGACATGGCCCACTTGCTGGGCCATGCGCCTGGCCGATCCCATAAAAGCAGATACTGACCTCACCTCCCTGGGACACCATCATGAGAGCATTCATACCTGTAGAAAAGAGAATCACCATCGCTTTCTGGAAGATGGCCACTCCTGAATCATAAAGGTCTGTGGCGCATCTCTTCAGCACTGGGTGGTCCACCATCGGCAACGTACTGCTACAGGTCACCACTGCCATCAACACAGTCCTGCTGCCACACCTTGTCACTCAAGGAGAACAGCAGGACACCATCACTGGCCTTGCTACCCTAGGGTTTCCCAATTGTGCTGGGATACTGAATGCCACCCACATCCCCAAGACAGCCCTGGAGCACCAATCAGCCAAGTACTGGAACTGGAAGGGTTACCACTCGATTATCCTGCAGGCCCTCGTGGACCACCAGGGCATCTTTCAACACTCTTATGTCAGATGGCCAGGGAGGGTGCATGATGCCAGGGTCCTCCAAAACTCTGCCCTGTACCAGGGCATGGAGGTGGGCACCTTCTTCCCCCCCAATAACATCACTGTTGGGGAAGTTGAGCTGCCCATCCTCATTGTCGCTAACACGGCCTATCCCCTCTGCCCATGGCTCATGCACCCATCCACAGGGCCCCTCAATGCCATCAGGCAGTTTTTCAACCACTGCATGAGCCTCTGCCAGCAGGTGGTCGAGCGGGCATTTGTCCAGCTAAAGGTGCAATGGAGGTGCCTCCTTATGTGCTTCCATCTTGCAGAGGAGATGACCATGGAGGTCATCACTGCCTGTGTGGTCCCCGTATAACTACTGTGAGCCCTGGGGAGAGACTGTTGCTGCTGTCTGGGAGGCTAAGGCACAGCTCATCAGTGGCTGGTACCAGCAACCTGCACCTGTGGCCCGAAGGGAGTGAGCGCCGCAGAGGGTGACCACTGTGCAGAATGCACTGATGAACCTTTTTGCCAGTGAGGAACTCTGAGGGCCAGACCCACTGCACCACATTCCCTTCTCCCCCGTTCTGACAGAGCCAGCCCCCACCCACCAACCCACCCCTAGAACTCCACTAAATAAAAACAATAATGCACTGATCAAACTGTACAAGATTTTATTTAAAATAAGGAGGGGCATTGGGGCAAAGAAGGGCCTGGGAGGTGGTACAGGGATGTGTGGGTGGGGGGAGAACTGCACTGCAGGGTGGGCATTAAACTGGGACATGGGGATGTATGGGTGAGGGGGGGCTTTGGAAAGTTAGGGGTTCTCTGTGGGGGGGGGGAATAGCCTGACTCCCTGGGCCAGCATCCCATGGCATTCCCGATTGCCACCCCAGGGGTGCCTGTGGCAAGGGATGGAGGGGTCCATAGCAGGAGCTCCCTCCTCTGTAGGGGATGCCTTGTGGCCCCTGAGCCAGTGCAGGCTGGTGGTAATATTCTGCAGGGTCATGGAGAGACCCATCAACGCCTGGCTCTGGTGCTCCAGTGCAGCGATGACCTGCTCTTCTGCATCTCCCATGTGCTTAAGCTGGCAGATGGCTGCATTCTGGCAAGTGCCGAACTGCTTTCTCCAGGTGTGGGTCTCCTCGTGGGCCTCCTAGCCCAGCTACAGGATGCTCTCAAGGACGGCCTGCCGCGTCATGTGGGTCCTTCTCCTGAGGCTGCTGCGAGCTGGTGGGTTCTCTGCAGCCCGATGGCAGGTAGCTGCATGAACTGCAAGGGGGCAAAGACAGAACAGAGTCCGGGTTACTGGCAGTCACTACCCTGATGCTGCAGAGTGCAGCCTGACAGCACCTAGCAGCACTGCCCTGACTGTCCCCCTAGTCTCCCAATTCATGCCCTGTTGGACTTGGCCCTGAAGGTATGTGCACCTGTGCCATGCCATTGAGGTTGCGCGTGACAGCAGGCAGCATGCTGGTGATGGTCTGCGCCGAGGGGTTCTCCCAGGGACATGGGCCATTGCTGTGGGCCGCATGTTGCCTGCCCATGCTGCTGTTACCTCCGGTTCCCCCGCCCCCCACTTGTCAGTGGCCACCCCACCTAGTCAGGGCTGTGTGCCACCTACCACATGAGTCCTAACCCCCTGTGTCCCATGGAAGGGCCCACAGGACACACCTGTACCCATGACCCTGTCCGTCCCCAGCCCCTGTCTGCCCATCCTCCTGTGCCACTGCTGGCCCAAGCCCTGATCGCATGGAGGGAGGGGGAGAAATACTCACCAACAGGTATCCCGGATGTCCATACAGATGCCTCTTCACTGGCATCCTCATCTCGGGCGGGGGGGTGCCCCTTCTGGATCCCCCTTTTCCTCCTTCTCCTGCTGGGGTGGTGAGGTTTCTTCCTTCCAGGCAGGGACGAGCCCTGGGCTGGCGGATGTTGCTAGAGCTGGTGGGCTGCCCTGAGGCGGCTGGCTTCACCCACATCCAGGGTGCCTTGGGGTCCATGGATTACCGTTCCAGGGGGCTCACTCCCCTGTGTCACAAATCATGGCTGGGAGCCTGGTGGCCTCTTCAGGCAGGAAGGCGTGCAGCTCCTCATAGTAGGGGCAGCTGATGTTTCTCACTGCTGCCCCGGAGCTGCCTTGCCTCCCTTGCCCTGGCATAGTCTTGCCTGAGGACCTTAATTTTTGCCCACACCTGTTCTATGGTGCGGGTGTGTCCTTAGGCGGACAGTGCCAGGGCAACGTCCAAGTATACAACCAGTTCTGATGCCTCACTTGGAACTGGGAGAGGATGTCCTCCTGTCCCCAAATCTGAAGGAGGCAAAGGATCTCTTCATGGGTCCATACTAGAGCCCTGTGTCGCCCCTTTGATGCAGCAGTACATGCTGCCAGCTGCTTTGGAGCATGCAACCTGGCTGGGGCAAGTCACTTCCTCCTTCCTGTTGCCAGGCCCACTGGGAGGAGGAAGGGAACTCACACATGAATCATCTAATGGTTATTTTGATATAACGTGTCCAGATGGCATTATATCTCAACAACCATTGCGATTCAAGAAATGTTTTGATTTAAAATGAGGTTTTATTGAATTGAACTAAGTCTCCTTGAATCAAAATGATGGAGCTCATCATTTTGATTCAAGAAAACATTGTGCGGACCTAACCATTTTTAGATAGATACAGCCAGTGTTATACTGATATAAAACTGTGTCTGGACATACCCTATGTGTGAAGATGAAATGGATGTGTTTGTGATGGATATATGATGGTTGTTCACAGTCTTGTAGATATAAGAGTCAGGCAATGCTGGCGCCATTGTTAGAAATGTTAGTATATAAGGAGGTGACATCCATGGTGGCAAGGACAGTGCTCTAAGGCAGGCTGTTAATTACTGCAGCAGGGATATGCATGGACAGGAATGGGAGGAAGCAGGATAACATCCTGTCCCATAATGATCTTCTCCACTGTCCCCAGCTTCTGCCCAGGGCCTGTACTCCAAGATTCCCTTTCCAGATCTCAGCCTCCTTTTTTCGGCCAGGGTAGGAATTGGACTGAGCACAGGTGAAGCACGTGTTTTCGAAAGACACTGGAGCTACAGCATGCTAAGCCTGGAGAAGAGAAGCTGAGCTGAACTGCACTACTAGAGGGGTGACAAGGAACCCTGTGGAGTCCCATACTTTTCTCAGTTGCAGCTGTTACCCAGGATTCCTCAATCTGGTAACTTTTAGTCTCTGTGAATCTGTATCAGGACATAAATCAGGGAAGATACAGCACCTTCTGCCAGCAATATAGCTGGCACAGACAAGTCAAAATGAAGCATTTTTACTCAGGGCTCTTCACTTATTCAGCCTTGAGCACCCCCCGTGGCTGCCTTTGCTCCAGGTCTCTGCCTTATTAGTTTTATGCACACAGAAATACAGCATATAGAGTACCACATATATTGATAGTTATGCAACAAGTCTGAGGCAGTTTGTGGGTTATTTCAATCAGAGATTTCCAGATGGCTGGGCCTTTTGTTTGCCCCTGGACATCTTGCCAATGTGTCCACAAAGTGATTTGCCTGACTCAGTCTTGCTACCTCCTTCTAATACCCCAAATAGCACGGAAACATGCCAATTTAAAGAACGTTACACAGTTGATCAAACAAAGCATAGCAGGAGTTACATAAATGTCTCTAAGAAAAATATTGTTAAGCAAGCAGTGGTAAGCTTTAAATCTAGCGGTCTATTTTGCAGGAACTTGCAGCCCTAAGATATACCCAGACTTCTTGTTTTTCACAGGCACTTACCCCAACATATTCAGAGGGAGAGGATGTAAAGCCAATTCTGCCTTATTTATTCACTGTCTAGCATTCTTTTCCATTCCTTTGCCTATTTATGCTGAATTCCCGCAGAAGCCTAAAATAAGTCAAAAGCGGCAAGTGGAATAATTGATAGTCCATCCCAATAACTGGCAGTGTTTAAGATTTTAAAAGGGATAGCTGTGTTAATCTAGTCCAGTGAAAAAACAACAAGGAGTTGTGTGGCACTTTAAGACTAACAGATTTTAAAATAAATAAATAAATAAATCTGTTAGTCTTAAAGTGCCACACAACTCCTTGTTGTTTTTTCAGTGTTTAAAATGCCTGCGTGGCTGCTAAAATGCCCCTGTACAGCAGCTCGTGTACGGTAAGTGTTTTGGAGACCACCAGGGTTGTGCAGAATGGACCTCAGGACAATGTGGGAGGTGATGCAGTGGGGCCCTGGAGGTGGGGCAGGGGTGTGTGTAAACAGCCCCAAGGAGGCCTCAGAGGTCTAGTGAGTATGGGAGACAGTGGGCAGGGGCTGGTGTTTAAAGTTGCCCTCCAAAAGTAGTCATATTTAAATCCCTGCACACCTCTATATTGTGGAGTTTCTGAAAGAACAAGGTTGTGTCTTGGAGGTTGTGTTGTGAGTGGTTTAAGAACAGTTTCTATGCATCCTGATATTACTTCAATATGAGTGTCATGACCAATTACAATGGGTCTCCGTGGGTTCCCATTTCTGCACCTAGGAAAGCACATAAAAGATCCCTGGAATAAGTTTGCAGGGAGCAGGGAAATGAAGTTGTAGCGTTCTTTTGTGGACTTACTTGGAGAAGGATGTTATATTCTTAAACTCCTTGGGTGAATTGTGGTGTGGGGTTTCTTTGGGTTATTTATAGTAGGTGGAGTGTCAGAGCTGCTGCTTGGCCTCATTGATGTAATCATCAGAGTTGAGAACTACAATGGCAATCCCTTTGTCTTTTGACCTAATCATTATCTGGTGTCTGAATTTCAGAGATTCTATAGCTGGCCCTTCAGTGTTGTAGAAATTGTGGTGTGAGAGGTATTTGTTAGAATTTCAGGCCCCCCCCCTGGGAACAATCAATGTAATATTCAAGTGTGTGATTTAGTTCACTGTGGCATATCCAGTCAGATGACTCTCAGGGGGGTTGTGGTAGTTATGCTGATGTCATTGTTGTGGAAGAAAGAACTCTTTAAGGAAGTGATAGTGAAAGAATTCTTTGATTTCTCCTCATTAGTAACTTCAATAGCTGCTGCTTAATGTTCTTCTTTGTTACTAATTATTTTCTATTCAAACATCATTAGAACTTTTTCCCAAATACCAAAGACTTCTGCCTTACCTACAATTCAACCGTTTTCACTTATTTTTATTATAAACAACTCCAAATCATCATTCATGTTTTTCTATTTAGTTTCTCTCAATTTAACTCAATTATTTTCAAACTATGTGTCATTTACCCAGTTTAAATTTTTCTCCTTGCATGCAAGAATTTTAATCCAGTTATTATGATCACTTGTGTCTAAACCACCACTGATGTTTAATTCTCTTTCTGTCAAGATCATCAGGCTGTGTTGAATTCCCCCTACTTGAATGCAACACCTTTTGAATTAGGAAATTGTCATCTCTAATTATTTAAAACTTCCAAAGATGTGTTAGTACCAGTGATAGGAGACCTCCACCAAATGCCACTGATATTAAAGTGCCCCATGATAACACAGTTTTCTACACCTACATGTTATAGAAAGCTGCTAGTCATTCTGTTCTTTAGTGTAGTGACTTGTAGTAGACATCAACTAATACCACATTTTCTGCTTTATCTTGTAGAATACTAATTCCTAAGCATTCAAGATCACTTGCTTCTGAGTTATCTGTGACTCAGATAGGTAATGCCATAGATGACAGACTGCCAATCCTTCTCTTGTGCCCATTTGTTCTTTCTTAATGATTAATTTGAATATATCAATCATGTGAATCTTGCCATCAGGTTTCAGTAATGCCAGCAACTTGTACTCATGTGTGTGCAATTCAATTCCTCTTGTGTGTTACACATGCTCCCACCATTAGTCTATAAGAAATTAAAGAATTTCTTCTCTTCATATCCTTGGTGTATTTTTGGCATCCAGTCTCTTGATTTTTTGTTTTAAATGAATGCTTATTTGTTCCCTCTTCTCAGACTTCCCTTTTAAATGCCCTCCTGATTACTATAAACAGTCTGCCCCCTAGAAAACTGATTTTCCCCTTCTACTTAGATGGAGGCCATCCAAAATATATGGATCCTTCTCACCATAAAAAGTGAACTGATGTTCTACAAAACCAAACCTCTCTACCTATCAATACATTCCTAGCCAGAGGATTCTGTCAAAATCTTCTGTCTTTCTTCACTCACAGAATAGGAAGGATCTCTAAGAATATCACTTAAACATTATTCTCCTTCAGAACTCTTCCAAGTTCTCTGAAGTCATCTATAAATTTGTAAGATATACCATAAGGTCATTTTGTTAGTGCTGACATGCATCAACATTGCCCACTGACTTGGAAAGCCTATCCAGTCTTAGAGTCATTCACATCTTACGTCTTAGTTCTGAAAGGACAATATACCAGTAGTTCTGCCTATTCCTTACAAACTGTTCTTTCCATTCTTTTTAGCATAAAACTCCCAACAAGGATTGTCTGTCTTCCTTTCACAATTGATGATATCTTTGTGTGTACTCTTGATTTTCCTGGGGTTTAGGCTGAGTAGCCATCCAAATATGAGTCCTATATAACTCTGGCTCTTTTGTAGGTTCCATGATGAGTGACTGGTAATGAGTGAAAACTTCTAGCTCTGTGGAATACCTCCTGGTACTTTTCTGTGTGGTAATGCCAGCCTTCAGCTGTGTAGAAAGCCATCTCATTTTTTAGCTTTTACTGGTTGAACTGCCCAATCTCTTCTTTGATTTCTCTGTTTCTGTGATGATCAATTACTTTTTTTTTCTTGAATCTGAGGTTGTGATGGTTCCTGAAGATGGTTGTCTAAGAACTCCAGTTTCTTTGATACTCTGTAGGGTTATATACAGGTCCTTCCATCATAAGAATCTTCTTTTGCAGAATCAGCACTTCATTCCAGTAGAACTGAAATCTATATTACAAGATTAGATGTATAATTTCCATAGGCCAGCAGCCACTGAGGTCAGGAGACAATCAGAAGTTCATTTTGGATGTGTCCCCACAAACACTGCCCCAGCCTACTGGACAGCAGTCCTTGGCTCTTTTTGGATTCACAGAAGGGGTGACGCAGCTGGCCCGGACACAAGGAAGAGAGTATTGGTTTAGTATAATGTGATTTTATTAGCAGCAATTTGCTTTTAGCAGCAGTTTGGTTGTAGAATTTTCCAGGTACAGCATGCTTTTGTTACCACTAGTCTGATTCTTTAAGGTGTCTTCAAATTTTCCAGGTACAAACTATCAAACAAACAAACATGCAATATACTACAAGAATCCCAATTAATGGTATGCCAGCCCCTACACCTACTCCTGTTAGGAAGCCTTGGTTACTATTTTGACCAGTATTATTCATAGATGCTTAGACTTACAGCAAAGGCCTAAGCGCTACTGTGGTCAGTGACACTGTGCTCAAGCTGCTTGGTGTTTGCCTTTTATTTTCTTTCGATGGTGCTTGCCTCTTTCTTCCCTCGGCTGGTCCCACAGAGGTGGTTGCACGGTAACCCGGTGTGGCAGGGGAGTCCTTGGGGTGATCAGTCCCTCGGCTTGTCAGGTGTCTTGTAGACTCCAAGTTGCTGAGGCTTGGCCTGGGGATTTTATACCATTTGCCAGGTCCCACTTATTTTGATTGCTGGATTTTCCCAGGTTGAACTTTCCCAGTATTGTTTTTGCTGGATTTTCCCAGACTGTATTTTCCCAGTATTGTTATTCCCAGGTTGGACTTCCCCTTATTTTGTTTTTAACCAGTTTTTGGCACCCTGAGGTTGGTCATCCTTAGGTTGAATCACAAACCTGGTCTTGTTTGTTAACCCCCCCCCCTTTTTTTTCTTTTTTTAATGTCGTAGCCAGTGTGGTCGATCCTATTTGTATCTTGTAGCAGTGGGGCAACACAGGCTTTGAGCTAGTATAACCTGTGCCAGGCCCTGGCATGGCCTACTGACAGGATGGATGTTATAATCCAAGTGGATCATCATTTTAGATTACAGTCTTCTGCAGCTCTACTCATGTATATATTATTTCAGATTTACAAATGTTCAATTAGCTTGTGGAATCAGGACTCAGCTTAGGGGGAGGAGGGGAAACAAGGGTGGGGTAAGAGGGGAAACTCCTATTTTCCATGCAAACATCACTGGTAAGAGAGAAATTCAGAAATTATATACTATACTGTTATAAGAAGAATTGGAATTGTTTTTAAAAAGAGAGTATTTTCTAATTTGTCCTGGAAGCCTCAGGAAGTATTAACATTCCACAGCAGCATTCCAAAGTCCATACAAATATTTAAAATATATTTTTAATATATCTGGGCAACATCAGTTAATGAGTTACCACAAAAAGCATAAATACTGAATTTCAGTACTCTTGATCTAAGTATTTTACACTTCTTTGAAATCTGCTGGAAGCATTTTAAATGACCTGAACATTTAATTCTAATTTTGTGTAAGCAAATAAATAAAATTAAGTTATTCAGAGAGCTGTCAAGCAAAAGAAAAAGTGATTCTACCATAATGGGGGAAAATGTCTAGGGAAGCAGCACTGACAAACTTATAAATATTAAAAACATGTAAACTGGCTATTCATTTCATCACATGTAACACTTCAATATCAGTAAAATATAGAAGGTTTGAAACTAATTTAGTTTTAAACATTTTACTAGAATATAAATGGTGTATAATATATGGGAAAATATGATTAGTAAGATCTTAAATTTCAAACACGTCCCCTGTTAACCAAATACCTCACTACAGTTAAATACATTGTCATCCATTTTTTAAAAGGCAAATTATTTACCCAGCACTGGAATGACTCTTAAAGAGCTGTTCTGGTGTACGATATTGATGGATAAACTTCTTGAATCTGTAAGACTGATCTCGAATTCACACCCCCTTTAGCCTCAGAAAACCTGGATTCAAATCAAGTGATTTACCTGATGGTGTTCTTGATTTTTCCCAAAACAATTCCTCTTGAATCATCAGAAATTGCTGTGGCTTAGAACAAGCTGTATTTAAGATCAGACACTAAAATGATATCGGGGACATCTACATGCCTCTTACAAAGCGGAATCTTTCAAAAATTGCCCAAATTGACTCAATATGTGTTAAGCAAACCTGGTGATATAGATCTTGTCATACTGGTAACATTATGAAACCTTTATAATAAATTCTGAAATGCAGTACAAAATGTATGTTTTCTGTACTAAATGCCTACAGTAACTGTCTGACTACAGCAAGGGGCATCAGAATTAATGAGTCAACAGTGTGCCTTTGTTGGGAAAAAGGCCAATAGCATATTGGGATGCATCAGTAGGAGTGATGCCAGTAGGTCGAGGGATGTGATTATTCCACTCTATTCAGCACTGTTGAGGTCGCATCTAGAATATTGTATACAGTTTTGTTCTCCCCACTACAGAAAGGATGTGGCTAAATTAGAAGGAGCTCATTGGAGAGCAGTGAAGATGATTAGGGATCTGGGGCACATGACTTACAAGGAGAGCCTAAAGGAATTAGTCTTATTTAGTTTACGGAAGTGAAGACTGGGGGGGGGGGGAGATTTGATAACTTTCAACTACTTGAAAGGGTGCTCCAAAGAGTAGGGAGCTAGGCTATTCTCAATGGTGACAGAGGACAGAACAAGGAGCAATGGTTTCAAGCTGCAGCTGGAGAGGTCAAGGTTGGATATTAGGATAAACTTTCTCACTAGGATGATGGTGAAGCACTGGAATGGGTTGTCTAGAGAGATGGAGGAATCTCCATTCTGGAAACCTTTAAGACCCAACTGGATAAAACCCTGGCTGGGATCATTTAATGGGAATAGTCCTGCTTTTATCAGGGGGTTGGACTACCAGCCCTAATATTCTATGAAGGGTCAGCTGCTTGAAGGCTGTGAGGAGCCCAACAATATCCACAGAAGGTGCATTTCTGTCTTCTCATTCATCTCAATGTGATTTGGGACAGGTTGTCAGAAATCTAGTCATGCCTTTACAGCCATCTGCTGTGAGGGGAAATCAAGCCTCTGTGGAATTCTTGAAGACTGTTGGTGACCAGGAAAGAAGGAAGGCTGGCAAAGTGTCCCCTGCCTTATGTAGGTTCTTACATAAATGGGTGGTCTTTCCCTCACTGGAGTCCATTTCCTATATTTTTGCTCCTCTTCCCCCGCTTCATATTCCTTCTTCCTATCTAGCTCTCGGCTCCTGTGTTCCCTTATTTAAACCCCCATTCTGGTGAGCTGGCTTTTATTTGCCTATAAATGTTCCATTGCTTCTACCACTCTCACCCTCTCTTCAGAGGGATAAACTAAAACTAGATTTCCAAACTTGAGATCACCCATTTTTCCCCAGGTATTTGTCCCAGAAAAAAAAATTGTTTCGTCCTAAGCACTTCTTCTGTATCTATGTTAGGAGGTCCTCACACAACCCATACCAGCCAAAATGGAATTAAATTCTCATATGCATATATAAATACAGTGGTTTCATAATATATTTTCACAATGTCAGCCAAAGGTCAAAGTTGTACAGAAAGATACTCCATTTGAGTCAACACAAATACAATAGGCTCTGTTTTATTCCCTTCTCTACTGTAAAATACAGATTAAAGTGTCCACTGACTAAAGACCAGGCTGTGGCATAGCCCCATTTCTTTATTTAACTGGGAACAAGATCTTCCATGGCTTTTTAACATCTCAGCTGCAAGCACTGAAAATGTGGAGGGCTACATTATTGTTACTTGTAGTCATATAAAGTAGATGGAGAGTGGTGGGCAAAGACAGAAGCAAGGGGCATGGTGTTAACTAGACCCATATAAACAAGAAATAAATCAGTCATATCTGAGATATGAGCATTTAAACCCTGGCCTTTGTGTCAGAATTAGTATTTGCAGGGAAAGATCCTTCCCTTAAAAGAAAAAGCTGCTGAGGCTTCCCATCTCTTCCAGCAAGATGCTTTGCTGTTCTATACACATAGGCAATATGTATACTTGTCAGTTTCCAAAGGGATAGCCGTGTTAGTCTAGTCCAGCAAAAAAAAAAACCAAACAAACAAGGAATCATGTGACACTTAAAGACTAACATTTATTTTTCGCATGAGCTTTTGTGGGAGAAAATCCCACTTTGTCAGATGCTTCGAAGATAGGTGAACTTACAGAATGGAATGAAAATAAATGCAAGGGGGTGTAAAACATAGGATCAGGTCATACAGTGACAGCAAATCAGAGAAGTTGTTAGGTTCAGAGCCTGGGAAGCGTGAAGTCAAATTGCCTTTTGTAATGGGAAAAGAACCCATAGTCTCGATTTAATCCTGCTTTCATAGAATTTAATTTGCATATTAATTCAAATTCAGCTGTTTCTTTTTGAAGTCTTGATGTCAACACCTTATACATTGGACAAACAGGACTATCCCTGCGCAAAAGAATAAGTGAACATAGAAATTATATCAGAAATCACAAAACAAAAAAAACAGTTGCTGAGCACTTCTGTATTTCTAAATCACTCAATAAATGATCTGTTAATGACCATTATCAGACATGTGACTGGGAAATGCTTGCTGTCCCGAAATATTGTGGCTTTTATTTTTGTGAAAAAGAAAGTCTACACTGGACTTTTTCAAAAAAAGCAAGGCAATAGATGAGATAGGGAGGCTTTTTTCGAAGAAGAGCCTTTGCCATGTCCAAGGATGGCTTTTTTTGAAGAAAAAAAAAAAAGCAAGCTAGCTCGGAAAAGGCTTTTTTATGGATATTAAATGAGGTCTAAGAAACCCAAAAAAGCACTACAGTATTTCGAAATACTGATGCGCTTTTTTGAAAAAAAGCTAAACCCACCAGCTTTTTCAATTCCAAGTTCCCTATTTTTATTGTTTTGGAATATATTATTTACAGGTGCCATAGCTAATGATATTTCTTACATAAAGGAATCTAAATCTTCTGCTTTCATCTGGTACTTCATGAACTATGCATAAATAAAGTAAATATGGAAGTATTACTGTAAGAATTACTGAAGAAACC
This sequence comes from Podocnemis expansa, assembly GCA_007922195.1. NCBI lineage: Eukaryota > Metazoa > Chordata > Testudines > Podocnemididae > Podocnemis > Podocnemis expansa. Next base: position 19,684,614 of record ML681996.1, read on the forward strand.
AGAAATGTGGCAGCAAAGAAAAATTAGTGCTGTCTCAAAATCATTAAGAACCAGCAAGTAATTAAGCAGATATAATTTTACTAGACAATACAATGATTCTACTGATCCACTGAAGGATGAAAAAACACCTAATACATTCCTTTGCATGTCCCATTTGGAGTAGGCCAGGGTGAACCGACAACATAAGTCTCATGGTTTTGCCATGTTATTGACCTCACCTGCTGTTCATGGCAAGACACACAGAGCCAAAGGGCTACTGCTGCTCCATTGCTTAGAGGGAATGCGTACACATACTCACCCCTTCTTGGAAAGAAAGTCTTCTGGCAAAATACAGATAATCAGATTTGCAAGTTGCTGTATTTTGTGACTGATTGATTCATTAAATTGGAGGTATAAGAAATGGATAACTTCTTCCTATACTACTCTCTGGCATAGGCAGATAGAAGCCAAATTAATGAGTATAAATTATGACTGATGTTAGCAAGAATAACGCACCCTCTTGAACCTTCTCTCTGTAGCATCAGGGATCAATGAGCATAGAGTGAAACCTCATATTAGTGATTACTCTAGAAACTGAAAAAAGTGGTGCCTTAAGGGAAAATGCCTCTTAATAAAAGTGGCTGAGGATTTTAACAACAAATCTGATGTGAATCCAAAAAGTAGACTATTACAAATTTTTATTAAAAAATATATTGTTTAGAAAATACCATATATGTTTAAATATTGATGTGTAACTCCTTGTCCTTTACATTTTTTTGTATAAAAAGACAACAGTAAGGAATGATTCTAGGAAAGAAACCCTTTAGCTCAAAAGATCACTCTGGCTTCAATAACATACACTTTAAAAGTTCTCTAGGTCCTCTCTGGGAACTTCAGATCAAAACTATTATGATTTTAACAGTTCACTGTGTATACCTTTCATTAGAACTAATCTCTTTTCTCTATCAATGTAAACCATTAAACAGCGGAGACAATTTTTTTTTTCCTTCTCTACAACTTTTTTCTTCCAGAAATATTTGAATAAATCTTTTTAAAAATAATTCAAATATTATATTCCTTTTATGATAAAGAGCCAAATTAAGGAGTGTACTCTGGTTTCTGACTACAGAGCAGCCATAACCTGTTTTACCTGGCTATTTAAAACCAGTTTATACCTCCTTTATACTGCAGGAGCAATGCAGGTTAGCCATAGCATACAAAGTGTAACTTTTTAGACACCTTGCCACACAGTACAATCTACAGTCCTGTACCAGGGGACCTCAAACTCAAATCACCACAAAGGCCGCATGAGGACTAGTACAGGGCTGCAAGAGGATTAAGACATTAGCCCAAGGGCCACAGCACTGAAACCTTTTCACACAATGATATTGCAAATATCAGTAATAATAGCATCATTGCAGGCCACCAGAAATAGCTTTAGGGGCCACATGTAGCCCAGGGGCTGCGTGTTTGAGACCCCTGCCCTATACAGTGCTTGGATAGAGATAAATCCTAAGAATGAGAGCCACAAAAGCCAGCAACTGGAGCAGGGAGATCCACATAAACAAGCCAGAAGCATAAATATGCTTCAGACAGGGGTGTGACCCAAGTCTTCTCCCTCAAAGGGAGCTAGTTGCCTAAGTCCAGCCCAAAGGAGAGTTTCTCTTCAAAGCCATGGACCCTTTCCTAAAGCTAGGTGTCTAAGTCCTTTCTTACAAAATGGAAGAAGATGGTGATATTGCCCCTCCCCCCTTATAATTTTCAGTACAGTGATTAAGGCACTCAGCTTGATTGTGGGAGACCTATTTTCAGTCCCCTCCCCTGTCCCATTCCCTACCCAATATAGAAAAGAGATCTGAATTTGGATCTCCTACATTGAAAGAGAATGCCTTTAATTCTGGGCCTGGTGTATCTTGAGGAATTACTCTTTCAATTTTTCCTCACTAAGTATATTTGTAAAAATAATTACAGTGAGAGCACAGGAGAGAAAATAAAGTGCTAGTGTCTGATATTGTCATAGTCCTTGTGACTTTGGCAGACAAGGTGCCAACTCTTGCCAAGGCTTCAAGCCTCAGCCAAGAACTGACAAATGCATAGCTGGAAACCAGTATGTTTCATCTCTGTGTTATGATGGTTAATGGACTTTCAACAACGTTTAGTGTTTAGAATTCATAAAATTTTCTAGAGTGGTAGCCTTATTAGTCTGTGTACAGCAAAAAACAACAAGAGTTCTGTGGCACCTTAAGGGCTAACAGATTTCTTCAGGCATAAGCATTTGTGGGCTAAATTTGATGAAGGTGACACAGCTGCATCTTTAAGGTGCCGCTGATCTCTCATAATTATAAAAAGTTTGTAAATAGCTTCATGCACTAGTTTCACTTACAATTTCTTTATCACATGATATAAGGTAATATTTACATTTTCTCTTTGGAACTGTAAAAACTATTTGCTTTGAAACTGAGATCCCATTCAGGAGGGATCATCTGCCCATGAAGAAGACACCCAAACTAAATGGGACATTGTGGGACAACACAATTAAAAGACTATGGATAGGTCCACACACAGCTTTTAAATCAAAATAACACTGGTTATTTTTTTTATTTTAAAAAGTGTAGGTCCACACGATCTTTTCCTGAATTGAAATGACAAGATCTGTCACTTTGAAACAGGGAAAGTTAAAGCAATTCAATAAAAACTTGTTTTAAGTTGCATTGAGGCATAGATCAAAACCATTATATCAAAATAACTCCGTGAGGACATGTTATTTCGATTTAATGGTTGTTTCGATTTAACGGGGTTTTGCCCTTATTTTTCCCAGGGTGCCTTTCCCTATTTATATATTGGGTGGGGGCATGGCCCTTCTAGGAGGCCATCTTGCCACACCTCCCATGGTGTCCCTCTCCTAAATCAAACTAGCAAGTCCTGTTCCTGGATATGCTAGTTTGATTTGACTTTCTAGTGTGAACCTGTTAAATTGATTTAATGATTTTTATGTCAACTTTATTAAATCAATTTAAGTTAAATCGATTTAACTATGTGTGTGTGGACATAGCCTATATTTGTCCTCCTACATTCATGAAGAGGTTATATACAAAAGAAGTTGGCGTGTCAGTTTAAATTCTGGAAGAAAGAAATGAATTTTTTCAGCTGTTTTTTAAAATCTTGTTTGCTGTTTGGGTCCCAATAGGCTGGAGTTACAAAACAGGAGCAGACATCCGACAGGGTTAACCTGAATTAGCCCTAAAAGACATTCATAGCTATCAGATTGCTACAACTCATGTCACTTTTTGAAACAATGGATTGTAACTCATTTGTGTAACTATGTTTGCCTGCCTTAACTCTCATTTCTTTTCCTTAGATGGTTTATCATAGGACTGACTACAATCATTGTTTTTGGTGTGCTATCTAAGGTACAAACTGACCTGGGGTTGACTGGTGTCTTGGGATAGGAGACACCAGAATATTTTATGATCTTTGATGTATAGCAACCATGTATCATTAGAGCCCTGCATTGATACAAAAATGTGGATATGCATACGATCTGCATCTGTGAGACCAGATTTATGACCAAGCCATAATCCACACAGCCTACCTTATGTCTATTTCCATCCTCACTACACCCACAGTTCCCAGGCTGCCAGTCAGGTATTCAGTGACCAATACTCCCTCCCCCTAGATATTCCTCCACCAATAAGCTATTATGCAGCCAGCCACTGATGATGTAGCCAGGATTAGGGTGATCATTTTAAGATTTTGCAATATTGATATTAAATAATTATAATAACTTGCCTGAGTTATGCTTTGTCAGGTACCACTGCAGTTTACAATTTGCTAAATATTATGATTTTGTTTATACACATGGAACATCTTGGCACTATAAATTATAGATTGGTGAACTATAGTTCTATTAAAAAAACCTCATGCTCTGTTGCTATGTAAACCCCAGGCAGGATGGCAGCAGAACTAACTTTGTTTAATGGCACAACAAGGAAACTCAAAGATGCTATGAATCCAGTGAAAGAACCCAGAAGCTATACCTTATGAGTCAACAGGACAAGTAAGAACATGTCCAGGAACAGGGGATACTGAAGCTTTTCCATGCCATGTGTCATGTGGCTGTGTTTGGAACAAGTCACATGATGAGAAACATAAAAGGCAACTGTGCCACCCAGTCTTGTCTTCTTTCCTGTTTTTTACCTCTAAGATCAACTCATCTGCCACTGAGGATGTGCAAGAAAGAACTGAGACACAGCCAGATACTGGATGTACACAAGAGGGACTGTACCAGGTGGTAAACTCCATAATTTTACTGAGAATCGCACGTGTGTGTGTGTGAGTGTGAGTGTGAGAAATATGGAGTTTTACAGTCATTTGTATGTATCTTATTGCTTTGCCCATTTGACATTTCTCATTTGTTTCTTTCCTTTTATAATAACCCTTTAGTTAAGTAACTAAAGGATTGGTTGGCAGTGTGATATTTTGGATAAGATTCAAACTTATATTGATGTGGAAACGTGGTTATCCTTTTGGGGTCAGGAGAACATTTTAGTAAAGGGGATAGAGTTTTAAATAACTTAAATATCTCTTTACATCTCTCTAAACATAAACATACCTTTAGGTGGTCTACTTCCTGCCTGGGAGCCCGAGACTGAAATGCAATAAAGGTGGCTGCATAATTTTTTCTTTTAGCTTCCTGCTAACCATATGGGGAATCCAAAGCAGTGTTTCTAACTACGGTGTTAGCTACCGGTTTGGGACAATCTGCTTTCCTTTTTGCAGCCATTCCTGACCTTGGCATATCTAAGACATGGATGGATCACAGAGCCCCAACTTTGGCCCTTGAGGGCAAGAAAGCAGCCTCAAAGGTTGCAAGCTGTAAATCAAATCAGGATAAGCTAAAAAAATATCTGTAGATATAAAGCAGAGTTCTGCAAATCCTCAGGTATTCATCTATCATTTAATACTGTTTATGTGAGTGGCAAAATACACTGGAATGTTCAAGGGGACTTTCTCTGAATCATGGTAAGACTGCTATGGTGCTTTAGGAGATCACACTTGTTAGTGGATTAGTGAAATCTAATTCTAAAACATACAATCAATTTGTGATTTCTTCCCTGAGACTGACTCTTGATCCAGAGCAACTCCAGATAATGAAATAGGCTGACCCATGTAGGACCATTTTCCAGGCCCCTACGTGCATCCCTTCAAAGTGACAGCTCTCTTCCTCCATTTCTCTTAGATGTGGGATCTTGCAATCCACTTACTTTTTCAACTTGGTCTCCAGCTTATACCATCATATGTAGTAGGTCCAGCTAAGCTTTGTACCCTGACAGAATTCTCCTTCAGGGGCCTTGTCGCAGAGTGTTCTAGCTCCGCGTGCTCCCGAGCAGGGAAGCTCTCGGTCTAAGGCCGGATGGCCTTATGATTATTGACCCTGTCCAAGGGGTACTTTGTGGGCAGGGCAGTGCGGCCCACTGGCCGGAGTCAATGAGTTCCGGCCCTTAACGTCAGGGCAGTGCGGCCCAACGGCCAAAGTCAATGAGTCCAAGTCCCGGCTGGGCGCCCTGAGGGACGTAGGCCCAGGTAGGGGGGTTCAGGCCCTCCCACTCCTCTGAACCCCAGCCCAGGGTCCTGGGGTGTATGGGAGTCCTGACCCAAGTGGCGGGGATCCAAACTGCAATGCGCCAACTGAGGCCTGGACATGGCCAATGCTCACCCCGATTTACCCCGCCCTGGGCTACTTCCTACCTGAGGTCGGTATGAGGTGCCCCGCCTGGACTCCTGATGTCCACCTGGTCAGGTGCCTTGTTCAGTCTGGGTCCTAGGATCCTCACGGCTGAGGACGCCTGGGTCAGCAGTGCGTTCCGCGTCCCTAGCGTCCCCGGTGTCTGCCCCGTTGAGGTAGGAGCCAGACCAGAGTCTGAGCGAGAGCCTCTAGCCTGCGTCTGCTCCCTCCGCTGGCCAGCCCTCAACTGAGGGGAATCGCAGCCTTCTATACCTGGGCAGCTGTTTGAGCATGCCCAGCAGGGCCTGAGGGGCGGGGCTTCCTCTCTCTTCCGGGCATACAGGCCCGCTGGAGTGCGGGGCAGGCCTGCCCCATCACACACACCCCCCTTTATGACGGATTTTACGGGGGCAGTCTCTGTACCTTCCTCTTCTCCTGTCCTAGAGAAGTCTGCATTCTTATGTTTTGTACCTGGCCGATGTGCCACCGTGAAGTTATAGGGTTGGAGGGCCAGGTACCACCTCATTAGTCGGGGGTTCATGTCTTTCATGGACTGCAGCCACCTTAGGGGTGCGTGGTCGGTCACTAAGGTAAACGTAGATCCTAAAAGATAGTACCGGAGCGCGTCTATGGCCCATCGTGCAGCCAAGGCCTCCTTTTCAATAGTCGAGTAGCGCGTCTCTGGGAAATAACTTTCTACTTATATACAACACGGGGTGCTCCTCCCCCTCAATCTCTTGAGACAATACTGCCCCCAGGCCTACTTCTGAGGCGTCTGTTTGCAATATGAAGTCCTTGCTAAAATCAGGATGCACGAGCACTGGCTCTTGCATCAGGCTGTGTTTCAATGCCTGGAACGCCTTTTCTGTTTGGTTGGTCCATTGAACTTTCTTGGGGGCCGCGTTCTTGGTAAGGTCCGACAGCGGGGCTGCGAGAGTTGCGAATTCGGGTACAAAGCGGCGGTAGTAACTCGCCAGCCCCAAAAACTGGCGTACCTGTCTTTTAGTCCTTGGCGGTGGCGTCTGTGCCAGGGCTTGAACCTTCTCAATTAATGGCCGCAGCGTCCCCCCTCCGACGATGTACCCAAGGTAAATTACCTCCCTTTGCCCCAAGTGGCACTTAGCGGGGTTCACTGTGAGGTGGGCTTCTCGGAGGGCCATCAGGACACGGGTTAAGATGTTGTAGGTGGTCGTTCCAGTTGTTACTGTATATCACAATGTCATCAATGTAGGCAGCGGCATAGGTCTCATGGGGTTGCAACATCTTATTCATCAACCTTTGGAAGGTGGTGGCTGCTCCGTGCAGCCCGAAGGGCATCGTGGTGAACTGATAGAGGCTGAAAGGGGTAGATAAGGCCATTTCCGGATGCGATGCCGGTGTGAGAGGGATCTGCCAATACCCCTTGGTCAGATCCAATGTGGATAGGTACCGTGCCGCACCCAGTCGTTCCAGTAATTCATCTACCCGAGGCATTGGGTAAGCGTCGAATTTGGAAATCGCATTCACTTTCCTGAAATCTACGCAGAAGTGCGTGCTGCCATCCGGTTTGGGGACCAGGACAATGGGGCTTCGCCACTTGCTCTTGGATTCCTCTACGACTCCCATCTCCAACATATTGTCCAACTCCTGTCTCACCGTTGACCACATCTTTCGTGGCAACAATCGGGGGTTGTCCCTCACCTTCTGCCCTGGCAGGGTAGCGACGTGATGACTAGTCAGCAGGGTCCTCCCTGGGTGGGTAGACAAGACATTGGGGAACTGGTCCAGAAGTTCCCATAGTCAGCCCTTCTGTTCAGGGGTCAGCTCCTCCCACACTGTTGGGGACACGACGTCCCGGGTCTCATCGGTTGAGGGCCCGAAGTCTGGCTCCAGTGTAGGCGGGGCTACCCACATGGCCTGTCTATCCCGCCATTTCTTTAATAAGTTTACATGATAAACCCGGGCTTCTTTCCGGCGTCCTGGCATTCAGACCTCGTAGTCCACCAGGCCAACCCGCCGGATCACTTCAAATGGGCCCTGCCACTTGGCCAGTAGTTTTTAACTCGCTTGAGGGGAGGACTAGTAATACCCTGTCCCCAGGTTGGAACACCCAGGTCTTCGTTCCCCGGTCGTATTGTCGTGTCTGTACATCTTGGGCCCTTTTTAAGTTTTCCTGGGCGAAAGCTCCCAAGCTACGCAGCCGCTCTCGCAGCTTGATTATGTATTGTACCGTGCCCTGGACCCGAGTCTCCTGGGTCTCCCAATCTTCTCTTAGGAGGTCCAATATCCCTCTAGGCTTCCGCCCGTATAACAATTCGAAAGGGGAGAACCCTGTGGAGGCCTGTGGGACTTCCCTTATAGCGAAGAGGAGGGCCGGTAGTACCGCGTCCCAGTGCCGGGGATCTTCTTGTACAAACTTACGTAACATGGCCTTTAAGGTGCCATTAAACCTTTCTACCAGGCTGTCTGTTTGGGGATGGTATACGGCAGTCCTAAGAGATCTTATCCCCATCAGGCGACACAACTCACCGATTAGCCTTGCGGAGACGTTCGTACCTTGATCAGTTAGAATTTCTTTCGGGATCCCTACCCTAAGGAAGACTTTCAACAATTCACCGGCGATGTTTGCTGCTGTTGCTGTTCGGAGGGGCACGGCCTCCGGGTACCTAGTCGCATAATCTACCATAACTAGGATATAACTTTTTTTGTCTTGCTCTGTTCCAGCGGACCCACCAGGTCCATGCCCATACGTTCAAAGGGTACCCCCACGACCGGCATCAGGATAAGGGGGGCCCGTGGTACCCCCGCTGGTCCAGTCCTTTGACATTCTGGGCAGGACGTGCAGAAATCCCGTACTTCTCTATGGAGTCCCGGCCAGTAAAACCGCTGCCCCACCCTCTGGAGGGTCTTTTCTCACCCCAGGTGCCCGGCCCAGGGGATATCATGGGCCAAGTGCAGGATGTCTCGCCGCAGACGCCGGGGTACCAATAGTTGGTAGATGACTTCCTGAGTCTGAGGTTCATGCGTCACCCGGTATAACCAATCCCCCCGACCTCAAAGTGGGGCCCCTGAGGCCGGGACTGATTGCTGGAGGGCTCCAAGTCAGGATTGGCGGCCTGCTCCCAGGCGTGTTTTAACGTTGGGTCTTCTCGCTGATCTCGGAGGAAGTCCCCATCTTTTTCCAACTCGCCCTGTGTTTGCCTCAGGGTCACCTCGGGGGGTTTGTCAGGGCTCTGGGGTTCGTCTGCGGGCCTCAACGCCTCTGCCTCTGGCTCTGTGGACCCCTGGCGTCCTAACATACCTACATCGCGGCGGCTCATTACGGGCACGCCTGAGGGGTTTGGGCCCTCTCTCCTCAGGACTTCGTCGAACCCGGGCCAGTCCCGGCCCAACACCACCGGGTACGCCAACCCCTGGACAACGCCTACCTGGAGTTGTGCCGTCTGCTGTCCGACCCTCAGCCGGACTCAGGCGGTTGGATAGGGGCGGGTATCCCCATGGATGCACTGGAGCTGGATGGTTGGCCCCGACACATCTAGATCCAGTATCATACCCTCCCTAATGAGCATCTGACTGCATCCTGAGTCTATCAGGGCCAGGCCTTGCGTATCCTCCACGCTCACGGGTATTACCATTTTCGGGGCGGTTCGTTTTCGGGCCCGATGTCCTACCACGCCCACCTGTGCCCCTACATGGAGTGCGAGTATGCATTCTCATCGGTAGTGGCCTTCTTCTCCGCACTCCCAACAGTGGTTCTGGTCAGCGCTACGCTGGTCCCCTCCAGAAGGGGGGGACCACTTCCGCCCGGTGGCTTCCTGCCCCTTCCCCTTGTTGCCTCTGAGCTCCACCTCTGGGTTTTGGGGGACCCAGGCTAAGGGGTCTGGATGTTTCCCCTGTTTTGGTTCGGGACGAGTCCAACCCTCTTTTACATTCCCCTTTTTGCGTACCGGGTTGTCTCCGTGGGCGGGGCCCTGGTGCCTCGGCGGCCATATAGTCTTCTGCCAGTGAAACCGCCTCCGCTAGGGTCTTCGGGTGGTGCCGCTGGACCCACTCCTTCGACCCGCAGGGCAGCTCCCGTATAAATTGTTCAAGGGCCATCAGTTCCACCACCTCTGGTCCCGACTGTCTCTCCGGCTCTAACCACCGCCAGCAATCGTCTTTAATCTTCTGCGCCATGGCCCGGGGGCAGGTGTCGGCCGGGTACCTGGTGCCCCGCAAACGCCGGCGGTAGGCCTCGGTATCCACCCCCATCTGGTCCATGATTGCCTCCTTGACTTTCTCGTACACCAAGGCGTCCCGGGGATCTAGGTTTCGATATGCCAATTGCGCCGGTCCGGTCAGGTACGGCGCTAACAAGGTAGCCCAGTGTTTGGGGACCCACTGTGCCATTGTGGCCACCCGCTTGAACGTTACCAAGAAGGCCTCTGGATCATCCCCCGGGCCCATCTTGGTCAGTTGCAAGGCCAGGTTGGTCATGCCTACCCCTGTCACCGAGGCCCTGATCCCTGGGCTTATAGGGGCGGGTGTTTTCAACGTCGCTCCCATCTGCTGGACCAGCCGCTCCTGGTGGGCCTGTTGTTGGGCAGCTAACTCCCTCATGAATTGTTGCAACTGCTCTTGTTGCCGGGAGGCTTGTGTTTGTTGTTGGGAGGTCACCTGCTGAAGCAGCTGTGCATACTGTTGCTGCTGCTGTTGTTGGCTCTCCAACAGCCATTTCAGGACCTTCTTGGTATCCATTGTCCCTTGCGAGAAAAGCAAAAAAAAACGACCCCCAAACACAACAACGTCCTGGGTGGGGTATAACCCCTTTTCTACGACCCCTGCTCCAGGGTCCGATTGAATGCCCGCATTCTCCACCGCGTGTCGTGGAGTGTTCTAGCTCCACGTGCTCCCGAGCAGGGAAGCTCTTGGTCTAAGGCCGGATGGCCTTATGATTATTGACCCTGTCCACGGGGTACTTTGTGGGCAGGGCGGTATGGCCCACTGGCTGGAGCCAATAAGTCCCAGCCCTTAACATCAGGGCAGTGCGGCCCACTGGCCGGAATCACTGAGTCCCAGCCCTTAACGTCAGGGCAGTGCGGCCCAACAGCCAAAGTCAACGAGTCCAAGTCCCGGCTGGGCACCCTGAGGGACGTAGGCCCAGGTAGGGGGGTTCAGGCCCTCCCACTCCTCTGAACCCCAGCCCAGGGCCCTGGGGTGTATGGGAGTCCTGGCCCAGTCGGCGGGGATCCAAACCGCAACGTGCCAACTGAGGCCCAGACATGGCCAATGCTCACCCCGATTTACCCCGCCCTGGGCTACTTCCTACCTGAGGTCGGTATGAGGTGCCCCGCCTGGACTCCTGATGTCCACCTGGTCAGGTGCCTTGTTCAGTCTGGGTCCTAGGATCCTCACGGCTGAGGACGCCTGGGTCAGCAGTGCCTTCTGCGTCTCTAGCGTCTGCCCCGTTGAGGTAGGAGCCAGACCAGAGTCTGAGCGAGAGCCTCTAGCCTGCGTCTGCTCCCTCCGCTGGCCAGCCCTCAACTGAGGGGAATCGCAGCCTTTTATACCTGGGCAGCTGTTTGAGCATGCCCAGCAGGGCCTGAGGGGCGGGGCTTCCTTTCTCTTCCGGGCATACAGGCCCGCTTGAGTGTGGGGCGGGACTGCCCCGTCACAGGCCTGTGGTTAATAATAATGTGCAGTTGCACAGTAGCAGGTTCAAGATATGATTCCCCAACTTGTACAGAGTGCTGAGAGAAGTAGGTTTAAAAATAGCAAAGACCTGTAAGCATATTGTCTTACCTATGCTTGATATTCCCCTTAAGCTCTTAAATAGATGTAACTAAGCCTTGGTGTCACCTATTCTATATGTGCACCATGTTACAGCTCACTTGCTGTAGACCCGGCCTCTGAAGTCACGCTGTATGGCTACACTACAAAAGCTAAGTCAACTTTCTTAAGTTGACTTAATAAAGTCTACTTAAAGTCAACTTTGAGTAGACCTTATTAAGTTGACTTAGTGAGTCCACATTGCATTAAGTCAACTTTATAAAATTGACATAAGCCAGAGGACCCATTTAAAGTGTTATTTCGAAATAACCGTTATTTTGAAAACTGTTCCAAAACAATGGCTATTTCAATTTTAAGCAAGGTTTTATTGTTCTGAAATGATGGACGCTATTTCAAAATGACGGGATCCTGTCATTTTGAAATAAACACCGTTTGGACATCTAAACTTTTATTTCGAAACAACAGTAGTTGTTTCGAAATAAAAGCCTCGTGTGGACATAGCCATGGTGATTAGGTGAGGTCCTGGATGATTGAAAAAAGGCATATATAGTACCTATCTCTTCAAGAAAGGGAAAAAGGAGGGTCCAGGAACTAAAGACCAATCAGTCTCATCTCAATCCCCAGAAATATCAAAGCAGGTCCTTGAAACACTTGGAGGAAAAAAGGGTGATCAGGAATAGTCAGCATGGCTTCAGCAAGGGCAAATCATGCCTAACCAACCTGATTGCCTTCTGTGATAAGATGTCTAGCTTTGTGAATGCAAGAATAGCTGTCAGTGTGATATACCCTGACTTTCGCAAAGCTTTTGACACAGTTTCCCACAGCATTCTTGTGAACAAGATAAGAAAGTATGGTTTGGGTGAACGGACCATAAGGTTGACAGAAAGTTGACCAGATCAACAGGTTCAATGTGTAGTGACCAAAGGCTCAATGGCTAGTGGGCAACCAGTAATGACTGGAATGCCCCAGTCAGTCAGTCCTGGGGCTGATTTTGTTCAACATTTTCATTAATGATCTGGGTGATGGGAGAATTTGCACAATCAGTAAGTTTGCAGATGACACCAAGCTAAGGGAATGGTAGATATACTGCAGGGGAGGGATAGGATTCAGGAAGCCCTAGACAAAACTAGAGCATTGGACCGGAAAAAAAAAAAAATCTCATGAGGTTCAATAAGGACAAGTACAAACTCCTGCACTTAACATGGAGAAATCCCATATACTGCAACAGGCCCTTTGGGGACTGACGAACTAAATGATAGCTCTGCAGAAAAGGACCTGGGGGTTATTGTAGAGGGGAAGCTGGATACAAGTCAATAGTGTGCCATTGTAGCCAAAAAGGCAAACAGCATATTAGGTTGCATAAGTAGGAGTGTTGCCAGTTGATCAAGGGATGTAATTATTCCACTCTATTCGGCACTGGTGAGGCAGCATCTAGAATATTGTGTCCAGTTTTGAGCCCCCCCCTATAGAAAGGATGTGGACAAACTAGAAAGAGACCAATGGAGTGTAACAAAAATCATTAGGGAGCTGGGGCATATGACTTTCAAGGGGAGACTGAAGGAACTTTGGTTATTTAGTCTGCAGAAAAGAAGAGTGAGGGGGATTTCATAACAACTTTCAGCTACTTGAAGGGGTCCTGCACAGAGGAGGGACCTAGGCTAGTCTCAGTGCTGACAGAGTACAAAACAAGGAGCAATGGTTTCAAGCTGCAGCTGGGGAGGCCTAGGTTGGATATTAGGAAAATCTCTCTCACTAGGAAAATTGTGAAACACTGGAATGGGTTGCCTAGGGAGATGGTAGAATCTTCACCTGTGGAAGCTTTTAAGACCCAGTTGGATCAAACCCTGGCTGGGATGATTTAGTGGGAGTAGACCTGCTTTTAGCAGGGGGTCAGACTAGATGGCCTTATGAGGTCTCTTCCAGCGCTAATATTCTATGATTCCTCCCCCACCATTTTCCATCCACAGGTGTTTCTCCTTACTCTCTAGTCCATTGCTGACTCCTTTTCTGTCCTGGCTATCTGTGGTTCCCCTTCCTTCCTCCAGACCACTACTCTGTGTCCACTTAGATTCCCCACTACTTAATATTCAGCTTCACTATGCTGATCCCTTCCCTGATGTTTATATTCTGCCACCTAAAACTATTCTTACTTGTTTATGCTGGATGCTACTTTCTCACTCTCTTGGTGCTTCTCACAAGGCTTTTATGCATGGACTGTAGCACTATGCACCAATCAATGCTCTGCATTCTTGCCTCTGTGCTGGGAAGGGGAGCAGCATCTAGGTCTAGGCATGGTCTGAGCATGCTTACCAAATACAGCCATATAAATGTCATAGCTGTGTGCACACTTATCCACATGTGCTTTGAGCGTCACCCTGGGCATGAGGCTTGAAACAGACATCTATGTACCTTCAGTGAGTTAGCAATACCTATGCCCATGATGGAAGCTGAAGATATTTTACCACTAAAAATGTAGGTGCTTTGGGAAATTTATCCATGAAAATCAGGTGCCCAATGACATTAAGTGGCTACAGGGCATGACAGGAAGTTTTGGGCACCACGGACCCAAAGTAGAATTTTTCTTAAGCATTAAGGCACATTCTTAAATAATGCAGAACAATCTCCAATTTGTTAAAGATATCACAAATTCCCCATCAAGTCGATCCTTTTTTAGAAAGCAATTGTAATATTCTTTCTACCTTGACCTCTAAGCACAACCAAGATTGTCAATTTCTGGTAGCCACATGCAGCTTGTAAAGTACCAAGTGCTTCTTCCAAGGGAAGTCAAGGGAAGATGAGATGGATTGATAGCACCTTGAAGAAAATGCGAAGTACTTCACAGTGTTTCAAGTTCAGTAAAAGATCCCTATTGATAAAGCACTGAAGCATTAGCATTAAATATATTACTAAATCTGATTGACTTCAGTGGGACTTAAATATGTGCTTAAACTATTTGCTAAATTGGAAATTGTTACAGAACTTCTATTACTGTACATTCAAAACAAAATTTTGAATCATGTTTTATCTACTTTTTTCCCATTGTAGCCAGAGATTTTGCTACCACAGCAAATCTTGATTGGATGAAGACACATACGAGTAGGAAAATAGTGTAAGGCAATCTAGTAGAAACTTTGTTAAAAACAAGTTAGAAATAGCATAATATGTAATAATTAGTGGTAAAGTATCCATAAGTTATCATTTACAAGTGTTTAAAACAAAGTTAATATTCAAAATGCATTCAGCAAGTTAAATCTGATGGATCATAGGGGAACAGACCCAATAGAGCTCTCTCTAAGGAAAAGTAGGTCAAGATGGAGGAGGATTTTAAACTTTTGAACTCCTTCATTCCCCCTCTCATCAAGTATTCTGAGGTCTCCTCCCACTGTCCAAGGACCACTAAAACCCTTTGATCTCTATCATGCACTGTGCAGGTGATAGGTGAAATCATCCTATTTATGATTGAGTGAGGATGAAATCATATCTTTTGTGAGTGGTCAAGAGGAGATGAAAGATGATAGTGTATAAAAGATGCTGCATGGCAGCAAAGCTTCGGAGATCTCTCCCACTCCTTATTGGGTTCCACTGGCTTCTGGCTATGTTCCCGCTGCACTGAGGATGAGAGAGTGTAACAACGTCTCTGGTGGAATTGGACTTAGCCTCTGAGCTGGGTCTCCTGACTTAGTCTCAGCAGGGCAAACCCGAATATTCAATCTTGCACGCACTCCAGACAGCTGAGTTCTGTGTTAAAGTCTGTGAGCAACGGTACCACCAAAGGCTCGATACTAAGAAGCTCCGGCACTGTCAGAAGCTCAGCAGGGGTCCCACAGCAGCTGCACCTGCAAGCTTTCCAGAACCTTCCAAGCCACTGTCGTTCCAGACGCCATGGAGACCGTATCAGAGCTGAGGAGAGCAGCTGGAGAGAGAGGAAGAACTTCCACCATCGTCCACTACAGAGACTTATTTCTCTTAAAATTTGTGGTAAGAAAAGGGTCCCAAGGAGGGGAGGACAGTGATAAAAGCTCTAAGACCAATAGACAGGGGGCCCAATCCTTACAAGGTAATTTTATGATAATAAGTAAACTGCCAGGGAGAGTAAGACAAGGAAACCAGACTAGGTTTTAAAAGGAGTAATGTTAAGATCTGAGATCTCTCCATTCTGTAAGTGACTGATCCCCACTTGCTGAATGTCTTTTGTAAACATAAATGTTTAGTGTTCTATTTGTATAGAATAGTTTAATGTGTTATGTTACTGTTAAGCTATATGTGAAATGAGTAGGAAGTCTTTGTCAATCCTCAGAATAGGTATTGTAATAAACCTTATGTTTATTTCTGAAGAACCTTTGGCTCTAAGTCTTTTGTTGCTTCTGGTCTGTGCTTGTTTGGCAGGCTGTAGCCATATTTCCACTTGGGACATCTGCCCGGTTGAGGGGTATTTGTCCATTTGGGCAAGGAATGGTTCCACCCTCATTGCCCTAGAGTGCTGGAAATTAAGACTCAGACTGCTGGATGGTCTGGGAATTGATTTTCTGGGGCAACACCATATGTTCCATTATAATCAGTTAACTTCAAGCCCTTTTATGCCTGGTTCTTTGCTATCATCTTCAGCTTTCTTCCTGGTGTCCATGAGAAGATCAAATGTCAGGTAGCTTAGCCTCTCTCTGTCAACTGAAGACTTCTTGCTATTTGATATTGGCATACATCATATCCATCTCATGTATTATAAAGTGAAATATTAAGTGCATAAAAGCTATTAATTATGCTTCCCTAACTCACACCAACCAATTAACATTTTATTTAATGATGTTTTGAAGATTTTTTTATATCATAATAACCCTTATTGGTAGGTGCACAGTATTTGTTTTACAGTATAAATGAGTCTCAAATACTTTTACTGAACCCTTTTAGAGACTGGAAGGGCAGGAACTGGATCACAAAACATGTCCAGAAAAGTGTTGGGAAAGTGCAAGATAATTGCTGAAATGGTAATTACTCTTGAAACATTAGCCTGGAAAATTAAAAATTAAAACAGCCTTAATAAAAGGCCAAACATTCAGTCATATTTATAAGGCACATGTATAATGTTTGTCGATTACCCTAGTTAGTGGTAATTTTTCCACCTTACAATATTCTATTTCAAATCAAAGCAAATGAAATTAAAAGGAAACCCCTGAAAAGAATGAAGCTATTATCAGGCACTGAGCTCATCTGAGTTCATTGGGGACAACAAATAATGCTATCTAATTAATTAGGATGACAGCAAACTGTGTGACACATTTCTTATGGCTGGCTGGTTTAATATTCTAAACCCTCTTGTTGATTAGAACTTGCATGTTTTAAATAGAAAAGGATGTTAGACATCCCATCTGTTGTGTAGCAGAGATTCAGAAAAAAAAATACACACCAAAGTCTTGATAAGTTCACATCACCAGAACAAGACAAATGCAGCCTCTTATCTGATACGCAGTATAACAGTTCTAATTGTTTCCAAAATTCTATTGTTTTAATCCAGCTACATGCATGGAAACTAATACCCACACGCTCCTATCAGTGTTTGATCCTTGATGTCTGCCTTTAAAATGCCTCACTCACTTTTAAATATTCCTTCTATTTTCTGTGTGTGCAGGCAAAGCATTAAAATAGGTTGCACACGGAGATAGCATATCTTGTTTACAATGTAGAGGTTGGCATATAATGACATAATATAGACTTACACAGAGCTTCAACTCTAATTATGTGCATATTCTGAAATAAACTTATTAGAAAGCAATGTGTGTAAACATGTGATTCTTATTTCATGCCACAGGACACTTGTGTACTTTCAGTGTTACTTCGAATAGATTTGACAAGTGTATGGAAGGACAGTATATATCATTCATACATTTCCAAGTTCATTAGAACTAAGCTTTTATAATTACTTATTTCATAGTTAAGAGGTGATGCTTTTTTGGGTAATTTTCATATGCTTGTACAGTGCTTCACAAAATGCAGCATGCAGTTCTAATTCTCTGTTCTCTGATTAGGTCAGAAAAAATGACATCATACAAATTTCTCAAGTCAATACTTGTGACAATAAGGCTATCTTCACACACAAAATGAGTTATTTTGAAATAAGTTAATTCAAATTAAGGGAAAGCCTGCTAGTGAAACAGCTGCCATTTCGAAATTGTTATTTCGAAATAATGCTGTTTGGACAGCCATTTCAAAACAACAGCTATTTTGATTTCAAGCGAGGTTTTACTGTTTTGAAATAATGGCCATTTTTTCAAAACAATGGGTCCTGTTGTTTCGAAATAATGGAACGTTGTGTAGACATAAGAAATTTTATTTTGAAACAATGGCTGCTGTTTTGAAATAAAACTCATCTGAACACAGCCTAACAGCTGTGCAAAAGTCCTTTATGAGGTGAATGCAAGATGCTGCAACTGCCTTCTGTTGTTGGAGTAAGAAATATTGGTAGGATTCACACAGCATCAGGATGATAGGAAAGGGAGATGATCTTAACTATCACACTGACTGGAAGTTTGGGAGAGAGATTTGAGACATGATTTCTGGAAACAACCTTTTTCTTTGGTTTAAAATTTTCATTGTGCTCAGAAGTATCATATTTCATGGTTGTACATTGGTGTGTGGATAAGGTCCAATCACACAAAACATCAGGCTCAGGGACAGAAACATCCTTACCCATGCAGATCATGTCAAAGATTTCTCACATGAGCAAGATCACCACATTTTAAACAAATGATATTACTTGGTTTTTGAACACCATAGCTGTTCAATACATCTTTCCTTAAATGGCCCAGCGTACTTTTTTTAGTCCAACAAGTGTGTTTCATTTTTAACAATTTAAGTTTTTTGGTCTTTGATTATCTCAAACAATCAATATGTACTTAGTGTTGTAACTGATAGAGGAAAAATTAATTTAAAACTCAAATTTGTTCACATCTGGCTGCTATTTTATGTCATCTCATAACAGACCTCTTCAAAAATGGTATAATTTGAGAAAAATGTATCACAAGAAATGTGTTCAGGTTCATTGAAAAATATGAAAAATGATATTTTTATCAGGTGTATAATCTTTTTTTATGGAATTCCACACACAATTTTCCAAATTTGTCTGAGAGGAGTGTAGACGCTGTGTGCTCTAGCTCAGCAAGGGTGACATTTCCTACTGCCTACCAAGAAAGAAGACAACCTGTTTTCCATTCAGATCTATGTCCCTCAAAAGAGAGCCAAACAATCTTATTTATTGTTTAAATTACACCATTGAGCAAGCAAGATGGATTTATAGATCAGTTACTATAGGAGTATGGTAGGCTTCTTTTTAAAATCCTTTTCTTACTTGCCATATTTTTCCTTTGAAAGGAGAAACAGGATATAATGCTATAAGATGTTTTAGAAACAAGATTTTTTTTTTTTTTTTTTTTTAGGAAAGTCTATATACAGATTCCTTTATGAATTCAGTTACTCAAAATAATAATCAAATACACAAAAGTATTAACACTATAAATTAAATACAACACTTTCCTCTGAAATTGCCAGAATTCATCTCCATAGCTTTAACAATCTGTTGTAGTGTTCTTTAAGAAGTCTTCTGCAAAAAAAATATTTTTCCATGGTCTTAACATTGCTAATGGTGTCATTTTCAGATTTTTTTTCCTGAAGCTTTTCTTTTTAACTTTCCTTGTTCCATTGCATCTGTTTATAGTGATTTTTTTTCCTTTTACTTATGATACTTAGTATAAATCATATATGTAGTACCTGATTCAGTAGTCCTTATGGCTATGTCCACACACACACCTCATTACTTCAAAATAAGTTATTTCAAAATGAGTTATTTTGAAATAAAGTCCTTATTTCAAAATAAGTTAATTTGAATTAAGGGAAAGCCTGCTTTTGAAACAGCTGTTATTTCGAAATGGTTATTTTGAAATAACTCCGTTTGAACATGTTTCGAAACAGTTGTTTCAAAACAACGGTGTTGTTTCAAAACATGTCCAAATGACGTTATTTCAAAATAACCATTTTGAAATAACAGCTGTTTTGAAATGAATGGGGTTTAAGCTGTTTCAAAATGACGGTTCTTATTTTGAAATGACAGAGCCTGTCATTTCAAAATAAGACAACATTGTGTGGACCTAATCTTTTTTATTTTGAAATAACCAGTGTTATTTTGAAATAAAAGACGTGTGGACATACCCTGTGTGAATAATGCAATGGGACACCTTGCTTGAGTTTGGATCACAAGTTGCAATGAAACACCAAACAGTATGCTCACTGAAAACTCAGATCATATTTGATAAATTGTAAAAGCTTTTCCACCTGCCTAAGGGTTGAATACTTGGGCTCTACATGGGTGGTATGTGGAGTGGGTGAAGAGATAAAACCCATGCTCCAAAGCCTGGGAACAACACAAGGGTAGTAGACTGTAATAGGAACATGCAGCCCCTCCATTCCAGTTGTGGAATACTCAGTCCAAACAATCTCTGCACAAATGGATTGTGGACCCTTCCCAATGGCTGGCATGGAAATCCTCTCCATGATGCCTGGAGGAGTTCCATTGCATGGCCCCTTTGCTATCAGTTCCTAGTTGTGGCCCTCATGTGAGACTTAACTGGCACACATGCTCTGGAGATAGCCATTCACCCTAAAGATGAGTTTCACTGGAAAGATTTCCTAAAGTTCACAAGTCAGTTTTGAGCAAATATGGCCTGACCTTTGCTGGAACAAAGGTATGTTATCAAGACGACATGGTACAGTGTTTATAGTTTGTGTTGCAACCATAACACATTGTTTCATTTGATACAAAACTAGGAAAAAACTCTGAGTTATATGTTGTATCTCTGAAGTCAATGAAAGTTTTGCCATCAATGTCAATGACACTAATGTGTTTACTTTAAACAAGCATGATTATGTGATATTTAGCTTCAACTGAAGCTCAAACTTTTGAAGGATTTTGCCTGAGAAAACTGAAAAATAGGTAAGGACACAGGACAGTTTTTATTTTTATTTCTGCATTAGTGTATCTATAGTGGTAAGTTCATCTGCACGTATTGGACATACACCAGAAACTCAGGGTATGTCCACACATTCTTTAAATTGAAATAATGCTGATTATTTCAGTGTAAAAGATTGCACGTCCACACTATGTTTCCTTATTTTGATATAAGGAGCTCCCCCATTTTGAAATAAGGAAAGTAATTTTGATATAATAAAACCTAGCATTATATCAAAATGACAAATTGAAACTTATTTCAAAATAATCATGTGTGGAGCTGTTATTTCAGTTTCTGTTATTTTAATTTAACACTTTTGCCCTTCTTCACAGGGTGTTGTCCTTTTTCTATATATTGGGTGGGGGCATGGCCCTTCTAAGTGGCCATCTTGCCACACCTCCCGTGTACCCCCCTCCTAAATCAAACTAGCAAGTCCTGTCCATGGACATGCTAGTTCAATGAGTTTCTAGTGGGGGCATGTTACATTGATTTAACTTAAACTGATTCAATGATTTTTCCTATGGCACTTAAAGACTGACAAATTTATTTATCAAATGAGCTTTCATGGGAGAAAAATCCCACTTTGTCAGATGCTTTGAAGATGGGGGAACTTACAGAGTATGAGGAAAATAAATGCACAGAAGTGTAAGTCAGGGGATCAGTTCTGACTGTAACAGCAAATCAAAGCAGTTAAGTTTCAAACACTGGGAAACAGCACAGAGGAAAGTGAAGTCAAATCATCTATGGTAATGGGAAAAGAATCCATAGTCATGATTTAATCCTTCTTTCACATATCAGTAAGAGTTTCTCCTGTGAGGGATGTTTAAAATATGTGACCCATGTGAATTGCTGGTGATCACTAGTTAAAGAAGATATGGTTTTCCTCTGCAACGCCCTTGTGAGTGTATAGACCTGTGTACAGCTTCCCTCGTGGAACTGTATATGTATTTCATTACAAGAACAAGGACAACATATATTAACGGTTCAGGTCTTTGACTTTTTCATTCTTTTGAACACTCAGCTTGAGCTATGTGATGGTTATTGCTGCAGTCAGCCAGATCTTATAATGACAAGAATTACTTAAAATCCAGCCCAATTTATGAGAAATATTAATGCTGAAACCAGGTTCAGAGAGTCAAATGTTTCCATTTAGCTTAAGAATGCAGGTGGCATTACCCATATAAGTACAAGTCAACTTGCCGTGTCATTTGACTCAGCACATCTAAAGGAACAAAGAAAAAAACATTCCCTTTTGATTTTGCTGGTCTTCTTCAGAGATCAGTGTTTTAAAAATGTTCCCAGTTTTGCCTTAAGTTGCCTTGCCAAGCGTTACTTACAGAGCATTTGGGGAAAATAAATCTTTGGCTCTCAGAATGCTTGTCAGGCATTCCACCCACTTACTTGAAAATCTCATGCTTGCCTCTCACATACGCTGATGCCATTTCATGCAACAGACTTACATTCTGAATGCTGACCTGCTTTAGCTACAACTCCTCCCTGAGATAAAAGAAAGAAAAACAATATTCACATTGTCCTGATCCCTTTTTATTGGACATTTGCTAAAGCTGATTTAAGGGGATAAAAACAAAAAGGCAGGAAGATTTTGCCATTTTTCTTAAACCCCACTCCTCCCTGCCCACTCCCCCCCCCACCCCTGAATTGAAAACCTCTAAATTTTAGACAGGTATGTTTTTATATTCTGAAACATTTCTACTAACTTAATAGTTGGGTGAGAATTGGTAGCAATTTTAAATTTTTTGAGATGGCTGCTGTTTATTACATATTGCTTTGTATCAGGTTTTAGTTCCTTTTCCTGTTGCATCATTCAGAAGCACATTGGATTTATTCTTAATAAAGAATTTTCCCTACTCTCACTAAAGGCTTTTGGAACAGAACCTGCAGGTGGCCTGCATGAAAGCTCAAATCAATACTTTTGACACCTCTTTAGTGACAATGGTTCATTGCCATGCAAATGGAGATGACCCCTGGCATTTTCTAATTGTTACAAAATATGCCTTATAAAACTATACTATAACTTGTTGATCAGTAAATAGTAAACTCTGTAGCAGAAGCATATTATATCAGAGATGACAATACAGTGTCTACAGTTAAGTTCTGGTATTTTAACCATGAATTGGGTGTATAGTGCATCTCAAGAAATCAAGTTGCCTAAAATATTATTGCATACTAAATACAGACATATTTTTAGCCCAAGTGGAGCAATGGGGTGTTTTTGAAACACAAATTGTTGCATAGTGAAATTACCTTTTCATTCCTGAATTGTACTAGAAGTGTATAATCTTGGAAATACCTCCAAAAAATCAGGCTGTCATACAGATGAGGGCTGAGTAGATAAGGTGTCTGGGAAAACTTACAAGGAGTCCTGTGGCACTAAAAAGATGAACAAGTTTATTAGTCTAAGTGCCACTGGACTCCTTGTCTGTTTTACTGAACTACACTAACATGGCTGCTCCTTTGGAGCTTGAGAAAACTTATGACAGTTATTTACTGAATACAGCTGTTTGTTAACTTTACAAAAATATTACAATTAGCAAGGAGTCCTGTTGCACTTAAAGACTGAAATTTATTTGTTGCATGAGCTTTTGTTGAGAACCACTGGTCTAAAGTACAGCTAATTGCTTGACTATATGTGTAGGGTTCCATATTAGTGTTCAAGAGTTCAAATGATCAAACATAGCCAATTTATTGTCTAAAGTCTAAGCTGGTGCTTCCCAACCCACACTGGTGTGCTGCGGCAACACCCAATGTGTGCCGCAAGCATCCCAGAGAGCTAGAGTTAAAGTTCCCTCCCTTCTCAGCCCAGCCACCTGGGCTATGCAGGGCTGGGAAAAGACAGGGGTTACAGTAAGGGGAAAGGCACCAGAACACAGTTCCAGGGCCTCCTATTTTTATGCAGGCAGCCTTACGACCTCCTAAAAATAGAGGAAGGAACCAGAATGCAGAGTTCCAGGGGTCCCCCTAAAAATAGCATGAGCAGGCAGAATGCAAAGTTCTGGTGGCTCCACCTTAAACCCCGCTCCACATTAAGCCCAGCCAGCAGAGAGCTGTGGGAGGGTGGGAGTATTTGAATCTCCCCAGGAAGGGCAGGGCAGCTTGTGGTTGGAAGCAGCTTCAAGATGGTCAGGCAGCCTGTAAACAGCCCAGGTAAGGGCTTTGGGGGGCAGGGCTGCTGGGAGTTGTGTGAGGCAGGTGTGTATGTGTAGCAGAGGTGGGTGGGAGTGGATGTGCACCAGAGGGTGTGTAGCTGGGGTTGTGGGGTGGTTGTTTGGTTGGGGGTGTTGATAGCTGAGGGGTGGGGTGGAGCAGCAGTGGGTTGAGGATTTGCCCTGGGTGTCAGGGAGCCACTGTGGAGAAGGGGGAAGTGGATGCTGTGCCATGCTCCCCTGCCCTACCTTCTCAGTCCCCAGGTTCCCCCCTACCCCCCTGCAAAGCCACCCTTTTTCTCCCTTCTCTCCTCTTTTGCCACCCTTGTGCTGTTCCCCTCATGGCTGCTCTTGTTCTCCTTTGACACCCCTGCCCTGCCCTGCTTCCCACACTCACTCCTGCCACTGCACATGACTCCTGACCTCCTGTTT
The DNA here is from genome assembly GCA_007922195.1 of Podocnemis expansa. Classification (NCBI taxonomy): domain Eukaryota; kingdom Metazoa; phylum Chordata; order Testudines; family Podocnemididae; genus Podocnemis; species Podocnemis expansa. The sequence goes on from ML681996.1 coordinate 19,708,655, forward strand.
TGCCACCCCTGCTCTACTACCCCTTCTACCACACATAGCACCATTTCCAAAACACTGTGCCATGGTTCACAAATATTCATAAGTAATTTAAGTTAATTTGAAGATTCATGAGTTTTTAATGGTGGTGTGCCTTGAAAAATTTGAAGGTATCAAGATGTGCCACAGAAGAGAAAAGGTTGGGAACCACTGGTCTAAGCTATATAACAGGCATGGCCAAACTGTTGCTCGGGAGCCACATGTGGGTCTTGAATGAAAAAAGTGTGGCTCCTGGAAGAACATCAGCAAATCAATTTAGTAGGTAAAAGTATATGGCTATATGCCTCAGTGCAACTCTTGAAGGTTTAAATAATCAACTTATGTGGCTCTTGAGTTCCATAAGTTTGGCCACCCCTATTATATAATATAAAGACAGGGAAAAGTACATACATTACCAATCCAAGTGAGTTTATGAATATATCTTGTTTTAATTCTCTCTCATTTGAATATGGCTGCATTTATGAGAAACCAAATGTACCATTGTTGTATAGTTCTTTGTTAGCTAATATAATATTGTATCAGGAACATGCTCAGGACCCAACACCTGGGGAACAGAATAGTCCACAGTGATGTCTTTCAAACCATGCAACTTTAGAATGTCAGTGAAAATATCGGTTCTATTTCAGAACTATTTTGATCTGTAATATCCATTTGGAAGAGAACAATATGGAAAATATAAAACATCATGTTAACTATTTTGAGTGCAGGTAGCAGAAATAATTTCTAACCCAATAATTCATGGCACTGGGAACCTGAGTAATGAGAAACAGGATATAATAAATAATGTGGTAAGCTGTTTAACCAAACAACTAAAAATTAATAAACTGATAATATTCCACTTAGTACAACTTCTTGTTCAGTCAGTCATTAAGACAAATATGTTTACATTTATGGGAAGTAAAGCCGCGTGCTTCTTATTTACAATGTCACCTGGAAGTAAGAACAGGCATTTGCATGGCACTACGATAGCTAACAGAGTATTTACGGATATGCTAAACATTCGTATGTTCCTTCATGCTTTGACTTGTAGGTTCTAATGTTTTACATTTTCTGAGTGCAGTTATGTATAATAATTAATACATTTGTAAGTTGCATTTTTACAATAAAGAGATTGTACTACAGTACTTTATGTATTGAATAAAATATTGTTTCTTTTTACAATGCAATTATTTGTAAATCAAAAATAGCAGTATAAAATTAACACAGTATACTTTGTATTCTGTGTTGAAATACTTTTTTGAAAGTGTAGAAGAATAACCATAAATATTAATACATTAAAATTGGTATCCTATTATTGTTTAACAGTTCCATTAAAACTGCAATTAATCATGGCTATTTTTATCTCATGATTTATTGTGTTTTTTAATCATTCAACATCCATATTTCATATTTAAAAACTAAGACTTTTCTGAGATTTAGGGGGAAAAAGATTTGGTACCATAATGTGATGTTTGTAATAATGCAACCCTAATATCATAATAGTGTGGAATAACTGGGGTTAACCAGAGACTACAGAAAAAAATATTACATGTGCAAAAATGGATTTGCTGAAAAAAGTAAAACAGACAGACAAACAAAACACACACAGCATACATAACATGCATTTAAAGACAAATTATGCCAATATTGTTGCCAAGTTGTAAAGGGGAAACCACATCAGTGTAGTTCAGTAAAACAAACAAGGAGTCCTGTGGCAATTAAAGACTAAAATTTATTTATTGCATGAGCTTTTGTGGGAGAAAATCCCACTTTTTCAAAGCTTCTGATAGTGGGATTTTCTCCCATGAAAGCTCATGCAATAAACTTTTTTTTTTTAGTCTAAGTGCCACAGGAGTCCTTGTTTGTTTTACCAACATTGTTGTATTCAAAGGTACCAGCTTTAAGAACTTAAAAGTCACTGAAGGAAGTGCGTGCTTGGAAACAAAAAGGTAAACAAAAACATTAAACACGTGGTAGAAGGTTACCTGGCACCATTTCATTTAAAGATTTCCAATAAAAAATTATTAAAATGCCTATGAAGTTCATAAATCACTGTTTAAAACAATGGCGGCACTCTCTCCCCTACTTAAGGAAGTGGAAAGTACCTCTCCTTACTGTATTTTAACAGTTTCTGTGACAGGCTGTTCCATGTGCACATAGATATATACCTTTGACACTCTGCTATAAAAACTAAAAAAAAGTAAAGCAGAGGCAGAAGAACAAATGCAGTTATCTGCAAATGAGTAAATTCAGGGAGCAAAACATTCAATAGGATAAGTGTGTCTAATCTATTTGATGATTAACTATTACATTGTCATCAATTACAGCCTTTGTGTATTATTCCACTGCTCACTAGGTTTAATTCGCCCCTGAACAGGGGCTATGACAAAACCTATAGACCACTTAAATTTTCTTGTAGCTCTAATTTTTGATCAACTCTCTGAGGAGGATTGAATTTCAGTACTTTCTGAGCTCAAGTTGCCGCTGTTCTTCCAGTGATCTCAGAAAAACCCATAACATATACTTCTCAAAGATACTTGTACTAAAAATCTTAAATAAGTAAATTTAAATAACCTTATGTATTAAAATACTGATTCAAATTTTATTTGTCCGTTACGTGGAAGGATAGCCACATTCAACAGACGAAAAAAGAATCAGAACATCTATTTCAAAATCATTGAGTTGCCTGAAAATTAGAGACACTGGTGAAGTACTTCATACAATCTTCAAAGCATTTGACAAAGTGGAATTTTCTCCCCTAAATGCTCATTGGTAAATAAATTTGCTAGTCTTTAAGTGCCACAGGACTCCTTGTTTGTTTTGCCAAACTAGACTAACACAACTACCCCTTTGGAGCCTAATACTAGATGTTGTAATTCAACAAAATTGGTATACCAGACAATCTCAGGAAAACAATCAAATATATAAGAATGATAGGGAAGTCTCCTCTTCTTAAAATGAAGAATGTTTATTTTTTTGAAGACTTAGATTCTTGCAGGAATTTTTGGCTTGGTTTAATGTTCAGTTAACTTCTATTTATGTTCTTCAGTCATTCTTACACAACTGATTTATGGGAGCCTAATATACAGCAGAACACTAAAGGGACACAAATATCTTTAGTGCCAAAAAAATTTAGTTTGAAATTTATGACAATTTTTTTGTGAACATTAGCTAATGTGCTATAATTTAGGCAAGCCTGGCCATGTTTCTGCTCCATTGAGCAACAATAAATGGCAACAAAGGTCCAGGAAAAGAGTTTGCAGATATATTATGTGATTCTACAAACCACCAACACAATTTACTAGGAAAAAAGGCACAAATCATAAGAAACCAATACACCACAAATAAATAGAAAATATGTCAACCATTTTTTGGAAGATTGAGAGAGAAAATGCTGAAGTCGCTGATCTCAGTTCAGTAAGCCAGTGGTTTATGAAAGTACTCATGTGCCTAAAGTTGTATCTGTTTAGGTAACTTGCTGAATCTGGGTGGACACATTATGCAATGTGGGGCCCTGAAATACTATGGAAAAACTGGAATGACAAGGAGGCAAAGTGTAAAAGAAAAGCAGCAATATGGGAAGTTCATACTTCCACATATGGCAGCTGCCACCTATAGCTTCACAGAAACAGGAGACATGGGCAAGAAATGGGGGCAGAGCAAAGAAACAGCAGCTCTAAGCTCTATTCAGGTGTAACCCTTCTGTCAGACCAAGATGGCAACAAAAAGGACCAGCTTCTATATCTAGGGTTTTCCAAACAATGTTACAACACCAACTGGCTTGAGCCCCCATCCAGTGTCCTGAGAAATCATGTACTATTCCCTGGGCACCTTAGAAGGACAATGCTTCACCCCTTGCAAGGACAAGTCTGAGTGTAGAACATAGAACTTTTAATGGTAGCATAAAAGAATATATAGAGGCAATATCAAAACCAGTACGTAGTTTTAGTGTCCACGTTCAAAAAGGGGGGCCCTTCAGCCCTCCATTCTGGTTGTCTCGCACCATCCACTTGTTCTACCTGCTGGCACTGCTTGCTGGTCACTCACACCCTCTGCTGGCCACTCACTATCTGCTAGTGCTGGTAACACCTGCAGGTCACTCTTCAGTGATTTCAGCTCCAGACTGCAGGATACCAGAGTCTTCACCTCTGATCAGAACAACAAAGACGACTCCACAAGGGCTACGTCTACACTAACCAGTTAGTCTGGACTAAGGAGGCGAACTCCAGACTAATTTAGCCTTTGGCTACACCAGGCTTTGCCTAGTCCAAACTAAGAAATTTCTTAGATAGAGACTTTAGTCCGAACTATTTAGTACCAATGGTTAGTTCAGACTAAACACTTTAGTGCATGCAAGACCTGAACTAATGTTTAATTCAAATTTTAAAAGTTTGTGCGGCTAGTTCAAACTCAAAAGCTGTGGTTAGATCAGACTAGCCCAAAGTCCAGACTAACCTCAAACTTCTTTAGTTTGGATTAGAAAGTCTGAACTAAAATTGCTGATGTAGGCATAGCCAAGGAGTCATGAGGTATGTCTACACTAGGAAATCAGTCCAGATTAAGGAGGTTTAATCCAGACTAGTTTGAGCCTTGTCTATACTAGGCTGGTTAATCCAAACTAACTGTTTAGTCTTATTTCAAAATTTAGTTCAAACTAGCACAATGTAGTCACGCTACTTTGAACTAAATAAATTTAAATTAGCACATAGCTTGAACCGAGGTTTTTTTTTTAGTTCAAACTAACTTTTAGTTTGAACTAGCTGTGATTTTTAGTTCAAACTAAAAAAACACAGCTACTTCAAACTAAAAAAAACAGCTAGTTTGAACTAACTTCAAACTACTTAGTTTGGACCAAGCAAGTCCAAAATAAGCTTTTACATGTAGACATAGCCATCAAGTTTATCTTTTAATGATGGGCAGGAGATGAAGCATTGTCTCAAGCATTGCTCTTTGCAGAGCTAATGATACCCCCACCCCCTTCTCTCTAAACTTTCAACTCTATTTTTCAGTCCTGCTCACTCTTCCAAGTTCTGTGTTGCTGATGGTGACTTTTTCACCAAATAGTCTAAACAGAGTGCCACAAACTGCTGGTTTTCCAGCATGCACTTTTCTTTAGTGGAAGTGGGTCAGGGCAGACCCCAAATGCCTGAGCCCTGCCTCTATAGGGCACTTGCACTGCTGAAACTCCAGGGAGGGGAGAGGGGGTTTGGGACCCAGGCCTGCCCTCTACTCTGGGTCCCAGTCCAGGGGCCCTATAAAGTGCAGCTATATGCTGCTGACAATGTCCCAGTCTACACTTCTTTTCCCTGGGCTGTCTTCCTCCCTCTGTCCTTACAGTTCCTTGTGCCTGGTCTCCCCTTAGGCCAGGTTTTTCTCAATCAATCAGAGTCTCAGACACACCTTTCTCTTCCCAAGACCAGTTACCTTCTACAAACTCTTCTGTTCCTTTGCTTCAAACTCCTCTGCTCCTTGCTCTGCATAGCACTACTCTCTTGCTCCTCCTCTAGCTTGTGCAACTTCTGTTTGGGGCAGGGCAGCTTTTATCAGGCACCTGAATAGGCCTTAATTGATCTCTGGTGCCTCTCATCAACCTGCAATAACCCTGGTTAACCACTGGGGAACAAAGCCTTCAGCATTCTGAGGCTCACATATCTCCCTTCTCCTACTCTCAGACTGCCTTCTGGCTTTGATCTCTCACAAGAGTTTGTGCAACCAAAGGGTAACATATCATGAAAAGACAATATTTCATTTCTCTGTTCAGTTAATGTATTGGTATTGAAAGATGTGTGATCAAATCAGTCTATAAATAATTTACTATCATGCCATAGTGAGATTATGCTGATAACTAATCTTACTCATGCAAATACAAAAGCTCATGCAGATCAATTTATACCCTTTTAGCTAAGCATGAGAAGTGCCTCACCTCTAGATCTGTCTTACACAGATTTAAGTCCAACTAAAAATGGACTTACTTTCATCAAGGTCAAAAACAGCAGTAACTAGCTATGGACACACATTGATTCTATCAGCATATATTATAGCAAACAGCAGTACCTTACTTCAGTGGGTCTCATGCTCTGCCCAGCTAGTGGGTCAAGGAGTCTCAGTCCTCACTTTCCCACCCTTAGTGCTGTCACTGATGTCACACCTGGAAGGGGAGGGGGCTTGGGATCCAGGCCCACCCTCTCCTCTGGGTCCCAGCCCAGGGGCCCTAAAAGATGCAGTTATGTACTGCTAACCAAGTCCCAGTCCTGCAGTTCTTTCCCCTGGTCTGTTTTCCCCCTCCTCTGCTCCTTTTCAGTTTTTCACCCAGTCTCCCTTTCTGCTAGGCTTCCTTTTCTGCTCTCTGTCTTTTACCTCAGTTTGTCTGTCTTCAGTGTTTCACTCCTATAGCACAGCACTCTCCTCCTGCTCCTTCCCCAGCTTGTGCAACCCCTGTTTAGGGCAGGAAGGCTTTTATTGTGCACCTGGCTGACTCCTGATTGCTCTCAGGTGCTTCCAATTTCCTGCAGTAACTCTGACTAATCAGCAGGATACACAGCCTTCAACATCCTGGTGCTTATGAACGTCCCTTCTTTTATTCTGGCCTTGTCAGCTAGCCTTAGTATCTTACAATATCCTGATCAAAACTGGTAGAAATTTCTTTCTTGTCAAAAGGGTTTTGAGAGAAACTTTTGTTTTTTTGACAAAATGAACCCTATAACCAAATATTTCTGCTTTTCATTGAGAATTTTAATATTCTGATGATAATCTGAATAGTGGAGAACTAAAAAGATTTTAGTTCAAGGGTTTGGCCAAAAAACATTCCACATTTTCGGTTATTGATAAAAAGTCAAAGCTCTTCATGAGGGGGAAAAAAAAAATCTGACCAGTTCACTTAATAACAGCATGGCCATGAACTACCACCACCAGCAGCAGACTCATGGCTATGGTGTAGCCATTGTGGTGTCCAGAAAGGGCTTCCATCTTGAATGCCCCTAGAAAGTCTTCTTCCTCTAGAAGAATCTGCATGGGTATGTCTACACTGGGGGGGGGGGGGAGTGCATTGAATTTGACTTAATAGGGTCAACTTTAAGTCGACCTTGTTGAGTTGAATTCATGGTGGCTATGTTTACACTGCCAAATTAGTCTGGAATAAAGAGACTAAGTCTGGACTAATTTGGTCCATGTCTACACTAGCCTTTGGCTAGTTTGTACGAAAAAAAAATTAGTTCAAACAGTTAGTTTGAACATAATGCTTAGTTCAAACTTTAGATCAAATGAGGGCAATGTAGATGCCTTAGTTATAACTTAAAAATTTCAAACTAACCACATTTTGTAGTTTGAACTAACTTTTAGTTCAAACTAGCCATGCTTTTTTTTTTTTTTGTTCTTTTACTTTGAACTAAAAAAGTGTGGCTAGTTTGAATGAAACAGCTGTGCTGTCCCCGAACTAACCCAGAACTGCTTAGTTCAGACTAAGGAAGTCCAAAGGAAGCTTGCTAATGTAGGCATAGCTGGTATGTCTGCAGTGGACATTGACCAGGCTAACTGGGCTGTCTCCCTTGTGGCAGCATTTCCGCCACCGGGTAAATAACCCAGTGACCGAGCCTAGTCAATTTCACAGGCTACTCCTGAAATTCTCATTTCTGGTGCTCTGTATTCTCATTGCACTGTGGCTTAATACGCTATGCATACTTATCCAACATTCATTAAGATCATTGTGAAAAGCTTTTTTGAGAGCTCCTTCAAGACACTTTTCTTCTATTTCCCATTTCCTCCTTCTTCATTGACTAAACTCTAATTTTCCAGTGCATCTGTTCTGATCCAAGCCTCTTTTATTTTCTTCCATAATTTGAATGCCATGAGCCAACCATGTTTCCATTTTTGCAGCAGAACAAGAATGAGAGTCCTTTCATGAAGCTAGTCATGGATATTTGAGTGTGAGATAAAGTTGCTATTAGCTGCCTCGAGTTGCCATGCTCACCCTTGCCTTTACTACAACCAATCTACTGTAACTGTACAGTCCATCACCTACACATTTCATCCAGAGAATCATCTTGATTTCTTCATTCATCCTCACACATTTATACATGTAGCCCCTCCAAGCCACCCCCTAGCAAGGCTGGTGCACCCCAAGATTAAAGAGACACATTTTTGTTCCTTGTGGGTTCCACAACAGAGTTCTGCATGTCTGACTTTCCCCATCATCAGGAAGGAAGGGAGGACCCCCACTTGCTTGGCAACTCTCCTCCCTCAACCAATGGAGGAAGGAGAGACAACAGCAGTCCCCAGCAGCCAATTAGAGGGCAGAAGACAACTAGGAGACTGCAGTCAGTATCTATGAAGAGCCATGAGTGCCTGGGAAAGCAGGAGGGAAGGCTTTGAATAACCCTGGTTTCCCTCCACATGGCAGAGTCCAACCAGGGAGCAGCAGGGTTCCCTGTAGCCTGCCAGCCCAGCACTTTCAGGCCCAATAACTGATCTTTTGATAACTTTACCCTGCTGAAAATCCTCAAGAGCAGCAGACAGTCCATTCTTCCTGATACCAGTCTGCCAGCAACAAGAAGAGAGAGCACATCACTCCTGACACCACCTGCAGCTTGCTTGCCCAGCAACCAGCCTACAGTAGATCCAGGAATTTGAATTCAGAGATCCAGCCTGCTTACAACTGGACCTGTGGGTTCCAACCTTTAAAAACTGTCAGCACAGTTCTGGGAGGCAATTACTCTCTCTACAGTGATCCCAAGGAGGGAATCTGCTTGCCGGCATCAGTCTCCTAACCACTATGCCAGAAGAGATACCTGAAAATATACATTGTGCTTTAGCAAAAGAAGCAAGGAGCCTGTGGAACTTAAAGACTAACAAATGTTTTTATTGCATGAGCTTTCATGGGAGAAAATCCTACTTCATCAGATGCTTTGAAGATGTGGGAACTTACAGAATGGGAGGAAAATAAATGCGTGGGAGTGTAAGACATAGAATCAGGTCATACTGTAACAGCAAATCAAAGCAGTTGTTAGGATTCAAACACTGGGAAATAGCATATAGTGGAAGGTGAAGTCAAATCTGTTTTTTGTGTTTTTAGTACATGGCTAGTGAAGGTTTAATTTTGCACTATTAAAGCACATTAAATCTTCAAAAGAACTTTCATCTGCTGGTTTCATCAAGACCTACACTGCCAATTCCCAGTGTAATAAAGTGTGTTTCTAACAGCAAGCCCACACAGACTTGCAACATGTCTACACATGCACAAGCTAGGTACCTGAGATATGGGGGACGGGCAGATAACTCAGGGAAGGGAACACTTTTAGGTTAGGAACATTGGGGGATTTTGTGGTAATGTGACCTGGTACGCTGACATAGCCTTTAATAATTAAAAATATAGTTGATATCTCTACTCATTTAATGTTTGTACTTATTGGTTATTTCTCTTTAACCACTTAATTAAAATTTATAGATATTGTTTTAAATTTGTTTCCCTGTGTGAGTTTGAATTCTTTGTGACTTCATGTGTGGTAACTATTGTGTGATTAACTCCTTGTCTCACTGGAAGCACCTCCAAGTAACTTGATTCTTTAGCTTGCTAGGAGGATTCAGGTATCTACCAACAACCTCACAAAGCTTATGAACTGTTCAAAGTTTGTGAGGTGAGGTACTCCTTCTTGTTTGCACATCATATAAGTACTAAGCAACATCTAAAAGGGGGATAACATTCGGAGGGGGGGGGACAAACAAGCAAGCAAAAAAAGCCACTGGGCTGGTTCAAAAGTTCAATCCTTCTAAATTTTGTTATTGTGGTTCCCTTTAGCCTTTCTATTTCATTTCCCATTCTTCTCCCATTTCTCCAACCTTCCATATCTCTTTCCTTTGCTTTTTCTTCCCTTTGCTTCTGTTGGTTCCCCATCTTGACCTGCCTATTTGTCTCCACGCCTTTCATTTTCCTATTTTTTCCACTCATTTTCCTGCCCACGTTTGTTCATTTCTTTCCTTCTTCTCCTTTTCATTTTTACATGCAATGGTTAGTCTTTCCCTATCCCCCATACATTCCCAAGAAGTCACAGTAACTATACTGATTATTCATACCATCTAGTTTCTGTAATGCAGAGCCCTGCCAACAACATAATTGATCCAGTAGCATGTGCTATCATAACAAACAAGGTGACTGGTAACAATGATCTCTTTCTGTTTTTCCATGCTGCAGGGCTATCTGCTGAGTTGCACAATCCATGTGTGAAAGCGTATGTAACGCTTCAACTGCCAATGGAACAACTCCTGATAGTTAGTTACTGCTAACATCACTGATCTGTAATATCCCATTATGAGATTCTGGAAAAAAAGTCAGTTAATTTTCATGTTTCATTGTCAAAGATATATGTGAAATATCTACTGGGGACATCAGTAGGTAACACTTTTATTTAAGGATTTTTTCGTAACAAAGGAGGACACAGCAACAGCATAGAAAGCAAGAACATGTACAGCATTTCCTGATCGTCATGTTCAAAACTGGGAAGGTATTTTCTCCCAGCTCAGACTGACAGAAACAATGTGTGTTTGTTTGTTTATTTTGCCTTCCTCTGTAGCAATGGGCAAGTTCCAAAGGGGCAGCCATGTTAGTCTAGTAAAGCAAAAAAAGCAAGCAGTCTTATGGCACTTAAAGACTAACAGATTTACTTATTGCATGAGCTTTTGTGGGAGAATATCCCACTTCATCAGATGCTTTGAAGAGGGGGAATTTACAGAATTAGATGAAAATAAATGCAGGGGAGTGTAAGATGTGAGATCAGGTCATAC
>ML681996.1:19719842-19745030 GCA_007922195.1 Podocnemis expansa
GTATGACCTGATCTCACATCTTACACTCCCCTGCATTTATTTTCATCCAGTTCTGTAAATTCTCCCTCTTCAAAGTATCTGACAAAGTCGGATTTTCTCCCATGAAAGCTCATGCAATAAATAAATCTGTTAGTCTTTAAGTGTCATAAGACTCCTTGTTTTTTTGTACCAATGGGGTATGAGTTGGTTGCTAAGTTCATTTGAATATATCTCACGCAATCGATTTCCTGCCATTGCAGGGGCCTCAGGAATTGGAGTACCTCAGCTCTTTCAGTTCTTTACACGTGATGCCAAATAGTCTCCAGAGGCCTATAATATTTTAGTGTAACCCAGGTTAGTGAACTCAGTGCAGAGTGAGGTTTGGTGGCCTATGAAATACAGATGGTCAGATTAGATGATCTGGTGGTCCCTTCTGGCAAATCAGGCATGTTAAACATGTGGTCCAGCCAGTGAACATCTTCTATGAGGCATGTGACTGTGCTCTGCAGGATGACATGCTCTCTCTAACACACACACACACACACACACCCCATGGTATTGTGGAGCACAGTCTCGCATACACAGTGCACTCCATGATGACACACAAGTGCTCTAGTATTTTGATTTATGGATATATACAGTCTACTTGAAGTACATTTAAGTCAAATCTGGCCCACCATAGCAAATGAGTTTGACACCCCTGTCTTCAACTATAACTCTGTGCCTACAATAAGGACATATTACATATATTTCTTACTATTGCAAACAGTGGTTCAGCTACACTAGTCTTCACATTTTATTCCAATCCACCCTCTTTACTCTGGTGGTACAAAGGGGTTCTAAAAGCCCATGTTGCACATACCACCAGCTCCTAGATTGTGAAAGTTAATTGAAAGGCTGCCTTCCAAGTTCCCCTTCTTACATATCATGACACAGAGGTTCTGCCAGAGGCAAGAAGGAGAGTGTGAAGGATGTGTCTTGACTGGATCACAAAATCTCATCCTCCAAGATCTAGTGTAAAGAATCATTAGTTGACGATGTAGTTTTAAGCATTCTGTTAATTAGATCCATTCTAACCTGAAGAGTTATAAAGCTTAAAAGACTGGCAGCTTGTTCTTTGGTTTGCCAACTTGTTACTCCTCTTCCTTTCTTGTATTTGTAAAATGGTTTCTTCTTACCCTCTATGTTCCTAACCAGTTTAATCTTACTTCTTTGCCTTGGCCTTTCTAATTCCATCCCTACATGCTTATGCTGGATTTCTTTGTTTGTTTGTTTTAATATTCTTTGTCATTTGACCTAGTTTCCCTTTTTCTATGACTTTGTTGAGGTTTAGGTAACTGAATATCTCCTGATTAAGAGAGAGTGGCCTGTTACCTATTTCCTATCCTTCCCACACATTGGGATAATTTACTCTTGTCTCCTTAATAATCTCTCTAAAACACTGCCAAAACTCCTGAACTTTTTATTCCCATAGACTTGTTTCCCATGTCATTTTAGAGACCAATTACCTTAGTTTGCTAAAGTCTGCTTTCCTGAAGCTCATCTTTATTCTTCTGTTTTCCTTCCTACCATTCTTTATAATCATAAGCTCTCTCACTTTATATTCATTTTCTCAAATGCTACCTTCCACCTTCAAATTCTCAACCAGTTCCTCCCATGTTTGTGAGAATCAAATCTAGAATAACCTCTCCCAAATTCAGTGGTTAAAGTATAATTTAAGGGACCCTGGAACCTTCCTAATCTCTGGGCCCCCTTCCTGTATTGTTCAGATCCCCCTTATGCATGGGTGGGCCCAATGTTTCTAGATTCTGGGATCTGGGCCCCAGAACTCTGGCCCATCTGATTTGTGGGCCCTGGAACTGTGTTTAGCTTACTTTAACCCCTGTTCATGTTGCTTTCTCCATCTTCTGAAATAAAAAGTAGTCTCCAATGCATTCAGAGAACTTGTTCTATAATCTGTGCCATGCTGTGCTATTTTTCCAGTGGATGGCTGGATAGCTGAAATTTCCCATCCCCACCAAGTCCTATGCTTTGGATTTTAAAAAGTTGGTTGGGATGGGGGAGCCTCAATAGTCTCTTCTTCCTTACATGGTCTAAAGTAGATACCCACCATGACATCACCCTTATGTTTTACCCTTTTTGTCCTTACCCAGTGACTTATAACAGGTTCATATATTGACTTAATTCACATTGGGCTCAAGAAGTCTTTTATGCTTTCTTTCTGTTTCTATTTCAGCTGTGACTGTATCTTAGCTGTATAGAAATGTAATTGTCAGATGCATAAGCAAGCCTCACGTTACAAAAAAAAAAAATTAACATGATTAATTTAGTTTTTGGTATTGGAGCTGGATGGTATACACTACAATATCATATCTATGTCAGTTTCTTATGTGTGTCCCAGCCACAATAATAATAATAATAATAATAATAATAATAATAATAATAATAATAATAATGAAAACTTTTTAACAAATGTGTTTTCTTTGACAGTGGAGCTCTCTTTGAATTACACCTGTGTAACTGAGATCAGAATCTGGTTCAAAGGGCTTGGTAGGAAATCTGCATAAATCACATAATGTAAGAGAAATTGTGGACTAGTGGGTCTAATTCATTACCTTCTGTTACTCTTCTGAAATCTGAGAGTAAAATGTACTGCTATATAAAAGGAAATTACAGTTATTGATATTAACATCACTCCTAGAGCAAAAAGCCAACAGAACAGTGAAGTTTCATTTACATACAACTTTTAGAAACCTGTCTTCAGAGACCTCTGCAAAGGAGAAATAAAATAATTTTAATTGGAAATATAAATAAAATAGGAATGCTTAAGAAACATCTCCCATCTCTACTGCACATGTATACTTTTTGATTATATACTGCATCTGTCAATTCTCTCACTCTTGGTTTTATAAACAAGCTGGACACATTAGGATTTTGCTGGTTTTATTTACTGAAGAAAAATGAATTAGGCGAGAAAAGTTCTAGTCCTGTGTAAAGCTCTTAGGTCAAATTCTCTTTTGTGGAAAACTGGCAAAGCTCTACTGAAGTCACTGAAAGTGTACCAATTTAAATCAGAATTTGGCCTTTGATCACTAATAGCACCTTTCTCCATCTTCCACACATGGCCAGGGAGTTTTACAATAGTCATCTGTAAAGCATCTCCTTTCTCCACAACAAATTATCAAAAGCAGCATAATCTGAATTTCATTATTCCAAACAGGTTTTATCTGTCACCGTCTGATAACCTGGTTTGCATGTGGGAAAAACAAAACCAACCAACCAACCAACCAACCAACCAACCAACCAAAAAACATGAAGAGGCTTATTAAACACAAGGTAAGAGGTTTTCTGCTGTTCCCTACAGAGGAAAAAAAAAAAAAGAACTCTAATTTGAGTCGAGTCTTCATTATTCACATTTGTCAATAGAAAGGTGAAGAGCAAAGGAAATTATAAGTGCCCCAAAGGAACTCACCTAATAGCCATACCTGTCTGGAGAGAGTGTTGTAAATATTGTTGCTAACCCAGACATTTGAAAAAAGAAAGCCCTGCAAGTTATGTACTTGATTCTTACACCTGTTATTAAACTGACTGTATTTGTAGATGAATTGCATGCACTTGTTTTGTTATTTTTCTTTTTATCAGACTCTCTCTTATGTAAAGAATGATAAACTATACCTAACTGTGCTTACTGATTGCTCAAAAAGTGCACAGAAGGATTTCTTTCTGCAGTTTCTGCTGTTTTGGAGAGATGGTAAAGTGTGCCCACAACCCCATATGAATCATCATGACTTCTGTAAATTGCCTAAAGCCTCATGACACCCTTTCCATCTAGTTGTAGTGCCACTGCTTGCCAGTTCCTGAAATGAACTAATGTCTGTGAATGTTAATACTGCATATATTTACCTGTTTTCTTTAGTCTAATGTTAGTGATACCTTAGGGTAAATCAGTTACATCGCAGCTAGGGTTACCAGATACCAAAGCATGGAAAGGAGGACGGGGCAGTAGGAAAAGAAGGACACATGGAGAAAATGTAGTATGAATGTAATATTCTTCGGGTTTTAGGGGGCCCTGGAATGCTTCCCCCCAAAAATGAGGTATTCTCTGGCCTTCCAGCATACTTTAACTCCTGTAAGTCAAAAGCCACACAAAATCATGCATTTTTAAAATGCCTGCCGGATGGAGGATGCGAAGGTAAAAAGGAGGACATGTCCTCCTTTTACCTGACATCTGGTAACCCTTATCACAGCAGCACTTGGCATAGCTGAGGGCTGGGAACAGCTTTCCACCCCGCCCCCAGTCTTCAGGCTAACTAGGGGGCAACTTATCCCTCGGTATACCCCGAGCCTCAAAGACTGAATCATAATGAATATGCACAAGGGGACTAAATTAAGGTTGCAGGCAATCTCAATTGGGGAATTTCCTAACATGTCAGTGCTTGAATTTGCATTCTTAATAAAATTCTTTTAACTCGTGTGTGTGTGTGTGTGTGTGTGTGTGTGTGTGTAATTTTCTAGTTTAACCTGGTTTCTTCTGCAGTGATTGCATCTGGCCCATAAAGGCACAGTTCCCCGATCCTAAAGGTCTTTATTGATTCATGTAAGATTTCTGACCAAGGCACACATAAGTCCCAGCCTTCTGGGGGTGGCATGGTCCAAAAGAAATCAGGAACAGAACACCACCATTCACAGCATGGGTATCCCACAAGACTTTGGTGGGCCTGTACCTTCTGTGCAGACCAGCATTCAGGGGGGATGAGATAGCTTCCCAGTGGGTTTCACAGATATATTCTGACTGCAACAGAATATTGAGACAGGAATTTTGATTTCCATCCCTGGCTCTAGAGAGGAATATACACTAGTGAGCAGACTCTTCCCCCCATTTCATCTAACCTTAAACCCTTCTGTTCCATCCCTTCCATCCTGTACCTGTCTTATTCCGATCTCTTCTCTACTCATAACTTCATGTTCCAGATTCATGCTGTTAGATCATTAAGTCCTAGTCTCCATCTCTGGACTCATTGTTTGAGTTTCAGTTTCCTTACAAACTTCTAGTCTTTGCCTTCCTCACATGAAGCCACATTGTCCTTTCCCAGTCTATCCAAGTTCTCCCCCCCGACCCACCCACCCAATTTCAGGTCTAATAGCTTCAGTTCTCTCTTCCTAGCTCCTCATCTGGTCTTTCTCCCATTTTTCCATTCCATCCACCCACTCCTAATTACAATCTCCTTGTCCAGCCTCTTCATCCAATTTCAGTCTTAACCCCTTATCTCTTCTTAGCTCTATTTTTCCAGTTTCTTTTCCCAGCCAACACAAACTCCCATTCCCCAACTCCAAGTCAGAACCCTTTCCCTCTTTTATCTGCTCTACATTGGTTCCTACTTCCCATCTTATTTAGTCAGTCCCAGTCTCATTCCCTGTGCCTCATCTCATATCAGTGTTTTCCCCAGATGCCAGTCCCAGTTTTAACCCATAGCTCTGAGTCTCAGCCTCCTTATCTAACCCATCCCAGTTTCCCTCTCCAAGCCTAAACTAAATTTTTGATCCCCATCTGCCTCTGTTCCAGTATCACAATACTCTTTGTACCAATCTACTCCTTTTTCTCCCCTGGGTCCAGCATTAGTCCCTTTGCATCTGAATAAGATGGCTTCCTAATCCATGCTTCCTGGATGCTGGCAGGGGGATCACTCAGATCCTGTCTACACAGTAAAGAAAAACACACAGCTGGCCTATGCCAGCCAGCCCAGGCTTATGTGGTTCAGGCTGTGAGACTATTTCATTTCTATACAGATGTGTGGGCTAGGGCTGAAGCTTGAGTTCCGAGACACCTCCACTTTGCAGGATCCCATACCCACATTCCAGTCAAGGCCCAGACATCTACAAAGCAACGGAACAGCTCCCCAGTTCAAGCCTCTTGAGTCCAGGTCTAATGAAGCAGATCAGCTGCATATCTCTAGCTCCTGTCTAGACATACTCTGAGAACATAGATGAGACAGGTTCCTTGCTCCCTGTTTGGTTGCTAGACCTATCCCACCTCAAAGCATCTGTAAACAACCATCACATGGAAAATCCTTCTGAGCCCCTGTAGCTTTGGGTTAGACCCACTCTGTCAGGACAGTGCATGTGCAGTCTAGTTAGTAGCAGAGACTGTGAGTGGATGGAACGTGCTTTATACCACCCTATCGGTGATGGTACATGTGTAATCTCATCACCCATGGGATCAGTGAAGGGATGGGACATGGACAATCCAGTCAGCTCTAGGAGCTCCCAGAGACTCAAGCTTGCTCAGAGCAAACAGAATCTTCAGAACTTTTAGGTGTTACCTGCAGGAAGTCTCTGCTGAACATAGGCAAACTGATTTTTAAAGGAGTACCCACTTTCCCAAATTTGGACAGATTTTTCTTCAGTGATGACAGAATCTCCAATCTAATTATATCTCTAATCTAAGGCTAAACTCACTACTAAATTTAAAGTCTGTTTGGCAAAGCATGGGGTGCTTGAAGCACTCAAAGAAAGGGTGTCCTGAATTTATTTTTAAATATAGATAAAAAACTTAATATTTTCCCCTTGGCTTGTTCATGGAAAGAGATGAACTATTTGGCTGAAATAAATAACTGAATAATAAAAAAGAAACAGGCTGAGGCAAACAACCAGCATGGAAAAATTCATCCCAAATGGTTAAAGTTTCAGAAACTTACAAATAACAGATGTGTCAGGTAAATTTGATAGGCAGATCTCCCTATAAATGTCTCTGTGTGCGTGTGTGCATGTGCGCGCACGCGCGCGCATGCATGCATGCATGCATATATTACAAAATGAAGTAAGAAAATACAAGATTAGATTGCCTAGCTATGTGGTCGAAATTAATGCTTCCAATGTTCCTATATTTTCACATTATTTATTCAAGTAATAAAATTACTGATAATTGTACTTTGTTCTGGAACAGATTCTCATGTTTTTCCAATGAGAATGAATGAGATTTCAGATTAGCAATCTTTGACAGCTGTGTCTATGGCAAACCTACATTTTATTTTGCTTCCTGGAAGAAATTTTGGTGTTATAGAACCTACGTGACACAATAATCAAACAGCAAAATAGTAAATTACCTCCCACGGTTAAATCACAAACTTACTTAAAGGTTAGCGCTCCTTATCTTCTCTGATGAATGACTGTGGCCACCAGTTTGTAATCACTTCTGTGTACCTAATTTCTGTTATCAACCACCATCATCTGATGTGCAACAATTCTATGCATTGTATAACTCAATTTTAAAAAAAGAAAAAAAAAAAAAAAAAAAAAAAGGGAAGAGCTCTCTCCATGAAGGGAATTTCCTATACCTTGGCCTGCCTGTCTGACTCAGTCACTCATACCTGTCCTTCCACCTTCTATTTTTTTCTTGTGCTTCTTTTCTATTCTTACAGTTTACAGGCAAATTAGTTCCTTATTTCTCTCCAGTGTTGGCTGACCTAACAATGAGCCAGCCCTTCCTCTCAAGGAACTATCTGGATTTAGAATGACCAGAGTGCCAATTCTCAGCACTCTGTCACAGTCAATTATACTCCTCCTTGGACCAGGTCTACACAGTAGTCTTACTTTACAATGATTTTTTTTTTTACACTAACCGGTGCATATTACACAGTCCATTGACCTCAGCAGAGCTACTCTAGATTTATCTTGGTGTAAGAGAGAAATATCTCCTATAGCAATACTAAAATGCACACTAGAAAGCAAGGACTGCTTTCACTGCCTGAAAAATGTGAAGCCATCATGAACTTCCCATATAGGATAGACCACACCCAGTTCAACACCTGATACAGCTCTTGACAACCTAGGTCCTATTGTAGAAGGAAGAACATTCATGACAGTGATAGTTGCTGGTTATGTCTTCTCTGTTCCTTAACTACTCCTCAGAGACTTGGTCTTTATCATTAGACATCTGGCCCATCCTCTGTGAGAAGGCAGAATTAAACATGCTCAACCTCTGTGTGTGAATCTGGCTCATCAGTGCACCCAGCATGTGTCCTCTCAAAAGAAAACCTTCTGCCATGTGGAGTGTACATTTCCCAACAGGCTGCACAGGGGACCTGTTTGAAAAAGTGTAAATATTAATTGTACATGTCAGGGTTGACTTTCCCCTTGATGTACAGACATTTCAGCTTGTATGAGTGGGAAAATAGCACACTGGGTCTTGAAATATTTATCAGTTCATATGTTTTCCATGTAATCATCCTCTTTTGATTAGGGATTAGAAGGCTGCAACTCAGCTTAATGTGATGCTGCAAAGATCTGGCTTTGTACGCTTGTCAACTGCAAATATTACAACGATGTGACATTAGTTCGGAACCACAGAATAGGAATAATATTTACAATGGAAAGCTATTATCTGCTTAGCTTTGGCATATATCCCTTTCTTTAAACTGATAGACTTGTATTCTGGGATTTTCTTCCATTTGTATTTGCAAAAGCCCTTTTCAAACTGGTTTCACTGCTTGGCCTAACTAGGCAATGATAACAATGCTGATCTTGCTTTTTTTCGTAGCACCTTTCATCCCAAAGTGTCCCGAGAGCTTTCAGAACTGTAAGCAGGCACTAAGCATAGCTAGCATAACAGTTGCATTCAATAGCTGTAGCGGTTGCCTTAGCCTAAGCAAAGCCATTTTGTTGTTTATCATCTAGATACCAGTTCAGAAATCCCCTCACTTCTCCTTTCAAAATCCCCTAATTTCCCTGTCTCCAAAAACCCCTATCCTCCCACACCTGAGATCATTTTCAACCAATTATGTATCACTGTTTTACTTGTAACCATATAAGGCTTGGCAGGACTAACAAGATACCAGGGGTATATAAACTGACCATTTGATGTAATCAGGGTCTCTCTGCCACTGGAGCAGGAGGCCCATTTGTGATCACAAATGCAATAAAGAAAATACCTTTTCACTCTTGGTGTGTTTATTGGCTCTGACGGCACCAAGACAATCCTGGTACCGGAATTCTGGTAACAGAACTATTGTATAAACAGCAGTATGTACAGGGACCACTTCATCCACAAACAAAATGCAGCCAGCTCAGCACTGAAACCTGCTGAATGTTTCAAGCCCACAATACTAAACAGTGGATTAAGACAGGTAGTGAAGAATAGCTTTTCTATTACAATCTACAGGAGGAAAATAGATAAGTATAAGGTAATTATCTGAGCTCAGTTGGAATTTGAACAGAACATCAGGGTTAGCATACCTAGGGTGAAATCACGGCTGTATTTAAGTTAATGCCAAAACTCCCATTGACTTCTGTGAGGATAAGATTTCCATCCTTCATCTTAAGAAAAGTTCCATGTGATCTGTGATAGCCATGAGTGATTTTACCTCATTTCAAAATGACTTTTATGTGTCACACAGAATTACAAGGTTTCAGCATTACTCTCTGTCTTGACAAATACAAGAGAGACTTATGGAAAGATTGTGGAAAGAAGATAAAAAAAAAAGTTTGCATTTCCTTTCTTGTAAGTTAGGTATATGCATAACAGGAAACCATGGACAAATGGGAGCTGCTGGTTGCTGAGCACATCTGAAAATGTAGCCCCTCTTATGGATGTCAATTACTTTGCAAAATCAAGCTCTATGGCCATGTCTACAATACAGGGCTCAGGTAAGTCAACTTAATAAGGTCAATTTAAAGTCAGCTTTATTAAGTCAGCTTAGTAAGACCCTATTTGTTAAAGTTGACTTTTTATAATGTTGACTTAAGCCAGGGGACCCATTTAAAGTCAACTTTATCAAGTTAACTTTAAATGGGTCCCCTGGCTTAAGTCAACTTTATAAAATCAACTTAAATAGCTCTACTGCACTAAGTCAACTTTATTAAGTTGACTTTAATGGGCACATTGGGTATGTCTACACTATAAAAGCAAAGTTGACTTTATTAAGTTGACTTAATAAAGTCTACTTAAAATTGACTTTAAGTAGACCTTATTAAGTTGACTTAGTAAGGTTACACTACGTTAAGTCGACTTTATAAAGTCGACTTTAAATGGGTGCCCTGGCTTAATTTGAATGTATAAAGTCAACTTAGTGGCCCCACTGCACTAAGCCGACTTTATTAACTTGACTTAGTAACTCCACATTGCCTTAAGTCGACTAAATAAAGTTGACTTAACTGTAAAGTTGACTTTATAAGCTGAAGTAATACAGTCGACTTTACCTGATGCTAAAGTCGACTTCATTGCCCGCAATGTAGACAGATCTTTGTTTAAGTCAACTTAAGGACCCTTAAGTCAACTTCAACATACAGTGTAGATGTACCCCTTGTGTTTAATCGACTTAATAAAGTTAACCCTTAAAATTGACTTTAATGGTGTGAGTAGTTAAGTTGACTTAAGCAAGTGCTTCAGTAAACTTAATGAACTCCAAATGTGGCCAGGGAGTTGTTTAAGTCAACTTAAGCCTCCATTGTAGACATATCCTATGTATCTGACTATTAGTCTCAAATTTGGTGTACTACTAAAGTGGTTTGCAATAAATATTTCATAGTTATGAAGGATCAGTCCAGGTTTGAAGTCTTTTCATTAATTTTTTTAAGCTGCTCATAGCCTTCTGAAACAAATTATGCTCATTCTAGAATTTTCTTTGTCTCAGCCCAGACTTGACTTTTTGTTTCTTTATGTGTGGTGGGGTTTTTCGTTTATGTCTTAGAAAGGGTGAGCAAAATATAATCTGACATTTTAGAGGTAGAAAAAAAAAAACTTCTCCAGTGCTTTATGATTAAGAATTATGTTCATGAGTAAAATGGCTCAAATAATTTTCTTTAAACCTGGTTAGCTTACCACATACTATTGAAATCTAAGGGGAAAGTAAAATATGCAAACATGGGATTTTTCATTAACTTCAAGCAGCAGCAGCAGAAGTTTTGAAAATTTGGGTGTTCTGCAGTATTTTAGTGTGAACTAAAGCAGCTATGATTTCTTAAAAACTATTATATCATCTATAGTGCAGCCATAGAAATAGACTAGACGCCTTACGATCTAAAGGAAAGAGTACACGCGTAGAAGCAAAGATTCCTATATTCTGCTGCCCACATAGTCACTCACTTTTCTTAACATTGTGAATGTATCCAACATCTTTCAAACATTATTCAGCTATCCACACAACACCACCCTGAGAAGCCAATCTGTAAAAAGCTAAATAATGTGCTCAAGGTCAGATGCAATGCTACATGAAGACGTAGGGGGAGCTCTTCTGATTTAAATCCCCACACTAACATTGTTACAGAGACCAAGAGATAAATCACTTAACTTCTCCCATTCTCAGCTCCCACCATTGTTAGTGCTAACCCAGTGGGGGCTATAAGCAGAACACTACTAAACACTAAAACAGTGAAGTTCTTATGAAGTTAGTAATAACAAAAAGTGACTAGAGAGCCCTCTTCAGCTTCTCAGGGCCATAATTAATTCCTTATTCTGCTTATGCTTGGTGCTGACTCTGGTTTCCATAGCTGGGAAGCTTATTTACCAACTTGAAAAAGATATGCACCCTACAGGTCTCTAATTAAAGGTACAGTTGGAATTTGATTTAGTGGCATTCTCATGTGTTGAAACAAAGAATTTTGTGTAAAAGACAATTAATTTCACATCCGAAACTTGAATCAGTTATCGTACAACTAAAAGCTAACTGCATGTGTTAGCACATTCTCTGGGTCTGCCTGGGAGATAAAAGCTTTGTAAGGAAAAGCTTATGTGTGGGGTTGGGGGAATACTGCTGGAGTAGCCAGCGAAATATCACAGCATACAAGTTCATTTTTCAAAAACCTCACACACTTTATTCAGTTTACTCAGTAATATGGCTGAAGAAAGGTGACTGATAAATGACAAGTTTATGGCCTCAGAGGACTGGTCCAATCAGATACATCTGCTACTAGGCTGACATGGAAACACTAGACTTTAGGTTCTAACAGTTTAGACAGTAATGCTAAACTATTACAGTGATCAGCTGTGCTCTGTTACTCATTGTAAATCCACTTTTAGACATCACCATAGATGCCTGATTTTATGAGATCCTCAACACCCCTAGATTCTGTTGACTCCAGTGTTGGTAAATATTGGTGAATATAGAAAGCTGTGGTTGTTCAGCACCTCTGAAAATCAGCACACTCATTTATTATTGTGAACACCTAACCCCAAACACTTGAGTCAGAAGGCCAAATTCTGTTTTTGGTTCCACCTTTGAAAAACAAGGGTAATATCACTGAAATTGTAGAAAGACAATGTATTGAAGAAACACTTTTTTTTTTTAGAAGAAACTACCATTTTCATTGTTTGCATTCAGTTCAAGAGAAATATTTGTAGGTTACCATGCTGATAGATTTAACTTCATTTAGATAAATAATTGGCTGTTACTTCTTAAACCAGGCTTTCCAGTCCATTACTTAATAGAACACATAGGTCTTTCCCATTTGTCTGGAGTCATTGAAGCTGCCAGTCAATCCATACTGTATTTGAACCAGTCTTTGAGAGGACTAAAGTTCACTTTTATTCCAGTTAATCCAGTAATTGAACATGGGTGCAAATTCTTTCATGATAATCTTTATATTTCTAGTGGACTCCACAGTGATGTCTAATAGATTCAATTAACTAAGGGGTGGCCAAATTTAATAACCCTCCAAGATGAATATATTATATTATATTATAATCTTTTGAAGTTTAATAGTCACAATTTGGACAACACCGAACTAGTTCCTGGAACTCTCACACACCCCCATGCTTCACTTACAAGATTGCAGTAGAAACAAGGGAAGCTTTGAGAATTCTACCCTGCAAGGAGACAGGTTTTGCGGCTAAAGGCCCAACCCCAGGCACCCCTCCCCATCCCACTGGTAAAGAATAGGGATGAAGTAGGAGATGGGGTTCTGTGATCCACGCTTCAACTGTAAAAGAGCCACATCTGGCTTGAAAGCAATGACTATGCCACACCTGGATTTAGTCTTAATATTGTATGCAAATAACCTTGATATAAACCACTGAACTAGATATTTTCCTGCACAAATCATGATATGAGTCTGTTATGGTTTCCCAATTAAAAAAAATATGGACTATTAATTTTCAGTTCTGCTGCAGATAGCACTTTCCATATCACATTAGATATTTTGGCTGAGGAAGTGGTAATAATAGCAAGAGACCAGAATTTTATATGAAAAGGATGTATACTATATTTTCTAATTAGTACATATATGTTATTACTAACTACAGTACATTAAATTGATGATGCATCTGTTTACAACATCAAATGTGCCTCTTGAGCATTTGTACTTGTGTGTCTAAAAAAATGAAGGATTAGCATTTTGCACTTTGTAACAATACTTAACCTCTCTGGCTGTGTTCACACGTAGTTTTTAAATTGAAACAACAACTGTTATTTTGATTTTAAAAAGTTGTGTCCGAACTATCTTTCCTTATTTCAAAACTATGAACCCCTGTCATTTTGAAATAACAACCCTTATTTCGAAACAATAAAACCTAGGTTGAAATCAAAATAGTGATTATTTCAAAATGGTTGTTTTGAAATAACGATGTTTGGATGTATTATTTAGAAATAACCATTATTTTGAATTAACACTTTTGCCCTTCTCCTTCCCAGGGTGCCTTCCTTTTTCTATATACTAGGTGGGGGCATGGCCCAGGGAGGTGGCCATGTTGCCACAGCTCCCATGCTGCCCCTCTCCTGATTCAAAATACAAGTCCTGTGTCCGGACTTGCTATTTCGATTTCAGGTTTTTGCTTCTTTCGATTTAAGTTAATCCAAAATAATGATTTTATTTTGAAATAACTTATTTCAAATTAACTTATTTCAAAATAAGCATTTATGTGTGAACATAGCTTCTGTGTTTTTGTTTTTCATTTGTCTTGAACTCTGACAGGCAGAGAAATTGTAGGCTCTCAACAGGAGACATTTTAAGTATTGTTGTATCTATCCTGGTGTAAGCTGATTAAAAACCAAATATATATGAAAAGGAAAGTCTAATCTATTAAGTGGTATACAGCAAGCATAAGTAGTTTAATAATAGAATGGAAATGTAGCAAACCCAGGAAATCTGTGGTTTTGCTCACAGTTTTGTAATAATTTAACCAAGAAATTATATCATACTTTAAAGGCCTTCCTGGTTGCTAGTAGCTTGTTTTAGTTCTCCACATTTAGACAGCTTATGGCTTTTTCTGCATACATTTAAAAGATTGTGCTTTTGTATCTCATCAAGTAATTAAAAAGAAATCTCTCCCATGCAGTAGAACAATTATGGACATTTTTACTGGTTCCACCAATGGCAGGTGGATCCTTTATGCAAATGAATTTCTCTTTGCCTGTGGACATTTTCTCTGGTTTAATGAGGCCAAAATATTAGCCTGATAGCCCCTTTAGAATATTTTTATTGTAGCCAATGGATAATATGGCCAAAAGCTGCATTAACCACCATCTGCATTAGCAGATTGTTAGGCAGGTGCAAGTACTCAGCTGGCAAAGCTGGCAAACTTTCTTTTGGTTTAATTTAAAAAAAGGGGGGGGGCTTTCTCCATTTGACAGAAGCCTTCAATCAATATTTTAACATTTTAAAAGTTTTAAAATGGTGTTGGCACTGTTTCCTCCTCTGGCTCCTTATATACACTAATGCAACTCCTAGTCATAGTTAATGGAATCGACAAGATATTAACGATGTTGTCCAGCTCACATACATAACTTTCAAGAGGACATTTGAATGAAACGGTCCTTGCAAAAAGGAGAGAATAGGATAAATTAAAAATCCAGCACTGGCATTCGACAAGCTCAGGAAAATATTGGGTTGAATTGGACAAAGTCAGGATTAGGGAAAAACAGTATATTAATGTTCCCCCAAATAGCAAAAACAGTAGCTTTATAATTTACAATCCTGTGACCTCTGTTCTTTATGTAATATAAAGTTGATATAAATATTGAATAGAAGAGAATAAGCTGTAGCTCTAAGAATTCTGTGGCTTCTATTCTATAGAGAATCATAGAAACTGTAAGAGACCATGAGAGATCATTGAGTTGAGTTGTGTGCACTCATGACAGGACAAAGTAGCATCTAAAACCATCCCTGTCAGGTGCTTGTCTAACCTGCTCTTAAAAATTACAATGATGGAGATTCCACAATCTGCCTAGGCAACTTATTTCAGTGGTTAATCACCCTGACAGTTAGTTTGGTTCCCCCCCCCCCCATGAGCAACCTAAACCTCCCCTGCTATAATTTAAGGCCATTGCATCTTGTCCTATCATCAGTGGTTAAGAAGAATAATTTTTTCCCTCCTCCTCATAACAAACTTTTGCAGTACTTAAAACTGTTATCATGAGTCTTTTTTTTTTCCTCCAGACTAAAGAAACCCAGTTATTTCAGTCTTCCCTCATAAGTCAAGTGTTTCAGAACTTCAATCATTCATGCTGCTCTTCTCTGGACTTTCTCCAATTTGTCCACATTTTTCCTGAAATGAGGCACCCAGAACTAAACAGAATACTCCAACTGAGACCTAATCAGCGTGTGGAAGAATTGCTTCTTGTGTCTTATTACAAAATTGTTAATACATCCCAGAATGGTTGGTTGATTTTATTTTGCAAGTGTTGTACTTTGATCATAGCTTGCATGTTTTGTATGTGTGCAACTGATTGTTCTTTCCTAAGTGGAGTACTTTGCATTTGTCCTTATTGAATTTCATCTGACCTACCTCAGACTATTTCACCAGTTTGTTCAAATAATTTTGAATTGTGATCCTATCCTCTGAAAGGACTTGTGACCCCCTACCAGCATGGTATCATTGGCAAACTTTATAAGTGTTCTCTCTATGGCATCATCTAAATCTTTGATGAAAATATTGAATAGAACCAGACCCAGAACTGATCCCTGTGGTACTCCACTTATTATGCCCTTTCAGCAAGACTCATTGATAACTACTCTCTGTGAGTGGTAATCCAATCAATTATGCACCCATCTTATAGTAGTATATATGGTATATATGTTTAGCACAATTGTGTATGAGATTTTATGCTTGTGAGAGTTGGAACAATGAAGTCTGGATCAGATTTCACATTATAATGAGTTGACTAAAACCAGAATTAAAATATCTCATAATGGTGATAGCTCTTTTCAAAATTCAGATAAAGCATAGAATTTTAAGAAGGTAAGACAAAATGTGGAAGTCCAGAAAATGGAAGGAAAATATTACATATAAGAAGTAACATCTATAAATTCAGTTTACTGTAAGGTATAAGGCTTTTTTTCCCCTTAAAATAAAAACTAAAAGTGATGTTACTTTACTATGGCGTTTGGGTATATTGCACTTAGTCACATCAGAAAATATGGAAAATAAAAGAAGAGAATGGTGAAAAAAGTCCATGATATTAAAGAAGACAGAAGAATAGGGATATTTCCAGCTTTCTCCAACACATAAAGATAGATTTTTGGGCTCTCATCAACAGAGAATTTTAATAGTCTGATGAAAAAGATATACATACATATCACATGGGAAATGGTCAGAAACAGAATCAACCAAGAAAGTCAGAGTAAAGCAACCAGTCAAAAGTAGTTCTAGCCACATACAAGATATAAAGAAATAAAACAGAGTTCATAAATAACTAAATATTATAAAACATAGGCTCCTGTGTAGTGTTCTTTAGATAAAACATTAAATGGGAATTCTGCATTTTAATAATCCTGACAAGAGCCAACAATTTTAAATCAGCAAATAATAAGAAAGTTCCTATTCTTGACCTCTGTTCCCCTAGCCATGAGCTTCATGCTGCTCCAATTGAATGTCTACTTAGAGAGAGGTGGCTAACAGCTGGAGGCAGTCAGATCAGAAGTAGCATCAGACATTGCTGAAAAAGACCTAGAAAATGCTGCTGTAGAACAACATACAATACCAAACACACTCTTTCAATATTTTGTTTATCAAAAGACCTGATAACTCAAGTCTTTCATTTTTTTAAATTGCATGCAAATTAGAGAAAAGGATAGCCAACTAGTGGGAACAAGAAAAGCCAACAAATATAGTGACAGGTGTGAAGCTTTCAGAGGTCCGATCTGAATACGTTCAGAATTTGGTCCAAACAATCTTAATGTTTTTCAATCTCCATAATCCCTAAGGACAAGTGTTTCTCAAAATCTTATTTATAAATATAGACAGACATCTAGGAATCTTCAGAAGCAAGTGCCTCATGAAAACACCAGGTATGAAATACAATGACTATAGTATTCCTTAACAGTTCAGAGTTCAGCAATTTGTTAACTCCAAAGTCACCCAGAAAAACAATGGAAATATCTTGGACTTGTGATATGAATGAAGCCAGAACATCTGCCATGGCAGGCATGTCATTGGACATCTTGAGAAACACACAGAAGGAGTCCTGAAAAAATTCCTTCATTGAACATTACTGAGAGATAAAACTTAATATGACTTAAAGACATAGAGGAAATGCAAACAGGGGCCCAGCTTAGACAGGATCCTTGCTCATACCTTAAACAACTTTTGATGGCACAGGAAGAATTCAGATTCGCATTTACAAATATGAACAGATGATGCCTGACATAAGTACAGAAGCCATAGTCATACAGGTAAGCAAATCTTTGCCATACATGAGCAAGATAGTTTTTATACACACAAAATTTTATTATACAAAAAGAGATACACACACTTTTGCATTCATGGTTTTAAAAATCTAGCACCTCTATCTCCACCAAACTCAATGGCTGGCTACACTCACACTTTAAATCTAATTAATGATGATTAATTTGATTTTAAATACTGCATGGCTACACTAGTTTTGCTTAGTTTGCAATAAGGACCCACATCAATTCAAAATAAGGAAAGGTCATTTTGAAATTATAAAACCTCCCTTACATTTGAAATGATGGTTAAATCAAACTTATTAGTTCAATTTAATCCAGTGTAGCCATGTTAATTCAAACTGTCCATTAGTTTCAATTTATGCTTTTTGCCCTTCTTCCTCCCAAGGTGCCTTCCTTTTCCTATATATTGGGTGAAGGCATGGCCCTTCTCGGGGGCCATGTTACCACACTACCATGATACCTGTCTCCTAAATTGAACAAGCAAGTCCTGTCCATGGACATGCTAGTTCAGTTTGGGTTTCTAGTGGAGCCAAGTTAATTTGATCAAACTTAATTTGATTTAATTAGTTCAATTTACCATATATAATTGGGTATAAGCCGATCCAGGCACAAGCCGACCCCCTAATTCTGAGCCCAAAAAAGAAGCTAAAATTGGTGACCCAGGTATAAACTGAGGTCCCCTTTTGGCCTTGGCCCCTAACCTCCCACCCACTGCTGCTGGCTTCCTCTGGAGTTTGACAGCTTCCCTACCCCAAAATCTCTGCTGCTGCTTTTCCCTTGCCCCTCCTGCTGTCCATTCCTCACCCCTGCTGCCCCCTGCTCTGCCCTTTCCTCACTGCTACACCCCTGCTCACTCTCAGTTTCCTGCTGCTGCCCCCTGCGCCACCCTTTCCTCACTGTTGCCCCCCTGCTCCCACCTGCTCTGCCCTTTCCTCACTGCTGTCACCCCTGCTCCCCCCCACTGCTTCCCCCTGCTCACTTCTCATTACCTCACTGTTGCCCCTTGCTGCACCCTTGCCTCACTGTTGCCCCCTTGCTCCCACCTGCTCTGCCCTTTCCTCACTGCTACCCCCTGCTCACTTCTCAGTTTCCTGCTGTTGCCCCCCTGCTGCCCCCTGCTCTGACCTTCCCTCACTGCTGCCTCCTGCTCTGCCCCTTTCTCACTGCTGCTCTCTGCTCCTCCTCCTGCCCCCTCCTCACTGCCACCCCCTACTCCACCTTTCCCTCACTGCTACCTGCTGCTGCCCCCTGCTCTGCCTCTTCCCCACTGCTGCCCCCCTGCTCTGCCTCTTCCCTACTGCTGCCCTCCTGCTGCCCCCTTTCTCTGCCCTATCCTCACTGCTGCCCCCCGGCTCGTCACTGCCGCCCCCCTGTTCCCTTCTCCGTTCCATGCTGTTGCTCCCCTGTTCCCCAATACCCTTTCCACCCCTTTCCCAGTCACCCCCCAACCCCTGCTGCCACTCTTCCCAGCCTGCCAGGCACCCCCCCAAATCCCCGGTCCCTGTTGCTGCTTCCCTGGGCTCCCCAAAAACCCTGGGTCCTCCTGCTGCTTTTCCCGGACTCCCCAACCCCCCCCAATGTCCAAGCCCTGCCACCCCTTCCTTGGCCTCCCTGAACCCCCCCTCCCCCAAGTCCTCCCAGCTGTCCCATCACTTTCCCCGACTCCCCAGCCCCCTTCCCAACCTCCGGTCCCTGCCACCGCTTCCCTGGCCTCCCTGAGTCCCCCCCTCAATGTCCAGGCCGATCCCAACCCCCGGGCCCCCTTACGTGGCCACTCCAGATGTCGGGGTCCCTTCCTTCCTCCAGCCCCAGCAGACTGCCCAAGATGGCTGCCCGGCAACACTGGGGCTCCACCCTGCCACATGGTCATGGAAAGGGCTGGCTAGGGCTGTCTACCATATTCGCTCGAGTATAAGCTGAGAGCCTGTTTTGAAGCCAAGTTTCAGACACAAAATTTTCAGCTTATACGCAATGATACATGGTAAATTAATTCTAGTTAACAATTTAAGTGTAGACATAGCCAATGACTTTCAGATAAACTATATAGATTCAGATACATTCTCTCCTCAATGTTTTTGCTAAGCAATGTTAAAACTATAGTGAAAGCATTCCTGAGAAATCATTTCTGAGTATATTGAGTCATGCTATGTCTGTCTATGAATTTTCTCTACCAGTATTGAGAAAATGATGCTTTTGATTCCATGACAGTGAATATGATTTAAAAACTAGATAAGATAGTTGGTCTTAATCATGGTCCAAAATTTAAAACAAACAAAGAAACAAACAAATCTCAGAGTAAAATGATAGCCCACTCTTTTATTAATTATATTAATCCTAGTTTAATGTTCTTGCACAAAAAGGAAGAGACTTATAAAATCAGCTAGCTCCCACAGCCTTAAGAATGGCTTGTTACCTACAACATTTACTAATGGCTTGTTTAGGCTGGCTGCAAACATGTTCCTGTTGCCTTCAACTGCTCTCTAATTTTAGATTTTCTAAATGATAGGACTTCTAACTTTAAAAAAAAACCAAAACAAAACAAAAAGACTACTGAATTTTAGCACTTTTATCTGTAACAAATTGAAGCTCTGGGAAATTTTTTAAGTTCTCTCATAACTAGATAGAGCAAGTATTCAAAAGCAGGGATCTCAACATTTAATCTAAATATGTTTCACCTGGAAATGAAGCTGAAAATCTTACAAAATTTGGATGTCACAAATTTTCAGGAAATCCTGAATATGGCTTACTTCAGGGGTCTCAAACTCAACTGACCATGAGGGCTGCATAAGGACTAGGACATTGGCTTGAGGACTGTACCCTGAAAAATGTGCCCCTCTCCTGGGCCCAGGGCCCAATCCAATCCGGCAGCAAGGAGCTGGATACATCCCCAGCTGCCTTCC
Source organism: Podocnemis expansa (assembly GCA_007922195.1). Lineage (NCBI taxonomy): Eukaryota > Metazoa > Chordata > Testudines > Podocnemididae > Podocnemis > Podocnemis expansa. Next base: position 19,740,338 of record ML681996.1, read on the forward strand.
CACAGCAGCTAGGGACGGATCTGGATGGATCCAGTTCCCCCCTGCCCTGCTGCTGGCTTCCCCAAACCCTTCCCTAAACCCCCCACACCTTGCCGCCAGCACCCGGTACTCCACCAGCCCCGGTGGGGAAGGCACTCCCCTGCCCAGCCCTGGTGGGCCATGCCTTGGCCACAGCAGCTGTGACTCACCAGGACCAGGTGGGAGGGGTGCTTCCCCCCCGCCACGGCCACAATGCGGCAAAGGCCAGGCAGGGGTCTGCTTCCACCACCCAGCCTTTGCCGTGTTGTGGCCATGGTAGGGGAAAGCACCCCTCCCGCCCAGCCCTGGTGAGCCAGGCTATGGCCACGGCGGTGGAAGCAGCCCCCTGCCTGGCCTTTGCCACATTGTGGCCAGCAGCAGAGAAAGCACCCCCTCAGCGTGCTGCCAGCTCTCTGTGCTCCCCTAGGCCACACACACCATGGCTGTCCCCAGTGGCTGACCGTCCCTGACTCCCCCACCCAGCAACGGCCCCCTTTCCTGGCTGCCAAGCAGCCCCACCACAAGCTAGGCTCCCCGTCCTCACTGTGCTGAGGGCAGAAGTTTTGACGTGCTCCCCTCCCGGAAGTACTATTGATGCCGAGTTCCCAGCCAGCAGAGGAGCTCAGCACTTGAAAAACCCCATGGGTCACTTTCAACCCGTGGGTCAAACGCATTGGGATCCCCTGGGTTCTGGGGATTATTAGGGGCTGCAGGCAGTAACTCTGCGGGCTCCATGTGGGGCATGTGTTTGAGACCCCTAGCTTACTTGCTATTTTAAAAACAAACAAACAAAAAAAAAAAACAAAACCCAAAACAAAAACCTCAGGGTATTTCATTACTTTTGCTTCTCGCTCCAGAGGAAACCAGGAGCCACATAGACCTAAGTACCTAAGTCTCTTTTGAAAATGACACCTAGGCTCTTAAATCAGGCATTGCAGCAATGACTAAATATGTTTCGAACACTGGATCTTAATATTATTCCATGTATCTCACCTCATAAGAGTTGGAGAATCCTAGTTTCAGAACCTATCTGATATGTTTGCTGTCCCTGTTTGTGTGGTGTGGGTGTCAGCAACAGGAATGGAGCTGTGCTTCTTCTACAGAGCTCTTTGGCCTTGAAAAAGTCCATTATGGCAGCTTGAATTGCTGCCCTGAAGATGAGGAAATCATTAATTGATGTCCATTTGCTGGGCTGGTGGCATCATTGACAGACTGGAGTTCATGAAGACTGCCATCTTCCACTCCACTCATGTAAGAGCTTTTGGACCACCCAGGTGCTCAACCTTTGCCAATGGAACTTCAATTCTATTGAAGATTGGAAAGCTGAATGAGTTCAGAAGAAGTCACAAACAGATACTTTGTGAAAGACCCCACCAAGAAGATTGCTGGCTCTGTGAAGCACATTGTGTCAGGCTAGGCCTGGAAAATCCAATCCATTTTGTAGACTGAATACATGACCCAAATCTAACCTTTAAGGACATATTGTAGGAAAATACAATGGTAATGTTCACAAGTAGGCTACGGTTTTGATATGCATGGGCATTGTTAGTGGCCTTTTGATGATGTTTACATATATCTTGTCAGAGTTTAGTCGGGTAAATGAACTGCTTCCCTATCAGTTATTATGTCCTATTTGAAGAAGTCAAAAGGTAACATTAACAGCTAGATGGACCTTTGATATAACTATTTAAACTGTCTCTTAATGATGCTATTGCAGCTAATTACCTCTGGTGCACAGGAGGTGAAGATTTTACTTCAGGGGACAATATCCACTACTGTTCCTCACTAGTGTTCCCTGGGCTGGCACAAAGCCCTCGTCACTCATCTGCATCAGTGACTCCCACCCACAGCCTGGAGCCACAGTCCCTTGCCAGTCACAACACACGTTCTTTGGGCCACCAAGGAGCTGCTCCAGGCTGGGGGAGTTTTCAGCTCTCCCACGTTGACCAGGCTCAGATGCATGCTCAGAGAGGAAGTAGCCTGTGTCCAGCTAGGGAGCAGCTCCAGCAGCCAGAAAAGGGGGAGGGGGCTCCCTGGGGAGTGTAATTGGCTTGCTCCTCAGCCAAGCCACCTTAGCAGTGGGCTTCTCGGCCCTATACGGAGCTGTACAGAATTTCCCTAGTTCCCCAGCCTTCTAGCCCTCATGTAGAGCGAGGCAAGGCATCCAAACTTCAGACCTTCAACCCCTCAGGCAGGGCAAGGTAGAGCACAGGAAAGTCTGTGGCCTTCAATCCCCTCAGGCAGGGTAAGGCAGAGCACAGCCAGGTGGGGTGAGAGGGGAACGCAGGCCTGCCCACTCCACATCATTCCAGTCCAGAGCCCTAAGAGTGGCAAAACAATGCCACCAAGTCAGTGGGGCTCCAGCTGAAACTCTGACCTCAAAAGTAGCTGGGCATTCACCCACTTCCCATGAGCTACTTCCCTCCATTTCCCAGGCGGATTACCTGAAGGCCGCAGTCTTCTAGGTCTTCCAGATAGGTACCCAGCGGGATCCTGGTCAGGCCTTCACTGTCAAGAGGCAGCAGGTCTGGTAACCCCTCTAATCCATCTGCCAGCAGCAGCTCCTCTAAATTACATTGGCTTGGTGCTGCATGATCACCGGCATCCTCTGTGGAGGGAAGTTCCTCCAGGTCCTCTTGGATGTCCCAGTTGTTTCCCTCATCCAAACTCTCTTCTGAGGGAAGCTCTTCTAGGTCCTCACCTGGGGGAGGTGATTAAAGAGGGAAATCCCACTAGTGGTCACCCCCTTGGCTCTCCCAGGGAGGGTGATGTGCTGAGTCCACCACATCTCTTCTCCTCTGTCTCCCCCTTGGCTGTCTGGTCCACCCCTTTATTTAGTCCTCCCTTCTCCCAGCCTGCTTCTTTGGTTCCAGGCAGGGCTTTTGGGCCAAGCCTCCTCAGGCCAGTGGGGAGAGTGCTGATGGCCTATTGCCTCTCGGCCGGAGGGCAACTGCTCTACCCTACTATAAGAAGCCAGGTGCGATAAGGCATGGAGGGTGTCAGCAGGGAAGGTCTGGGGGGGTTGGGAAGCCAGAGGAGGGCATTTAGGGAAGGGGTTGGGGTTGGGGGAGTTGCCAGGCGGGTGGATTAGATACATTGCCTGTAAGCTGTGTGGTAGCTTCTTTAATCACAGCATGATTTCTACTAAAGTCTCCCTCCCAGTGCCAGGATGCTGATAAGAACAGTGTTCTAGAAAAGGTATTTATCAGCTAACGCTTTAGCATTTGGCAAAGACAAGCAGCTGAAGCCCTGAGATAATATTTGGAAGCTAGCATTGGTTATGTCTACATTGCAGTGGGGAGGAGGGCTTGAAAGTCAGCTTAATAAGGTTGACTTTAAGTCGACCTTGTTAAGTCGACTTCAGGGTATGTCTGCACTGGACCCAGTGCAGACATATCCAGGGCCATCCCACCTCCTGTCCTGCCCTCAGTACCAATAGGCTTCAGAGCCTGACCTGGCTCTGGGGGCCCAATCTGGCCCCAGCTGCCCCCAGTAAGTGGCTGGGAATGGGATCTAGCTCCCAGCCCCTCACATTAGGCAGCAAGGGCTGGGAACTGGTTTCTGATGCCTGTGGAGAGGGGCTGGGAGCACGATCTGGCTCATAGCCCCTTGCAGCAGGCACCTGGGAGGCTGATTTAGCTCTGGCCCCTTGCAGGAGGTGGCGGGTGTGGCTCCTGGCCCCTTCCACCTGTGGAAATGGACTGGGAGTCCAATCTGGCTCTGAGCCCCTTGCAGCAAGTGGCTTGTTGGCTACATCAGGATCCAAGTCCCTTGTCGGTGGTGGCAGGAGGCTTTGAGCCCGCCGTGGAACAGAGCTGCTTGCCGCTGCAGGCAGGCATCTCAGAGACTTCTCAGTTTCTGGCTCCCAGCTCCTCACCACATGCAGGAGCCAAAGTGGGCCTCTGAGGTCAGATCAGGGCCCCGGAGCCTGATGGGATCTCCAGGCAGGGCATGGTGCTTAAGCCAACTTTCAGGGCAGGAGTTATTGGGTATGTCTATACTGTGGCTATGTCTACATTGTAAAAGCTAAGTCGACTTTATTAAGACGACTTAATAAAGTCTACTTAAAGTCAACTTTAAGTAGACCTTATTAGGTCGACTTAGTGAGTCCACACTACATTAAGTCGACTTTATAAAGTCGACTTTAAATGGGTGGCCTGGCTTAAGTCGACTTTATAAAGTCGACTTAATGGCCCCACTGCACTAAGTTGACTTAGTGAGTTCACATTGCCTTAAGTCGACTTAATAAAGTCAACTTAACGGTAAAGTCAACTTTATAAGTGGACCTTATAAAGTTGACTTTACTGGACCCTAAAGTCGACTTTATTGCCCTGCAGTGTAGACAGGGCTCTGTTTAAGTCGACTTAAGGGCCCTTAAGTCGACTTAAACACATAGTGTAGATGTACCCAAGGAGTCTAGAGGCACTGTTTAAGATTAACACATTTATTTATTGGATAAACTTTCATGGGAGAAAAATCCCACTTCATCAGTTTGAAGATTGAGGAATTTACAGAATGGTGGGAAATAAATGCAGGGGAGTGTAAGACATGGGATCAGGTTACACTCTAACAGCAAATCAAAGCAGTTGTTAAGAGTCAAACACTGGGAAACAGCACATGGAAAGAAAGAAAGAAAGAAAGAAAGAAAGAAAGAAAGAAAGAAAGAAAGAAAGAA
>ML681996.1:19745040-19763312 GCA_007922195.1 Podocnemis expansa
GAAAGAAAGAAAGAAAGAAAGAAAGAAAGAAAGAAAGAAAGAAAGAAGCAATTTTTTTTAGACTAGATTGTGTGAAATCAAGATTAAATCCTGACTATGGATTTTTTTCCCCATTATAAACAGGTAATTTGACTTCACCTTCCTCTATGTGCTGTTACCCCATGTTTGAGTCTAAACAGCTGCTGCACCCTGCCCCTGCACTGGTGTTTGCCCTGCAGCACCTGTTCCAGAGCCAGAGGAGCCTGGGCAATGCAGGGAGAGTGTGGAGGGCTGTGCTGGCACATCACTGAGCTACGTCATGCTCCCTGGCCTTCCTGGGTTCCCTGTTGCCACACACAGTATGGAGGCTGGTGTGGTCACTTACTTCCAGTAGTAAAGGAGTGGCTGGGAGAGAGGGGCACCTCTGCTGTGGTGCACCATGGAGCTGGTACTCACAATGCACCACTCCTAGGGTGACCTAGAAGCTGCCAGTGTGGACATGGGCAGTCTCCTGGCACTACATGCTAAGCCGGCTTAATAAAGTCTACTTTAAGCAGACTTTATTAAGCTGGCTTAACCCAGCCCTGCAGTGTAGACATAGCCATTACATCTACTTAAGCAAGTGCTTAAATCCCCTTAATAATTTCTAAATAAAGCGTGGAAGTTGCTTAAGTTGATTTCAGGCAGGTTAAGTCGACTTAAGCTTCCAGTGTAGACATAGCCATTTTTCATTAATCTCCTTCCCTTCTAGTTGGTAAATAAATCCACCCCTTTGCTTTTTTTACTGACAAATGAAATGGTTTGTTCTTCCCTCTAGGGCATACTGATAAATCTAACCATCATGTGCTCAACTAAAAGCTTTTAAACATGAAAATAAAATTAAATGCACCAGCACATCATTATAGTTCTTCTTCTTAAAAAATAAATAACTGAAACACCTTCAGGACTGCAGTTTATGTAAGGAAAATTAAAAGTTACAAAAAGCCTGCAATTGGTAGCTGTTTTCACAATCATTCTTTGTGTTCAGTGTTACATTATCTCACATGCTTTTAAAATCATGCCTTAAACCAGAGCAGTCTTTATTATAATACAAAATGCAGAATACTTGTTCAATCATCAGAATTCTGATTGTTGTGGAAATCAGAATATCACATTCTGTTTGCACTTAATCTGTGTTCAAGAACATGTAAGCAAAACTCTGAGACTAATTTATTCATTTTTAGCTTTGGCCATCCACAATTGTTCATAATCAGTGTTTTATTAAATAGCAAAAAAATGTGGTAGTTTATTTCCACAGGAATAAGTAGCTTGTGAACTTTCCAGGTGACTCCTGTATTTCTTGCATTAACATTTATATAATAAAAGCTTGCCTTAATTCTAATCATTAAACTATTAAAAGGCTATATTATTGCTCAGAATGTCTATGTCTACACTGTAAAAGCTAAGTCGACTTTACTAAGTTGACTTTAAGTAGACCTTATTAAGTCGACTTAGTGAGTCCACACTTCGTTAAGTTGACTTTATAAAGTCAACTTTAAATGGGTGCCCTGGCTTAACTTAATGGCCCCACTGCACTAAGTCGACTATATAAGTGGACCATATAAAGTCGACTTTACTGGACCCTAAAGTCGATTTTATTGCCCTGCAGTGTAGACAGGGCTCTGTTGAAGTCGAGTTAAGGGCCCTTAAGTCAACTTAAACACACAGTGGAGATGTACTGAGCACTTCCATCATCCTAATAACTCCATTAATGATTTCTTAGTGATGGTCCTCAAAGAAATCAATGGGACATCAAGACTTCAAAGAGAAACAGCTGAAATCTAACTAATATGCAAATCAGATTGTGTGAAAGCAGGACTTAATAGTGACTATGGATTCTTTTCCAATTATAACAGGTAATTTGACTTCACCCTCCCTCTGTGTGCTGTTTCGTCATGTTTGAATCCGTACAAATGCTCTGATTTGCTGCTGCAGTATCACCTGATCCCATGTCTTACACTCCTCTGCATTTATTTTCATCCCATTCGGTAAGTTCTCCCTCTTCAAAGCATCTGGTGAAGTGGGATTTTCTCCCATGAAAGCTCATGCAATAAATAAATCTGTTAATCTTTAAGTGCCACAAGACTGTTTGCTTTTTTTGCTTTACTAGGCTAACATGGCTGCCCCTTTGGAGCTATGTAATGAAGTGTAGTTGTAGCAGGGTAGATTCTAGGCTATTAGAGAGCTAAGATGAGAAGTAGAACTGGAGGAGCTCAGCACTGCTGAAGATCAGGCTGGTCTATGTTAGGTGCCTGAATATAGATTTAGAAGCCTAACTTTAATCATTAAGGTTTGAAAATGTTGTCCTAAATGAGTGGTAACCATATATATGTGTGATGCACACTCATGTTATTGACAACCGAAAGGTGACTGTTAGGTGACATTGTACTGGTTTCTGGCTCCTGAATGAGCACCCTTAAAAAGTTCTGCTTTATCGGGTTTTTCCCTTCCTCAAGTATATTTAAACAGTTACATTTTCAAATATAACAAAAGCTCATTTGCTTCCTACAGTGTCTTTGTTCTGCACATGCTAGGAAACAAGCAACTTGCCCTGGTTATGTATGGGGATAACCATAGCAATATCTCAGGTAGATAATGTCATGCAAATTACTTTAACTCTATGGGTGGAAGATGTTAAGACAGCATGTACATGCACCCTTAGTCTCCAACATTTTGCAGAGACTTCTTTGCCATGGGTACATGTTGTTTTTAAATTTGGGTTTCAATCTCTTCTCTATGATCAAAAGGCAAAATAAAACCTCATCCCAATTTGGTATTCACATATAGGGTGAGAATAGGGATGTCCTTCTCTGATTCTGTCCTGAATCATTTTGTATACACAATAGAAATTCCACAGTGTGTGTAAAGCAGTAAAATCCAGATGCTTGTGTACATTTCAGATCACAAGCTTTGCATATATATAACTGAAGTGTGAGGGAGAGACAGACTTAACCACAGATGTTTTGACTGGGTTGTAAACTCTCCAGAGTATTTATAGAGATGATGGGAGATGGCTTTGTTTTTCAAAGCACTGTGTTGTGGCAGAATGTTTAGCAGAGCTAGTTCATTGTCCACAAAATAAAGAAAGCAAAGAGGAGGATGCTAACAGTTCCTACTACTTTTGAGTCACAATGGGTACATCTACACTGTGTGTTTAAGTAGACTTAAGGGTCCTTAAGTCGACTTAAACAGAGACTGTCTGCACTGCAGGGCAATAACGTCGACTTTAGCATCAGGTAAAGTTGACTTTATTACTTCCGCTTATAAAGTTGACTTTACAGTTAAGTCGACTTTATTAAGTTAAGTCAACTTAAGGCAATGTGGAGTTACTAAGTCAACTTAATAAAGTTGACTTAGTGCAGTGGGGCCATTAAGTTGACTTTATAAAGTCGAATTAAGCCAGGGCACCCATTTAAAGGCGACTTTATAAAGTCAACTTAATGTAGTGTAGCCTTACTAAGTCAACTTAATAAGGTCTACTTAAAGTCAACTTTAAGTAGACTTTATAAAGTCAACTTAATAAGGTCTACTTAAAGTCAACTTTAAGTAGACTTTATTAAATCAACTTTGCTTTTATAGCGTAGACATACTCAATGAGAGTAGACATACACAATGGGGGTGATGTATATGGAGATTACCTGTATGTTACTAATCCTTATATGACTTTAGCTAACATTGTGGGTAAGTCTACACTGAAAAGATTTTTCAGGATAAGGAGGCTTATCCTGAAGAAACTTTTTCTGTGTCTGGGGAGTCGTTTTGCTTTTTTGAAAAAAGCGCTCTGGTATTTTGAAACACTGGAGTGCTTTTTTTGAAAAAGCTGAACCTGGTTGTATTTTGTAAAAAATGCTTTTTTGAAAAAAACTTTTTTGAAAAAAGCCATTGCTGGATGGGGCAATGGCTTTTTTTATAAAAATAATAATAATAAAAAAAGCCTGCTTATTCTTTATATCGCCTCCACCACCCAGAAAAAAAAAAGAGAGAGAGAGAGAGACACAGAGACTCTTTTCCTGAAAAAAAATTTTTTTTCAAAAAAGGTTAAGTTGAAATACTTAATTTGAAAAAAAGTTATTTCAAATTAATTATTTTGAAATAAATTCAAAATAGCTTTTTTGAAAAAAATGTCTTTCAAAAAATGTTTTGCAGTGTAGATATAGCCTGTAAAACTATCATAAAAATAATTTATAAGCCATAATTAATGGCTTTTGTTAAGGATGTAGAGACCAAAGCAGGAAAACTGATTAGGTGAATGTTTTCCTTTTAAAATAAAGAATGTGATCCAGTGATTAATTTCAGCTTTTAAGTTAAATATTGATACTATGAGTCAGGACCAGATTAAGTTAAGAAAGTATCTGTGAACTGTCATCAAAGCCCACATGAAGAAATGACCTGCAAATACCCACCTTGATACAGCTGTAAAAGGAAGTCGGAAACATAATCCCTTGATGTTGCATCTGTCCAAACTTCTCAGGGAAAGTTTGGGCCTCAGGATTGAGATCCCAGACAGCACCCAGCACCAGCCTGGAATCACCCTGCTAATTCCTGTGGGAGAATTAGAACAAACTCTACACTTGGACTATTTGGTCTTTATTTCTTTGGTCTGGATTTCTAACAATTGAAGCTGTGCAACAAGGACTTAAACCCATCCAGATATTTGATGTGTTTCTAAGATCTGCAAACTTCAAATCTTAATGAAAACCTGATGTACTGAGCTTTTGATTCTATATATGTGCCTACTTTAACCCTTTAACAGTACTCTCATAGTTTGTTTCTTTCTTTGTATAGTTTAGTTTTAGTTACTAAAGGATTGGCTGGCAGTGTAATATTTTGGGTAAGATCCAAACATATACTGTTCTGTGTAAAGTGTCTGACCCTTTGGGGTCAGAAAAAAACTTTTCTGGGTAAAGAGCTTGAAGTTTTAAGCAATTTCCCTGTTTCCCAGACCCCATGGCTACTCAGAAACCAGTGGCTGAAATGCAGTAAAGGGAGCTGAATATACTTTATAGTGGATTCTTGATATCCAGTGTGGGGGATCAGAAGCATTTTTTGTGACTGGCTGAGAAGTTCATCTCCAGTAACCAACCAGTACTGGGAAAGTCTGGTCCCATATTTGCAACTTACCCTGATCTTTTCATATTGAGATGGTTATACAAGGAGCCCCAAGTTACACATAGGCATCTCTAAGCTGCATTCATATAGTAGATGTGCATACTTAACTGCACAAATGGAAGATTAAAAACTGTCCAGTGTGCTACTCTTAGACACAAGCAGACCTTGGAATATATTACAATTCAATGCCCGATTCACGAATATGAAGAAGACATCACAGCAATACACACTACTACTCCCACACAATTATCTGGCTTAACATTTATCTGAAAATAAAAGTATAGTTATTGCTGTACCTCTGCAGTAGTCATATGAAGAGGAACACTGTGCAGAATCAGAAATACCCTTCAAGACAAGAGTCATGTTAAAACTCAGGGATTGCATATAATAATTTGTTATCTGAAGTATGGTATGTACCAACTGTCTTCTTGGCTTGCTACACAATGATTTTGAGATGTCTACATTTCAGTACTATATGCATATCAATTTAAAGAGCTTGGGTATCCTTTGGAATGAAAGATGTTACACTCCATAAATACAGATTATAATTTATTAAATCTACATTTCATGTCATTTAACTTAAATTCATTCATATGGAAATCTTTTATGTTGTGCTCCTAAGAGTGATTAAATATGTTTGTCAGCTGATCAATTTAGCAAACCCAAGAAGAAGAGACTATGGCTGTGTTCACACACAGGCATTATTTCGATACAAGTTGTGTCGAAACAACTTGTATTGAAATAATTACTTATTTCAAAATAACAATTTGAATTAACAGTTTGTTAATTCGAATTAAGGAAAAAAGCTCAAAGCGAAATAGCAGTTTCAGGCAACAATTATTTCGAAACAAGTCACTGTTGTTTCAAAACAACATGTTTGGACGGCGTTGTTTTGAAACAATCATTTCGAAACAACATTGTTTCGTCCCCACGTGGGGTTTAAGTTGTTTCGAAACAACGCCGTTGTTTCGAAACAACCATGCATCATGTGAACAGGGTATTTCTTATTTTGAAACAACCTCTGTTGTTTTGAAATAAGAGTGCTGTGTGAACACAGTATATGTGTTTGTTGTTACTTTCTATATGTAGAGGCACCAGCTCCTAGTTTACATGAGTCCTTCAAATGCTAGTCACATACAACCTGCCAGCACTGTGGTTTACTTTTATGGAGTCTGCAATTTAACAAAATAACAGGACACCTTAGAGAATATTTACTTTATTATTTTCATTTGCCTAAAGAATAAGCTATAAAAGAGCTTTAAATAGCATCTTCATCTAATTACTTAACTGTGATTGGAACTTCAAGTGTTTATAGAACTCACACCCTAGACACCACATATAAATAATCTCCTAAAATAATGAATGTCTCCTCCTAGATATCTAGTTTAGTGTCACGTAAATTAATGGCTGTGTATACCTTCTTTGTAACTGTGATCAACATTCATAGTCATACCTAAAGTTTAGTTATATTATGGCTGTACAAAATACTATATAATTCAAAAACCCAGCAAAGATCAGCATTTATTGTAGATTGACTACAATCCTGGGTCATTGAAGCCTTTGCTATTTATAATACCTGATCTTCACAAGTTTTGACTTTTCACATAAATATATGTTACATTTCCTTGAAGTTGAGTTGGCATCAACAAAACCTAGTTATTAATTTGTTCAAACTTCTCCAAAACTGTGACAGCCTGTGCTCCTTCAGAAAATTTGAAATGCCCCTGAATTTACTATGGATTGGCATTTTAAATTGGTGTTCAGAAAGCTTCCCTCATGGTCACCTCGTCTCAGTCTGTAACTTCAACAGATCTCACCAGCTAAGAAGAGTGGGGCTTCCTTTATAATTGGAGGGGAGGGTATTATGAGATGGCATGGTCCCTTTACAGAGCCTCAGCTAATCTCCCAGAGATGGAGCTAGTGTGGGCCATAGCTAACAAGAGAGATCTGAATAATAACTGGGGCATAAACATCAGCCAAAAGGCTTTACTTATTTGATACCCCTTACATGGGGAAGGTGTGATTAAAGAGAATGAAGTTGGGAAGAAAAAAATACTGGAGCTTAAAAAGGGAAAATGATACTGAAACAAAAATGTCAAGGACAAAGATGAAAGTATAGGCGAAAGAAAGTGCTCTGGATGATCAGCCTTAAATGAAGGGCAGTGATTGAAGGTAGTTGGACTATACGGGAATTAGATGCCATTTTGGTTTATAGATTCTGAAGGAGAGGCAGGACTAAAGAAAATATGAATCAGTAGGGAAAGCAAATGTTCCTGTGCAGTGGAACTCTAAACGAAAAGAGTCAGGACTAAGGCTAAACATATCCTGTGGGATAAAGGCCTGGAGAGGGGATAAGGAGACTGGCATGAAGAAGAGGTTGCCCAGGGGCATTAAAGGCATGTTCCAATGATGGCCAAAGTCTGGAAGATGAGGTAAGATCCTATTATACTGAAAGGGACCAGACACTATAGTGATTAAATGTCCAGGTTTCAATTACAAGTACAGTCTCAGGGAGCCATGAAGGCGTGTTTTCAGACTAGCATACTTTGTGACAGAATTCAATCCAACCATGAATTTCTGCAGGAGCAGTCTTCTAAGCCTGTAATTAATCAGTAACTCAGCATGATGCCATGAGTCACTGTACAATAGATTATGCCATCTTGTACATAAGATGTAAAATTCAGATCCAGGACTTGATAAGATTAATGGTGCTGTGAGATTTTCCATGAGAAAAGGATCATTATTTACAGTGATGTGGCCAGGTGTCATCTTAGTTATATTCTATCAATCTAATTTCCCTCTTGAGTTTGGATATGGAGTTCAGATTCATTGTTTTCTTTCCTAAACTCTATGTAGTAGTGCCTTGTGCTTTTAAACATTGCTGTGCTTAGTCTGGAGTTGCCTGCATTTCACATGAATACACTTAAATCCTTGATTTAAATTTTCCAAAGTGACAAGTTGGATGCACACACAATTTAAATCATGCCCAACTTTCAGAAAATGCTGAGCATTAGTCCTCAAGAAAAAAAAAAAAGACCAGCCTTCTTTCAAGGGTTTCATTCAGGTACTCAAAAACCAAGGCACCCAGAAACACTAATTACTATGGCTTTTTCCCCCCCAAAGGACCATTACTTTTGATGTCATTCAGCTTCCTCTGTCACTTATATGTCTTTGATTATCTCACTATTAAATCTATAAATAATTGATTATATGCACCCTTATTCATAAGTGCAGACTAGGCACAACACATAAACTATATGCATTTTTCAGCCTCCGAACACATTCAATGTAAGGTAAAAATAGAATGAAATAATGTCACGCTACCATAAATTTACTAACTTAATCTCCTAGACTATAAGCCAGGCCAGATGCCTTTGCTACTGAATCTATGTCTGTGTGAATTTATTGAGGAGTTTGATAAGGATAAGTTGTGCCCACTGTAGGAGCAGCACATTAAAGAACACACAAAGTCAACATCTGATAGCAATCCTTAAGTCTGAGAAGTTAAAATTTGTCATCTCTACTCTGTTGTCAGAAGCCCGATCTATTTGTATGTCAGGTAATCTTAGGCCTGGTCTACAGTGCTGCACTGGTGGTTGAAAAGAGATATGCAAGCTACAGACTGTAGAATGCATATCTCCCATCAACTTACACTCTTTTACCATGGCATTTTCAGTTCACTGTGCTGATGAGAAATGTACTGTGGCTTATGAAGTGTTACTCTTTTATGGTGGGTGGAATTACTGCATTGAACAGAGAGCACTATTTGCACTACTTGCATCTACTGATGCTCAATCAATGCTTCTTTGTCAATTTGTCGAGCCCAATGCACGGAATCAGTCTAGATCGGGGGTCTGCAACCTGCAGCTTCATAGCCACATGAGGCTCTTTGGCCACCCCCTTGCAGCTCTGGGGCCCCCAACACTGGGCCCACTCCTGGTTCAAGTTCCCCCACCCCACCCCACCAGGGGACCAGGATGCAGCTCTCCCCCACAGAAGACTACACCCATTGCAGCTCTCAAAACATTTGATTATTGAAGGAACTGAAAAAAAAACAAAAAATCCTCTTATCTTTTGGGTTGCTGACCCCTCGTCTAGACATACCCATGGGTATGTCTACATTGGAGGCTTTGCTAACTCAGCTTGACAAGATCAACTGCAAGTCGAATTATTAAGTCAACTTAAAGAGTATACATTCCAAACTCCTGTAGACTGCTGATGTCCACTGTGGCAGCTGATAGGTTGACTTAAGGCTTAAGATCGACTTAAGGGCTATGCCCCATCTACACTGGCTTAAATCGACTTAAGCGTTAAGTTGACCTTAAGATGTGGTGTTATTAAGTCACCTTAAGGAAATATTTAAGGGTAAGTCTATACTGATTGCAGCAAAATCACCACCATCAGTGTGATCTTCCAGCTGTGATTGAGCAGTCTGTGGAGACATACTCAATCACTCTGGAAATCACCATATCAGCTCCAGTCCTGGAACTGGAATTGCTGTAAGCCTACCGGAAGGGATTTCCAGTTGGTTTACCTTAATGTGTAGAAAGGGATTAGTAAATTGTCAGGGGATATGCAAAATGTTGTATGTACCTTGTGTATCTCCCATTGACTGCTGCCTAAAAGTATGGCAAATATATACTAAGGGTAAGTCAACTTAATAGTATTATGGGCAAAGTCTTGCAAAGTGCTCAGCAGCTTAAAAGGAAAACCCTATTAAAACAAAAATGAAATATAAAAAACCCCCAAAAGCTTTACAAAATCAGAAAGAAAACATATCCCACTGCTGACCTCTCAGTGAGTAGACTTCTCCATCTAGGAATGTTAGGTCATTCCAACTGAGTTGGTACAAAGTATTAACCACTAAACTGGCACTTAAATTTCTGGGTATCATATACTTCAGGGAACGTAACTGAGTCATATACATTGAAGTATACCATCTCTGAAGGAAGAGATGAATTTACAGCTGTTTTTGCTTGTGGAGTTTATCTATAGAGTTGAGCTTTCCCATAACCTCTCACTTAGCTCACATTAGAGCTTCTGGGCTTATTTCTAAAAGGTGAAAGATTTAGAAAAGCTATTTTAAATCAGATGTGTTATTCTTTCTGACACCAATTTAAAGCATTTTATAAGTTGCTTTGCTGCTGGCTAGTGCTTAAAATTAGCTATGACATAATTAAACACATGCAATATCTATTCATTCTTCTAACTCAGTTGAATGAAATGTATTCTATTCAATTGTACTTGGAACAAGTTGGCTGGAGGAGCTTTCAGACATTGTTGAACATATTGACACCATTACTTTGGTGAGAACTAGGGTATTTTGTGAAAGAAGTCATGCACAATAAACTCTATGTACACTTTGGAAATCAATATTTTAGAAACAAATGACTTGCCCACAGAGCCAGACATGTATGAAACATGATTTTTTGAAAATTACAAACTTTTTGTTTCCCTCTTTTAGGAGTCCTTTTGTTGAAGCAGCAGGATTTGGTTAAATTTTAATGCTGAGTTTGAAACTGAAAAGACATTCCTCAGCAAGTATGATTCCATTTATATATATTGATAATGCTAACATTCGTAATAGTAACACAAACACAAAAAAAAGGCCTTTTAAAAGTAATTTTGCTGTGTAAAGAATGTAACAAAACTACATAAGTTATTCACAAACTAAATGAAGAAAATTTCTGAAGGACAGTAAAAATGTACTGGGAAAAAAAAAGCTTTCGGGTTTACATAAGCAAATAGAAAATTGTTTATAAGAGTTAGGAAATAAATATGTAACTAAATGCCTATAGATGACCCTAGTTCTGTTAAGTGCTGTTAAAGTGGGGTTTGGGGTACAGTGGATGTGCAGTCTTTTTTTTGCAGTCACCCTCATTGCAATCTCTGCTGTAAGTGTGGCTGTGTACCTTAAGCATATATAAATGGCCAGCGTGGTTGATTGAGTGGCAATCTTCCTATGACAGATAGCTCCATACATACTATCAATTACCTTTTAAGCAGCACCAAGACACAGAGAACATTTGAAGACTGGAGGAAAAATGTAACCCAGAGTAAGGTATGAGTAGGTAAGATTCACATGCAAAAATAGTATATATAAAAATATGCATGAAGCATGGTCCTAATCCCTGAGTTTAAGGGTTACAGATAGATGAACACTCATTAGTGTTGCCATGGACTCTACTTAGTGAATGGCAGGACTCTCCATTTTCCCATCAGCCAGCCAAAGAAACTCTCTTTTGAGACCCTGTATTGTACGCTGCTACAAACAGGTTACTTATTAACCCTCTGACATGGCTAGATACCGCTCTTTATCTTGTACATGTTGGTTTGATCAAAACATCTCTGTCTATCATACTGACATCCTGACCTTATCTTTGAGAGGCATCAGCATGTCTCTGTTACCCTGGGAGAGTGTACTTGTACCATGCTTGGTTTTGGGTTGTTCTGGTACCACCTTTATGGAATGTGCTTCAGCAAGCATTCTGTGCTTAGTGTTTAAAAGTGTGTGTGTGCATGCGCATGTGTGTGCACACACACACACACACACTTGCCAGTTTCTGTGAACTTAAAAACAGGCTCAGAGCCTGAATCGTGCTAACTCTGCTTCATAACAGCAGGGCTTTAGTTCAAGCTTCATGTCTTTGGCTCTCACTTTTTACTACAAGGATTACGGAGAAATCTACACTCGCTATTCAGACAACACAACTCACATTTTAAGATATCCTAGCCCACTTCAGTGATGGATTATTTTGCATGGCACCATTCACAGGCAACCTTTGTTGTATCATTGGGCAAAAATCAAAGATCCAAAGATGATTTCCTAGATTCAGGAAGAAATACTTGTAACAACTTTGCTCCCTTCCTTTTCCTTAGCTTCAGAGTTTCAATTGATCAGTCTTTTGGCTCATTCATGATCACATAATGTCTGATAATAGCATGAATTCCATTCACTTAGGAAGAAGTTAGATTACTTCTTTATTCAAAATAATATTCAAGTTATTTCACTCCCTAGTACACTGGTCCTGGTATGAGCAGCCTTTTAGGGCACTCACCATTGTGGCAGACAGATCAAGTCCTCTTCAAATTATTGCACTTCATGCCTCTTGGATAGCTGACATAACTTAAGACTTCCTACTCTTTTTAAAAAAGAAGTGAAAAGTTGACTCTCTACATAGGTATTTTCTGGATGTAGTTTTGTGTGAACATCTGAATTAGTTTCTTGTTCAATTTCATTGACAAAATCTTTGTTTTAATAATGTTGAAACATCTTTCAATGTGGTAGATATATCTTGCTTCTACTGTATCATTAAATTGATTAACTTTTGACTACTATAACTATATTAAACATTTTGGCATAACAGTCAAAATGAATGGAATACATAGTACTGTTTTTCAGTGTGGGGCTGGATTAAAGGACCTCTCAAGATTCTTTCCAGCCACAATTTAACATTATTGAAACAAAACATTTTGATAATCCCTAATCAAAATTTTCACTTTGTGGAAAATTTTAGAATTTGAAGTTTCATGCTGATTTGGCATGATGGAATAAAATGAATGTCAGAATTGTCCATGGAATGGAAATTCTGCTTTCCAGTCAAATCTAATATGTTCTGTTGCACTCTGTCAGCTCCTGTGTGAACACATAGATCAAATGACAACACTAACTAACTAACTATTTTTTACAGTACATTTCATTATCGGTTTTTAATGCATTGTGTTGCCATACATGGTGTGGGGAGGTATGATTATACTCAGATCTCACATTCCAAGAGGGTAAATGACTTGGCCAGGGTCACATAAATCATTCGTAGAGCTGAGACAAAACCAAAGGGTACTGACTCCTAGTTCCCCATGACGGTATCTAGACAATGATATCTGAAAAATCACAAAATGACATTTTTCACACTTGGGTGTCCAAGGAGCAAGTAGAGATATTTTTTGCTTTTGTTTTTTTCCAGACTCGTCTCTTCAGGGCAGAGACAGGTTTGTAGAAAACCTATTGGAGCAATTTTTTTTATTCAAATCAAGGTATGTGAGTGTTCCCACAATGTTAATAACTAAATACAAAAATAAGTCAAAGAACATGAGGATTATAAAATGAAGCATTCAAAAGCTACACAGTAAACAAATTAACATTGCTGGTACAAAGTGATGAGCAACTGAAATCAGGAACTTACAATGGGAACTGCCTTATAGTATGAATCTTAACTGGAGGCAAAGTAACTGTTGCTGCCTACAACAACTTTGAAGAAAATATGATTTGCCTCAGAATGGAAATCATCAGTTCTACTAGGAAACAAACTAGGTCAACAAAAAGAGAGAAGACAGGTTTCTTTTCTCTCCCCCCTCCCCATTTTTTTTTTTTACACAGACACCTACCTTAACATTGTATTTCCTCACTGCATAACATAGTAGGTACTTCACATGCACAATAATATATAGTATGCCACAACTGCCAGAAAAGAACAGAGGAAAAAATAAAATTGCATACCTAATATATTCAGTGCAGAACCTGTTATGCTGAGGTCACAGTGCTCTCCAAGTTTATACTTGACTAAATTAGCAAGGCCTACAGCCACTCGCATTTAATTTGGATTGTTATTTGCAGCCTTCATTAGCAGATCCTTTACACCCAACTAGTGAATGACTTCTGCTTTCATTACTCCACTCATACTGCAGATACTAAATTAAGTACTCAACCTAGGATGATTTTCTTTTATTAAGACAAAACACTGATTAAATTTAATCTGTCAGATCTTATTTCATTTAGCACTACTAGCATTCACTGTAGAATATAACTAGTCATTTCTTTTCTGATATTTCCATTTAAACTTTTGTCATCAGATGCAAAGGATGGCAATGGTGCCATTTATTTTTTCAAGCCATTAAATATTTATGGATTTGTCGTTTGACTGCCTGTAATCTACATGTATAAATTCCTAAGTGTGGTTTGTGTAGCTTTCAGGACAATAGTGACTACAGCTGACTGAAAAACTTTTGAAAGCAATATTTCAAATAAATTAATATTTTCTGCAAAATTGTATCAATTGGGACAAAATTTCACTTAGAAAAAAATGGAAAATATAAAGTGTCAAAATAGTCCATTGCAACAATATCAGCATGAAAAGTGTTGATTTTTGTTTTAAAATGATGTTTTGTTTTGAAATTTTTGCTGTTAAAAATAGGTTCAAATCAACATGCAATGTTTCAAATTTTCAGTTGCCATTCATTCTGATTAAAAAATTTACTTCATTTACTGAAAAATAATAAAATTGACTTTCCATCCATTCCATATCATGCCTTTCCTCTCCCCTCCCCCCCAAAAATTCAATTTTTGATAGGCCAAAAAAAAATCTGTTTTCTGATCAGCTCCAGTAATCAAGGACTCCCCATGATTTCAATGGACTTTCAACAAACCTCATGTGTAGGTACCTTATCACCTTCCTTCAAAGTCAGGACCTTCCTTAGTTGCAAACACACCAGTAAGATGAGGTGGTAGCTGTGGGTAAAAAAGTAAGTAGGATGAGAGGGGAAAGGGGAAGGGATACTCCTAACTGCTTCACCTTATTTATTGATTTTCTTGTTCTTCTAATGCAAGGCAAAACACCTTAAGAGACATTTAAAAGCATATCCTGACGAAATATCTAATACGGGAGACACAGTTGTAAACAAAATGATTAGTTAATTCCAAAAAAGAAGCAGAGCTCAGGAAAAGGTGGAAGGATTACATTGGTTATTGAAGACATAGGATGGATTTCATGGGCTTAATGCAGATACTTTCAATGTAAACTTTTACCGGCAATAGAACTCCTTTTCTTGGTCAGATTTTTGTTTATATTTTAAAGCTCATTTGATTATATTTAATATTGGATGCTTGCTACTGGTAGCTTCAGGGAAGAAATCATGCTGAAAAATGAAGCCTAAATGAAGTAGCAAATGGTTTCAGCTTATATCAGCAAAGTCTGAGAGAACAAATGCCATCTACTGAGCCCTTTGTATCTGTGAGTGAAGTATAAATTGTACAGTACATGACTTTCAGAAACTCTTGTATTTGATCATCTAGAATAATGAAATATTGAATAAAAGATTAGTTTCTCTTCAGAAAGCTCTCTTCTACAAGGGAGGCATTTGAAAAGTTTGACGTTGTTTTGCAAGATGTGGGGAGAAAGTCTTCAGCCTAGGTGGACAGCTCATGAAAAGATTTGTTATTTCAGATGTTATGAAAGAAAATAATAAAAATGGACAAACTGAAAAATTAATTTCCTGATGAGCATACCTAGCAGCATATTTTAACTTCTACACACCTCAGATTCTATCCACCCCAAATTTTAGGTTATTCATTACGATTTGGCATTATTAGAATTTTGATATATTGTATGGTCAATAGTTTAAGCATACATTAGATTTGTTATGAAATATATACAAGAGACAAAATAATCAATGTCAATCAGTTTCATTAATATAGTACAGGAAAAAGTGTCAGTCTCTGACAAGTCATCTAGTACCATCATGTCTCAGTCACCCTTTACAGGTGTGATCCCCAAAGATACACATTGCAGCTGGTGTTACATATATGTTGATTTTACAAGTTTCACATTTCTTTACACATCCTTAAAATGCAATCCACCAGTTTTTCCTCAGTCTTTTTCTGTTTTGCCTTGGTTTTGTTTTGGATACTAACATTTTGGGTATTGATCTGTGAAAGTACTTTGCTGGTTTGTACTAAGACATAGAACAAATGTATCCTGATTTTGACAAGTTTCCTTTCTGCTTATGCCAAATGCTTACATCCATGAGTGAGAAATCTCCTACAGGATAAGAGGCATTCTTCTCTTTTTCTGACCAAAGAATTCCCAGTGGACGCAAAAGGTGTAAAGCCAGCTGGAGGTTTTGTGAGACCCTGTTGATCTGTGGAGGCCCCACTGATATTATAGGGTGTGTTCACACAGCAGTCTTATTTCGAAACAACAGAGGTTGTTTTGAAATAAGAAAGGCCATGTTCACACGACGCACCATTGTTTTGAAACAACGGGTTCCATTGTTTCGAAACAACGATGTTCTTTCAAAACAACTTAAACCCCATGTGGCGACGAAACAACGTTGTTTCAAAATGATTGTTTTGAAACAATGCTGTCTGAACATGTTGTTTCGAAACAACAGTGACTTGTTTCAAAATAACTGTTGTCTGAACCTGCTATTTCACTTTGAGCTTTTTTCCTTAATTTGAATTAACAAACTATTAATTTGAATTAACTTATTTCGAAATAAGGTGTTATTTCGATACAACTTGTATTGAAACAACTTGTATCGAAATAACCCCCTGTGTGTGAACATAGCCATAGAGTCATAGACGATTAGGGTTCAAAGGGACATCAGAAGACCATCTAGTCTCATCCTCCTCCCCCTCAAAGCAGGACCAACCCCAACTAAATTATCTCAGCCAGGGCTTTGTCAAGACAGACCTTAAACATCTCTACGGATGGAGCTTCCACCACTTCCCTAGATAACTCATTCAAGTGCTTTGCCACCCTCCTAGTGAAAAAAAGCTTTTCCTAATATCCAAACTAGGCCTCCAACACTGCAACCTGAGACCATTGGTCCTTATTCTGTCATCTGCTACCATCTGGTAAGGTACACCTGGTCCTCACAATCATTCAAGATGCAAAACTTTCCTCAAGGTGTTGGTTTGAGAGTTGATGTCCTCCAGTGAACCAGAGACTTTAAGGGTGTGTCCACATGTAGGTTTTAAATCAAAATAACGCTGTGTCCAGACAAGCGAGTTCAATTTGTTTTTGTTTTTGTTTTGTTTTGTTTTGTTATTTTTTTTTTTTTGGTCTGGACCTGTTAAATCGATTTAGCTTGAATCAATACAATGACTTTTATATTGATTCAGCTTAAATCAATTCAACTCGAATCAATTTTACAGTGTATGTGTGGACATAGCCTAAAGGTATCTTGAAGCCATATGAAGTCAGTGCAATTTTCCATATGGCAAGTGAGTAACTTATTCCTCATGTTAGTGGTAACAAATGGCTGTGGAGTGGTGCTTCAGCTTCAAGGTCAGGTGTATGTATATGATATGTATGTATATGCAGGTCAGGTGTATGTATGTGATGCATGAACTTAGCACCAAAGCTGTCGGGCCACCAAAAAATATTACAATAGATGTGTGGGATAATCAGTTATTTCCTGAAGATCTAGAATAAAGTTAAATGCTTCTTATGATCCCTTAGAAAATTGGACCGCGAAGTAAAGGGCACATAAAAAATAATGTAAAAAGCACAATACTGGACTGCTTCCCTTCATGACAACAGTGAGTAAGTATCATAGAATCATAGAATCATAGGGTTGGAAGGGACCCCACGAGGTCATCTAGTCCAACCCCCTGCCAAAAAAAGCAGGACCACTCCCATTAGATCATCCCACTCAGGGTTTTGTCCAGCTGGGACTTGAACACCTCCAGAGATGGAGATTCCACCACCTCCCTAGGCAACTTATTCCAATGCTTCACCACTCGCCTAGTAAGGAAGTTTTTCCTAATAGCCAGCCTGGACCGCCCCAGCTGTAACTTGAAGCCATTGCTTCTCGTTCTGCCCTCTGTTACTACCGAGAACAGTCGAGCTCCCTCCTCCTTGGAGCAACCCTTCAAGTAGTTGAAGGTTGCTATCAAATCCCCCCTCAGTCTTCTCTTCTGCAGGCTAAATAAGCCTAGTTCCTTCAGTCTTTCTTCATAGGGCTTGTGCTCCAGCCCTTTGATCATTTTGGTTGCCCTCCTCTGGACTCTCTCTAATTTGTCCATGTCCTTTTTGTAGTGGGGAGCCCAAAACTGGACACAGTATTCCAGATGTGGCCTCACTAGTGCAGAATAGAGGGGAATGATCACATCCCTCGATCTGCTGGTAACACTTCTTCTGATGCAGCCCAGTATGCCATTGGCCTTTTTGGCAGCAAGAGCACACTGCTGACTCATATCCAGCTTCCCATCCACCATGACTCCCAGGTCCTTTTCTCCAGTGCTGCTATTTAGCTGATCACTCCCCAGCCTGTAGCAGTATATGGGGTTTTTTCATCCCAAGTGCAGGATTTTACACTTATCCTTGTTGAACCTCATGAGATTCCTCTTGGCCCACTGCTCCAGT
>ML681996.1:19790072-19918020 GCA_007922195.1 Podocnemis expansa
CGTCCCCGGCTGGGGATCCGGGACCTGGCCAGCAGCCCGCAGCTGCAGCGGCCCCATCCCCGGCCGGGGATCCAGGGCTGCGGCTGTGGGCCCGGCCTCCAACGGCCGCTTATGGCTGCACCGGGCGAGGCTAGGCTGAGCCGTGCCGCACAGCCGCGCGGGCTAGCTGGCAGCAGCGGCGTGGCCACCCCCTGGCCCTATCCCAGGCCAGGGGGCTGGGCCTGCCGGGCGGCCAGATGGGCCCCGGATCCCTGGCCGGAGACGCGGCCGCCGTGGCCGCGGACCGCCAGGGATCGGGCCCCGGATCCCCGGCCCAATTGGGTCGGAGACCCGGGGCACCAGCGTTGGGAGCCGGGGCACGTGCCCCGTGTGCCCAGCGCTAGCGATGCCACTGAATATAACTGTATATTTCTTTTCTCTTACAGCTTATCTGTAAGTCTGAAGAGTTTGTTTAATTTTTTGCTTTTTGTTTTGTTTTAGGTAGTCAACTTTGTTTAAGCAAAAACTGTTTTATAACAATAATAGGCAATTGAAAGGGACGCAGTTTTAAGGTTGTGAATTTAATCATAAAACTGCATTAACATTGGGGGTAGTTGTTAAAAATAACATGCAATTTGTGTTTATCATTTAAAAGAATACTTTTGGATTCATGTAGTACAAAGATCCTTCTAGAAATTTCCCATATTGTATTATTTTAATTTCTTCTTATATAGCCTGCAGAGGATGGAAGCAGTAGAAAACAAATTCCTTTATACCAGCGGTTCCCAATTCATTGCCTGGGGGCCAAAAGTGGCTTGTGGGGCTTTCTAGTATGACCCATGCTCCCCTCCCACTGCCAGGAGCTGAGCTGAGCTGCAGTCTTCCCACCTGGTTCCAGTACATAGCCAGGAATCAGGCTGTGTCTGGAAGTCTTCCTTCTAGTCTGGCACACAGCTGGAAGCCTGGCTATGGCTGCAAGCCAGCAGGCCAATTTGATACCTAGCCAGAAGCTGGGCTGCATCTGCAAGTCTGCAGCCAGGTCTGGTAATAAGGTGGAAGCCTGCTTGCAGCTGCCAGCTTCCCACCCAGTGCCTATTCCAGGACCTCCCATTCTGCATGAACCACCTTCCTATCTGGTGCCTGCTCCCAGCTCTCCCTACTCCAAATGAACTGGTTTTAACCATTTAATTTTTATTACAAAATCAATTTTAAACTTTTAAATTTTTAAAAACTTCATTAAAAACTGTTTTAACAGTTTACTCATTTACATTTTTAAACTCTTTAATTTTGCTTTACATTAAATAAATATTTACTTTTAAATATGTAGCAGTCTATAGTTCATAATAGTGTACTCTATACTGTACACAAATATATCAATACGTTTTTATGAGTTGGCAGAACAGTGGCCCTTTGATTTATGACCCTTGAGCCAAAAATGTTGGGAACCACTGCTTTGTTGGAGAAAGAAGAATTAGTCATGTTCCGTTATTTTTCCAGCTCAGGAAATATCTGCCATTTAATTCTGAATAGCTAAGCTTCTGTTGCTTTTGGAAACTTAGGGTGGGAGATGGAGCTAGGAGACCTATTCTCTACAGCACTATTCCCTTGGAAAAACAGAGAGGACTCTCCTGAATAAACAGATTTCTTTCAATGTCAGCTTTCATTGGCATGAACTACCACTCCGTGCCTTCAGAAACCTGACTGGAGAACAGGTTCTCCAGGGATACGCTGAAGACTAAGTCAGATAAGAGCCCATTAAATTTGACAGGCAACTACAATGTTCTTTAAGGATATCTGCAGAAGTTGCACCCATCTGTATGGACATCTGCAGATTAGGTGGGCCATGATCTGTCCATTCTGTGGATATCTAAATGTGTCTTCCTCAGCACTTGATATGATGGAATCTTAGCAGCATAATAGGTAGGCATTTTCAGCTTTGTTTTGGCCTTCACAGAAATTTTTCAAGGACATAATCTGGGTCTGATTTGCTTTCCTTTTTTACCTAGTTTTTATTTTAAGAAATTTTAACCTCTAAAGTCCAATGTTGTACAGAACATAATATATTTTCCCTCTTATGATGTTATTATCTTTGATATCAAATGGATCAATACTATTTTTAAAAATATTCACAATGTCATTGAATCACCAAATTATTAATTCACTCAGATTCAGAAAATATAGCTTTTGAAAATCATTCTTTCTTTTACTGAATTTAATTAAGTTGATTGAAGTTCACTGGGAATAGAATCAAATGGCTTGGCAGCAGAATTGTCTTACTTCTATAAACAGATGTATTTAAAATTTTACCGAAAACAGCATGTATTTTCACCATGATGCACATTACATAGATTCAGTGGAGGCAGTAAATAGCAAGAGCCCAGGTGTTCCATTTTTGTTTATTGTCACCTCATCTATTCTCTTTACACAAAAATAAACATATTGGATGTTAGGCTTTCTAAGAGTTGCAGAAAAAAACCCTGACAATAAACTTAAGCATGAATACAGTACACACATATATTTATTTAATCAGTTTTTCATTTAGTTCAATGGATGTTCAGGACATAACTTATACTATGCAAATGCAAACACACCCAAATACACACTTACAAAATATGGGTAAATGCTGAGTTTTAAAATACTGAACAAAATTAGTACTTCTTTGAATATTAAGAACACAGAAAGACACCTCTTTATTTGTCTAATTTTAATTTAAACTGAGTAGCTCACTCTATAAATTGCTATTTTTGTAAACAGCAGATCTAATGATTTAGCATAAAACCATTGCTTCTTTCAGTGAGTACTGAATAGTCCAAAGGTAAGTTCAAACATGTTTAAGGAAATTGTTATATATTTCTTTCAAAGGATTAATGGAACTTTATTCTTTATTTCAGCTCACTGCAAGGCTTCTCATACAACATTACTATACTGATATTTAAAAATAAATAAAAAGCCAAGTATGTTTATTTTGAAAGGCAGAGATGTTTATAATGTGTAGCTGAAAAGAAAGTATCATAGAAAGTTGAAGTTACAGAAAGAGAGGATATTTCTGAGAAATGAGACATGAAAGATATAGATGAGTTCTGGTAACACTCGCTCTCTGCTAGTTGAATGTAATGGTGGTCATCTCCTCCACAGCATTTTAATCATATACTATTATTTATGAACGAGAACTGCAATAGTGTTCTGTCAGGCAGTCATATTTTCCATTACTCCAGCCTCTCCTGGCCATTTTATGATCATCTGTGAAATCAACTGTGTCTGAGAGAAAGTTGTCTGCAGTAAATTTATTTATTGAAAAGTGGAGGCAAGTCTTTCTCTAACAGAAGAAGGATGAGAACATAAAAGGGATCAATGCAGTGAAAAAAAAACTTCCAACTGCTAGGATTTTTTTAAAACTAAAAATCAAGCCTCCCCACCCACCTTTTAAATCACAGACTAACAAAAATAAAACCTACAGGTATTCAAGATGTTACCACGAAAATGTTTGACAACAGGTAATAAGCTGCGCTCTGTGCCCTTTGTTGTATAATAGCACAAAGAATATACCACATAGCTAAACAAAATCTAGAAGACAGAGACAGACTCTCTTTGGAGTCTGCCATTGCAGAACACAGGCTGACTTTTTACATCTGAGAGTATTCATTCAAATCCAGCCTGGAAGAAAACAAATGATAAAAAAATAAACTGGGTAGCATGAGAGTAAGAGAGGGAGGGGGTTCCTGTGCAATTATTGTTCAGATCACAGGTCAGTTACTGGTGGATATAAAAATTCCCAAGTATAAACATCTTCCAATCTTTCAAGGAATTGTTGAAAGTAACTTTAAACAAAAATTACTGAAAGACAGTTTTTAAAAAGCAAACTTCAGTAAAACCATAAATTAATTTCCATTGGCTATTATGATTAAAGTCAGTTATTGATACTACTACATAATTTTTATTCTCTTTTTGTATTGTTTTGTTTCTTTGTGGCTTTTACATTGTTATCATTGAACATGATGCTTCTGTCTTTAAAATCAATGTACAAACATCCATTGATTTCAATAGGAGCAGGATCCAGATCACTAGCTTCCCAGAAAATTCTGACATGTTGAAATTTCTTTTTGTTTCCAAATGGTTTCATGAAGCAGATTTTTTTAAAGTATCTAGACAAATTTCCTTACAAAAAATTAAAAATTGTGTCATCTTATTTATCAGAGTTTAATCATTTCATTTTTTTAATTTATATTCTTCCATAATAAGTCAGGAATAGGTGCAATGGAACCCCACCTCTGATTTGACAAATGCTGGTAGAACCAAAGATGTCTCAGTCACATATTTTATGTTCTATGAATCAGCATTTTCTGATGAAATTCTGTCCATCTTCTGCTTTGATGATTCTTCTGTATGGACCAGGGGCGTTGCTGGCCTGCAGAGGGACCCGAGACACGGACCCAGGCCCCGCCCCCAGGCCACAGGCCCTGTCCCCTGGCTGGGGACAGGGTCAGAAGCTGCCATGCTGCCACGGGCGGCCGGGCCCCAGACCCCTACTGGGGGCAGGGATGCCACAGCTGGTGGTGGCTGGGCCCCGGATCTCCTGCCCAATTGGGCTGGGGATCCGGGGCACCGGCGCTGGTATTCGGGGCACATGCCTCGGGTGGACCCATTAGTTTGATTTTCCTATGTGACCCTTTCTGATCAAGGATTTTGTTTGAATCTTTAACTTTGGTTTCCTCTAAATTGCTGGATTTTCACCAAGTTATAACCTGCCAGTGTAACCCACCTGCCTAAAAGGGAATAATCTCTTTCAGGGATCCCTTATAGCTGGGTTACATTGCTGGGCAGATTTTGCAGCCCAGAAGCCAGAGCCTTCACATAAGAGGGTGTGGTAGCCCATTGAGCATGCTCCACAAGTTTTATTGTTATGCTGGAGTTACATACCTGGAAGAAGCCTGAGAGGAGCAGCCTGGAGAGGAGCAAACAGAGAGAGAGCTGCAGCGTCCATGTGCTCATGGACTGAGTGAAAGGAGCTGTGTGAGAGTGGATTGCAGGATGTTTTCTCCCTGCTTTGGACAGTTTTTCATGGGAATTATCTGCAATAGAACTGAGAGCTGGATGGCCAGTGACCTGATTGTGTGGTGCTGGCTACACAGGAGGAAGAAAGGACTGCATGGCATTCGCCTAAAGATTTCTGCAGCTAGAGATGATGAGGATGGCTTCTGTTTTGCATTTAAGCCTCAAGGACTTAAAAGACCACAATTGAGATAAGAGTAACTCCACCTGAACTTTGGGACTCTTGGGTTTCCTACTGTTTTGTTTAAATTTATTTTGGTTTCTTGGGATAATGTGTGTTTAGTTAGTTAATAAAATTCATTGTTATGTTTATGCTGACTAGTAATTTAATGTGGGATGGGAACTCTGAGCAGTCTTCACTATGAGTCCCTGTTTTACTGCAAACAGGGGAGTTTGCGAGGGAAGGAGTTGGTGCCAGCTGCATCCTATTGAAGTGACCTGAGGAGTGGGTGGGCGCAAGCCCACCCACTTCTAAAACCATTCCCCCAGCCTAAGGGGAAGCGGCACAAGGCAGGGCTTCAAAAAAGTCCGGGGGACAACGAAAGAGAAAACAGGGACGGGTGTGAAGGTTACAGGTTCAAAACAAGGGTTTCGGAAGGGGGTACCGAGCAGAGAACCCTGGACAGCGCCCACTGCTCCCGAAAGGTGTCGAGGGAGCCTGCAGATGCCGCCCAGAGGAACTCTGCCCGGAGACGTGCACGGACGAGGGAACGGAAATAGGCCCCACAGTCACAGGCCCCTCCCTCTGCCAACCTCCTCTCCCGAGTTTTATACGTGGCTACTTTTGCGTAAGCCAAGAGGAGGTTGGTGAGGAGGTCCCGCGACTTGGTGGGGCCACGGATGGGGAGTGCGTAAAGGTACAAGTGTGGGGAAAAGTGCAGCCAGAACCTCAAGAGGAGGTTCTGGAGGAGCCGGAAAAGGGGCTGCAACCTGACGCAGTCTAAATAGACATGCGCCAGGGTCTCCCTCGCACCGCAAAAGGGGCAGGTGTCGGGGCGAGGGGTGAACCGCGCCAAGAACACGCCCGTGCTCACGGCTCCATGAAGGAGCCGCCAACTGATGTCCCCGGCGGGCCTTGGAGTGAGGGTGGCATACAGACTGGCCCACCGGGGTTCCTCGCCCACCGCGGGTGGAATCAGTTCCCGCCACTTTGTGTCAGGTCGGGACGCTAGGGCGAGGAAATGGATGGTATGGAGCACGAGCGTGTAGAGATGTTTACGGGGCGCGGTTCGGAAAGAGGCCGGCTGCAGGTCCAGCAGCCGGCTCGGGGCATGGGGCGGGGATGGCCGGGGGGGCTGATGGGGCCGAGGCCCGATCATGAGTTCTGGAGGGCCAGGGCTGAGAGGGGGGCGGGGAGTACCCTCTCGCAGGACCCGCCCGAGGTAGGCCCGAGCAGCGGGAGGCAAAGCAGCCCTCACCTCCTGGAGTAGGCGCCGGGGGGTACGAGGGGTGGAGAGCCCCATGCGCCGAGCCAGCTCATGGGGATCCACCCAGTCCCCCCGGGCATAGTCCAGGAGATCTCCGACCCGGGTGACACCTGCCATGACCAACCTCCGCCTCACGGAGGGGGCCTCCGCCACCTGCACACCAAGATGGAGGTTGTGTAGCAGGGGCTCCGCGAGGAGGTCCTCCCCCTCGGTGGGTATAACCGACCTGGAGGCTGCAAGGAGCCTCCAGGTCCGGAGGAGGTCATGGTAGAAGGCCGGCAGCTCGGAGACATCTCGCGGAGAACGTCTCAGGTCGAGATAAAAGAGCTGCCGGTCGTATCGGAGCCCTCGGTAGCGGCGGAGGAAGGTGCGTGCCAAGTGGCTCCATGCCGGACTACCTGCACCATAAAGGAGTCTCTGCAGGGCCTGGAGGCGGAAGGTGTGGACCTGGCTGCGAACGCAGCACAGGCCCTGCCCCCCTTCCTCCAGGGGAAGGCTCAGAACCCCTGCAGAGACCCAGTGCAGTCCTGGCCAGAAGAACTCCAGAATTGTCTTCTGGAGGCTGTCCAGGAAACCCGGGGGTGGGCTCAGGGTGTTGAGCCGGTGCCAGAGCATGGACAGGACGAGCTGGTTGACGACCAGTGCCCGACCCCGAAGGGAGAGGCACCGCAGCAGTCCTGTCCAGCTCCGGAGCCGGTCAGCAACCCTGCCCTCTAATTCATGCCAGTTCTCCCCCGGGGAGGGATGGGTGGCAGAAAGGTAAACGCCCAGATAGAGCAGCGGACCCGCGCTCCACCGGATGGCCTGAAGCGCGGGTGGGAGGGAGCCGACCGGCCACCCGGCCCCTACCATCAGGCCAGAGCTCTTGACCCAGTTGACCCGGGCGGAGGAGGCTGCCGAGTAGATGGCCTGACAAGCCTCCAACCGCACCAGGTCGCCCGGGTCCTGGACCACGAGGAGTACGTCATCGGCGTACGCCGACAAGACCAGCCGCAGCTCTGACTCAGGGAGCACCAACCCCGTCAACCTCCGACGGAGGAGACAGAGGAAGGGCTCGATGGCCAGAGCGTACAGCTGGCCCGACAGCGGACAGCCTTGACGCACTCCTCGCCCGAAGCTGACAGGCTCGGTCAGGGTCCAGTTGAGCTTGACCAGACACTCCGCGGAGGCGTACAGCACCTGGAGAAACCCCACAAAGCGGGGCCCGAAGCCAAACGCCCGCAGGGTGCCCAGGAGATACCCGTGGT
Organism: Podocnemis expansa; assembly: GCA_007922195.1. Taxonomy (NCBI): domain Eukaryota; kingdom Metazoa; phylum Chordata; order Testudines; family Podocnemididae; genus Podocnemis; species Podocnemis expansa. Next base: position 19,797,775 of record ML681996.1, read on the forward strand.
CCATCCTGTCGAACGCTTTCTCCTGGTCCAGGGCCAGGAGGGCGAACGACAGACCATCCCTACACCCGAGCTCTAGGAGATCCCGGACCAGATAGAGGTTACTAAAGATGGAACGGCCCGGGACGGTGTAGGTCTGGTCAGGATGGATCACGTCCTGCAGCACGGACCCAAGGCGCAACGAGATGGCCTTGGCTACTATTTTGTAGTCCGTGCTGAGGAGTGAGACGGGACGCCAGTTCCGAAGATGGCGGAGGTCCCCCTTCTTGGGCAGCAGGGCCAGCACCGCCCGCCGGCAAGAAAGGGGGAGCTCTCCGCTCTCCTCGGACTCGGCCCAGACGGCGGCGAGGTCCGGGCCGAGGGCGTCCCAGAACGCACGGTAGAACTCCACGGTCAGCCCGTCCATGCCCGGAGATTTGTTATTGGGCATGAGACGTAGGGCTTCCGAGAACTCGGCTAGAGTGAGAGGCAGCTCCAGCCGGTCCCGGGCACCCTCGCCGACCGTGGGAAGTTCATTCCAGAGCACCCTGCAGGCGTTAGGGTCGGTCGGATCCGGGGAGAAAAGACCGGCGTAGAAGGCCCTGGCCCTTCCACGCATCTCCACCGGATCCGTGAGGGGGGTGCCGTCCTCCGCCAAGAGGCAGGTGACGTGCTTTTTCGCCCCCCTCCGTTTCTCCAGGGCATAGAAGAAGCGGGAGCCGCGATCCATCTCCCGAAGGAGCTGGATGCGGGATCGAACGAAGGCACCCCGGGCCCGAAGGTCCTCGAGGGCCCGCAGCTCCTCCCGCTTCTCCTGGTGCGCCTCGCGGAGGGATGGATCCTCAGGACTGGTGACCAGACGCCTCTCAAGCTGCAAAACCTCCCGCTCCAGCTGCTCTATCTCCGCATCCCTCCGCCGGCTGGCCCCCCGGGTGTAGTCACGGCAGAAGAGCCGGGCACGCACTTTCCCCACGTCCCACCAACGCCGTGCCGAGGGAAAGGCGGACCTCTGCCTCCTCCAGGCCAGCCAAAACTCCCGGAAGGACGCCACGAAGCCCACGTCCTCCAGCAGGCTGTTGTTGAAGTGCCAATAGGCCGGCCCCGGCCTCTCCGCCGAGAGAGAGGCCGTCACGGTCGCCAGATGGTGATCCGAGAAAGGGGCCGGCCGAACTCTGCCCGGAGACGTGGGGGTGGGCAGTATAGGGTTGGGGCTGAGGGACATGAAGGGTGGGGCAGAAAAAACAATAGGGACTAAAGGGTGGGGCAAGGGAAACAAAGGAAGAACAAAACCTCAGGGCTGGGGTGGGGCAGGGAAGGAAACCAAACTCTGGGCTTCAGGGAGGGGTCTGGGAGGGGTCTGTGAGGGGTAGGGAGCACTGAGCCAGCTGGAGGGCAAGGAAAAGGGTGGGAGGCCCTCCAGCCACTGGGGGTGAGGGGGGAAAAAGGAAAAAAAAGGGGGGGGGACTAAACTATAGGAAAGGGAGACTGCTACTGCTGAGGGAGAGATGGTTCTATAGTCCCTGCTGCTGAGAAAAAAAGTCCAAAGATGTTGAATTGGGGGAAGCCTGCTGCCTTCTTGGTGGTGAGAGGGGAGGCCAGGGAAGCAGCAGCTGGGGGTGGTAATGGTGGTAACTAAGTCTAGAGTCTCTTGATAGCTCACCCCCAGCTGCAAACAGCAGAGTCTCAGTCTTTGGAGGCCTCCCCTCAGTGGTGGTGGTTTCTTCTTCTTCCTGGAGAGGCAGCAGGCTCCAGCTGTAGCAGCAGCAGCAGCAGCAGCAGGGACTAGCTGGCTGGCTGGCAGGAGAGCTGGTCTTCTCCAGGTGGTATTGGTAGATCTTCTTCTTCTCCTCCTCTGGCTCTCCCCCCCCCTCCCCACAGAGCAGGGGAGTGGGAGGGAGAGAGGCCAGCCAGCCACAGCAGCAGCAGCAACAGGAGCAGGAGCAGGAACAAGGGAGGAGGGAGCAGGATCAGCAGTAGAGGTGGTAGTGGTGGTGGGGGAGCAGGAGCAGGTCCAGGAGCTGGTCAGGCTAGGCTCCTTCCTCTTCGCCTTCCTCTGAGAAGGACTGCCAACAAGGGAGTCTGCGAGGGAAGGAGTTGGTGCCAGCTGCATCCAAGGTAAGTGATTGCTGCATCCTTTTCCTTATGGGTGATTTGCTTGTGTCCTTTTCCCTACAGGTGGTTTGCTGACTGTGTGTTTGTGTCTTTTTCCGTACAGGTGAGTTGCTTGTGTCTTTTTCCCTACAGGTGATTGCTGTTAGTTGTGGGACTGCGCTTGTGTGATTGGGTAGGGGCTGTTTGCACCATTGTTCTCTGATCACCTTTAATCACCAGCTTCTAGCAGCCTTGTGATTGGCCTGCCCCTGTGTGACTAACAAGGGGCAAGGGCTGACCTAGGCAGAGAAGGCCTTTAAAAGGCACTGCTTGAGTGACCAGAGGGAGCTTGTAACAGGGGAGTTTGCGAGGGAGTTCAAGAAGGAGTTTGGTGAGGCCAAGAGAGTGAAGAGGAGCTGTACTGCTGGTGCCAGTGCCCCTGCTGTTTCCTTTGCCTCTGTTTGTAGCCAGACAGACTGTCTGTCCATAGATATCTCCACCCAGACCCTGGTGTGGAATTGCAGGGAGTGTGGCCTTCATTTTCCTGCCGCTGATGATTAGGCTAGGGAGATGAGCCTATGTGATAGGTGCCTTCTGGTAGCATCTCTTCGGAAACACGTAGGAGAGTTACAGGAGGAGGTGTCATGACTCAGGGGTATCTATGCCCTGGAAAAGTTCCTTGACAGTGTCCACGATGAGACCTGCAAGGAGGAGGTCCCTATCCCAATGCCAAGGGCTACTGCCACAGCTCTGGAAATGGATGGGATGCCTATGGCAGAGGAAGGACACTGGCAGCTGGTCACCTCTGGCAGTAGACAGTGTTCCATGCCTGCTCACATCCCACCATCCATTGTGGTGCGGAACCGTTATGCGGTGCTGGACACACTAAAGGAGGTAGAGGAGATGCCATCCACCCCAAAGGCTGGGCAGATCACAGCCACCTCACCTAAGAGGAAGCGTAGGGTTGTAGTGATTGGGGACTCACTCCTGAGAGGAACGGGGGCACCCATCTGTCACCCTGACAAGGCCTCTAAAGAGGTATGCTGCCTGCCAGGTGCCCATATCCGTGATGTAACGGAGGGATTGTCTAAAATCATCTGCCCCTCAGACTACTACCCCATGCTTCTTATCCATGTGGGTACCAATGATACTGCAAGAGGTGATCCTCAGCAGATCAAAGGTGACTTCAGGGCTCTGGGAGCGAGGGTGAAGGAGTTTCGAGCACAGGTGGTGTTCTCCTCGATCCTTCCAGTCAAGGCTAGAGGCCTGAGGAGAGACAGATGCATCCTAGAGGTGAATGCCTGGCTGTGAAGATGGCGTGGTCAGGAGTGATTTGGTTTCCTTGACCATGGAGTCCTGTTTCAGGACAGAGGATTGATAGGCAGAGATGGCCTTCACCTGTCCAGGAAGGGGAAGAGCATATTTGGGCACAGACTGGCTGACCTAGTGAGGAGGGCTTTAAACTAGGTTCAATGGGGGAAGGAGACCAAAGCCCACAGGTAAGTAATAAGGTGGGTGATCTGGGGAAAGGGATGGAACTTGGGAGGTGCTGGGACTGTATCAACAGCAATAAAAGAGAAGGTAGTTGGAACATGGGGGGGGGATCAAATAAATGTCTTAAGTGCTCTACTGATGCCCCAATATGTGAGGAGAGTGGGGGAGGAGAACTCCAAGAAAAAATGCAAGGAGGTTTATGTAATAGAATTGGAAATCAACATGACAAAGTAGGGCAATCGACCGGGTATCTTAGGTGCCTGTGCACTAATGCAAGGAGCCTGGGAAATAAGCAAGAAGAATTGGTAATACTAGCGCAGACAAGGAACTATGATATTATAGGAATAACAGAGATGTGGTGGGATAGTCTGCCCAACTGGAGCTCTGCCATGGATGGGTATAAACTGTTCAGGAAAGACAGGCAGGGAAGAAGAGGTGGAGGAGTAGCGTTATATGTAAAAGAGCTCTATGACTGCTCAGAGCTCCATTATGGAAGTGGAAGCATGCCAATAGAAAGTCTGTGGGTTACACTGAGAGGGGAAAGCAACAAGAAGGATGTTGTGGTGGGTGTCTGCTATAGACCACCAGACCAGAAGCAGGAGGTAGGTGAGGTGTTCTATGGACAATTAGCGGAAGCTTCTAGATCACAGGCCCTGGTGCTGATGGGGGACTTCAATTACCCTGACATTTGCTGGGAGGCCAATACAGCAGTGCATGGGCAATCCAGGAACTTTTTAGAGAATGTTGGGGACAACTTTCTAGTACAAATGCTAGAGGAACCAACTAAGGACCTTGCACCGCTCGACCTGCTGCTCACAAACAGGGAAGAATTAATCAGGGATATAGAGGTAAATGGCAAGCTAGGCAGTAGTGACCATGACATGGTTGAGTTCAGAATTCTGATTAAAGGAGGGAAGGAAAGAAGCAAAAAAAAATCCTGGACTTCAAAAAAGCAGATTTTGGCTCCCTCAGGGAACCGATGGGCAAGATCCCCTGGGACGCTAATCTGAAGGGGAAAGGAGTCCAAGAGAGTTGGTTATATTTTAAAGAAACCCTGTTAAGGGCACAGGAAGTTGCCATTCCAATTAGGAGAAAAAACAAACATGTGAGGCAGCCAGAATGGCTTAGCAGAGAACTCTGCTCTGAGCTTAAACATAAAAAGGAAGCTTACAGGAAGTGGAAGCTTGGTCAGATGACCAAGGAGGCATATAAAGATATTGCTAGGGACTGCAGGGATAAAATCAGAAAGGCCAAAGGACAAATGGAGTTGCGGCTAGCGAGCGATGTAAAGGATAACAATAAGGGGTTCTACAAGTATGTTAATAACAAGAAGAGGATCAGGGATGGTGTAGGCCCCTTGCTGAATAGGGCAGGCATCCTTGTGACAGAGGATGAGGAAAAAGCTGAAGTGCTCAATGCTTTTTTTGCTTCAGTTTTCACAGGCAGGGTCAGCTCCCAGCCCACTACCATGGGTGTGGCAGATGAGAGAGAAGAAGACAGGCCCTTGGTGACAGAAGGTCAGGTTAGGGACTGCTTAAAGAAGCTGGATGTGCACAAGTCAATGGGGCCGGACGAACTGCATCCAAGAGTGCTAAGGGAACTGGCTGATGAGATAGCAGCACCGCTGGCCGTTATCTTTCAAAACTCATGGAGAATGGGGGAGGTGCCAGAGGATTGGAAAAAAGCAAATGTAGTGCCTATTTTCAAGAAAGGGTAAAAGGAGGATCCGGGGAATTATAGACCAGTCAGCCTCACCTCAATCCCTGGCAAAATTATGGAGCAGATTCTCAAAGAATCCATCCTCAAACACTTAGAGGAAAATAAAGTGATCAGGAACAGTCAGCATGGATTTACCAAGGGTAAATCATGCCTGACCAATCTCATCTCCTTCTATGATCAGATGACTGGTTTTCCAGATGCAGGAAGAACCGTTGATGTCATATACCTTGATTTTAGCAAGGCTTTTGATACAGTTTCTCATTGGCAAATTAAGGAAATATGGGTTGGAAAGGTCGACTATAAGGTGGATAGAAAACTGCCTAGATCAACGGTTTCAGTGAGTAGGAGTCAATGGTTCCATGTCTAGCTGACAACCAGTAATGAGTGGTATGCCCCAGGGGTCAGTCCTGGGGCCAGTTCTATTCAACATTTTCATCAATGATCTGGATGATGGAATAGACTGCACTCTCAGTAAGTTTGCGGATGACACCAAGCTGGGGGGAACATTAGACATGTTGGAGGGCAAGGACAGGATTCAGGGAGACCTAGATAAATTGGAACAGTGGGCCAATAGAAATCTTATATGGTTCAATAAGGACAAGTGTAAAATCCTGCACGTGGGACGAAAAAAACCCATGCACCGCTACAGGCTGGGAAACATTCAGCTAAGTAGCAGCAGTGTAGAAAAGGACCTGGGGGTCATGGTGGATGGGAAGCTAGATATGAGTCAGCAGTGTGTTCTTGCTGCCAAAAAGGCCAATGGCATACTGGGCTGCATCAAAAGAAGTATTACTAGCAGATCAAGGGATGTGATCATTCCCCTCTATTCTGCACTGGTAAGGCCACATCTAGAATAGTGTGTTCAGTTTTGGGCTCCCCACTACAAAAAGGACAGGGACATGCTAGAGAGAGTTCAGAGGAGGGCAACCAAAATGATTAAAGGGCTGGAGTACAAGCCCTATGAGGAAAGACTGAAAGCATTAGGCTTATTTAGTCTGCAGAAGAGAAGATTGAGGGGGGATTTGATAGCAACCTTCAACTACTTGAAGGGATGTTCTAAGGACGAGGGAGCTTGACTGTTCTCGGTAATAACAGAGGATAGAACGAGGAGCAGTGGTCTCAAGTTACAGTTAGGGAGGTCGAGGCTGGATATTAGAAAAAACTTTTTTACTAGGCGAGTGGTGAAGCATTGGAATGAGCTGCCAAGGGAGGTGGTGGTATCTCCATCTTTGGAGGTGTTTAAGGCCCAGCTGGACAAAACCCTGACTGGGATGGTTTAGTGGGAGTGGCCCTGCCTCTGGCAGGGGGTTGGACTAGATGACCTATGAGGTCCTTCCAACCCTATGATTCTATGAACAGACTGGATCCTGGCTCTCCAGGTGCTTTCTGCAGAGGTTTCTCTGTTAGGTACTGGAGAGGGGCAAGTGAATTTATTTGAGCCGACTCTATCAGGTTACACCACTACCACATCATTACTACAAACTTCAAGTGACTATTAATTTTTGTTATACACGCAACATAGGATTGAGGACTTTGAACTGTCACAGGCAGTGGTTCAAAGGATTGCATATGAAAGAAAGGCCAATCTGTGACAAACAAGAAAAAGGAATGGTCATCGGTTACAGAAAGATTGTTGTAGAGAGATTAGGATATAGATGTCTTATCTTCTGTATGGGAAATGGACACAAATAAAAATTCTGCCCTTAAATTACATATCCTAATTTTCTTTTTTGTCTGGGCAAACGCTGTGTTTTGAGAAATGAGGCTGACATGCAGTCTGAAGTTTCTTATGCTTCAGATAATAGGTGATAGGTTATAAATAACTTTCTTTCTTTCTTTCTTTCTTTCTTTCTTTCTTTCTTTCTTTCTTCACACATGAATATTATAAACTTTAGGTACTTTTATATTATTTATGATAACATTCACTAAAATCTTATACTGGAACAATAATCATATACATCTCCATTAATATGGGACTTGTTTGTCCATGGAAACTACTTATCTCACTTCTTCAGGGAAGGCCCTTCCTGTGTGCTCAGACTATCACTAAGTAGAATACTGTTAAGCAAATGATGGGGTACAGTACTGTGTGGGATATAGATACCAAGGAATGAGCCAAAGGGCTCTGAAATACCTTTTGAATTTATCTGAGTCTTTAAGAACGAATTTTATGACCCCATCGCAAATTTGACTCAATAAACCAGCTCTGTGATATTTTTATAATTTTTATTAATGACAGTAAGTAAACAATATAGACTTAAATGAACATATAACTAAGTGAATTTGAAATAATAATTAAAAAAATATTAAATCAAACTCACTATTGAAAGGAAACAATAAATTGGCAGGTTCAAAATATCCAATTACAAAATCAATACAGAACACAATTAAATCCAATTATGAGGTTGACATGAAAGGAATTTTGTTGATCCTGCAATGGGAAAATTTAAACAGGATCCAATTTTGTAGTAATTGTTGATTCTTCTATTAGGCCTTTGTTATTGGAAATGGCTCAACGCTTTTATTTGCTAAAAGTAATGCACACTGAAAAACATAAACCCAACTATAATATAAAATAATGGGGTCTAAATTAGCTGCTAACACTCAAGAAAGATTTCGAAGTCATTGTGGATAATTCTCTGAAACCATTCACTGAGTGTGTAGCAACACTCAAAAAAAGAAACTAACAGAATGTCTGGAATCATTAAGAAAGGGATAGAGAATAAGGCAGAAAGTATATTGTCTTTTTACTAATCCATGATACAACCATATCTTGAATAGTGGATGTAGATCTGGTTGGCCCTTCTAAGCAAAAATCATGCTTTTTATAAAAATAACAGGCTAATGAGTAACATACTCTCATGACAATTATTTTAATGTTCTTGAAATGTCTTAAATACTACAGTTACTTTTTACAGTTTTTTAGGTATATAATTTCATTTACCATTAAACGATTGTCGTTCCTTTTGTCTCAAGTGGTTAGCTACTATTTTAGGGCTGGATGGCTGTTTCTGTTATATTAGGAAAAGAAGTTAATAATAGGGTCAGGTTTTTCTTTGAGGTAATATTGTTTGTTTTCAAGAAATAATAGATTCATTAAAAAAAAAAAAAAAGTTGGAAGGCACGTCATGATTTCATCTGGTCCAGCTGTTGAGACAAGACCAAGTATACTTACACCATCACTGACAAGTGTTTCTCCAACCTGTTCTTAAAAATATTCAATAATGGGAATTCCACAAACTCACTTGGAAGCCTACTGTGGCACTTAGCTATCCTTACAATTAAAAAGCTTTTTTTTTCTAATATCTAACCAAAATCTCCTTTCGGCAGATTAAGCCCATTACTTTGTATATTACATTCAATGGACATGGAGAAAAAAAATGAACACAATCCTCTTTATAACTGCTCTTAACATATTCAAATATTGCTGTCAGGTCCCCCTCATTCTTCTTTTCTGAAGACTAAACATGCCCTGTTTATTTTGCTTTGTTTTTTTTTTTCCTCCTAGGCCAGGTTCTCTAAACCTTTTATCATTTTTTGTTGTTCTCCTTTGAACTCTCTCCAATTTGTCCAGATCTGTCTTAAAGTATGGTACCGAGAACTGGGCTTTGTACTCCATCTCAGGTATCACCAGCATTGAGTAGAGCAGAATAATTATGTCACATGGCTTATGTATTGCACTCCTGTTAATACTCCCCACAATGATAGCCTTACTTGAACTGCATTACTTTATTGACTCAGATAAATTCCCAGGTCTTTTTTCAGCAGTATAGCAAGGATTGGTTTACCCACAATTAGTTTATCCGCAAATTCGGTTAATGCGCACTAGCATCATGTCCAGCAAAGCTACCAATTTAATATGTGGAATTCATTAACATGCAGTGTCTAAAACCGGAAGTTGGCCTCAAAACGAAAACACATTTCACCATGGTCCCATTTACATGCAGTCCATTTTACATGCCATTGTGATGGCTTGTCTCCCAGCACCCACACGTTAACTGATCCACACTGTATTACTGTTTAGCCAGTTCCAAAGGGATATCCTATTAGTCTAGTCCAGCAATCTTTAGTCTTTAAAAGAGTCACAGAACTCCTTTTTTGTTTTACTCCTTAGTCAGTTAGTCCCCATTGCCTAATTGTGGATTTGAGTTTTCCTGCTTAAATGAAGTACTTTGCACTCATCTTTAGTTAAGATCATCTTATTGATTTCAGACCTATCTTTCACTTTGGCAGGGTTGTCTTGACTTCTAATCCTACCCTCCAACGTGCTGGCAACCACTCCCAGCCTGGTATCATCTGCAAGTTGTATAAGCACAAACTCCACTTCATTATCCAGGGCTTTAATGAAAATACTAAATAGTACCCAACCCAAGACAGACTTCTGAGGGGCTTCTCTTAGTCTGACTATAACCTGTTGACAACTATGATTTAAGGGAGGGGGTTAAAGCAGTTTTATATCCACCTTATACTGTATTTCAGAATATTTTATGTTATATTTTAAATTTATCTAGAACATATTTCTCTATTTTGGTTATGAGAATCTCATGAGACTATGTCAAAAGCCTTACAAAAATCAAGACATATCCTATCTACAGCTTGTCTCCTAGCCACCAGATAAGCTACCCTGCTAAAGAAGGAATTAGGTTGTCTTGGCATGAATTGTTCTTGTTGACTACTACATAGAATGTTGTTATTCTTACAAACTGATTGTTTAAATTGTTTCCAGTATCTTTCCAAGTGACCAAATTTACTGAGTGGCTTATAATTTCCTGAGTCCTTTTTGCTCCCCCTTTTAAATATATTTAGTATTTTTGCCTTTCTTCAGTCCTCTGAGACCTCATACTTCCTCCAGTTCTGAAAGATCATTGCTAATGGCTCCATGATTGTTTCAACTATTTCCTTGTATTTCCTAGGAAGAGTTTCATCAGGTCCTGTTGACTTGAATACATCTAAATCATTGGCTCCCAACCTGTGCCCAGGGACCAAAAGTGGCCCGTGGCTCTTCTCCTGCTGGCTGCAGAAGGGAGCCACTGCCTAACTTAGTGGGGCTAAATGACAATGCAGCTAAGGGGATGGGAGATTAGCACTCCCCTGCCGCTAGCTGTAACAGAGAGCACAGCAAAGTGCTCTACCTAGGTCCAGAGGTGTTGAGGTCTGAAGGGAGCCACAGCCTAGGACCCAGGTGGAGTGAACAGAGCTATACAGGCATGCAGTTTCCTTGCTGCAGCCAGGGAGACAGGCTATCAGCAAGGAAACAGGCTGCTTTTAATGGGGGGGGGGATGCTTGCTGGCAGAGGCTGGTGGCCCTTCAGGGCTGAAAAAGTGATATCTATGGCCCTCGATCCAAAAAGGTTGGGAACCACTGATTTAACTTATTTAAATATTCTTTAGCTTATTCTTCCCATATTTTTAATTGTGTTCCTTTCTCTTCGCTATTAACATTAATTCTCTTAAGTGTCTGGTCACAATTAACCTTTTCAGCAAAGGCTGAAGCAAAATAGGTATTAAACATCTCAGCTTTCTTGATGCTATCTGTCATTGGCTGTGCTTCCCTGAAATCTATACTTCCCTTTGTCTTTTCTTTTGGGTCTAACATAATTTACAGAACCTCTTCTTATTGCCTTTTATGTTCCTTGCTAGGCATAACTCATTTTGTGCCTTAGTCTTTCAGATTTTGTCCCTGTATGCTACACAAAATCCTATTTCCCTCAATTCCATAGGATCAGTACCTCGATACAATTGTATTGCTCAGTATTCAAACCCTCTTTTTGCGTGCAATATTCTATGCAAAAAGATGTCACTCTTAGCTTTCTTTCAGAGTCCTTGACAAAGTCTGCTGCCATTTTGGTCTCCTTCTTTGTTGTTGCTTACACACACATACAGACACACACACCCCAAAAGATCGTGCTATCTGCATTTTCATTTAGTTCCCAATGCAATGCCTCCACTCACTTAGATCAGTTACTGGCTGGCATTGCATGAGTCCCTCTCCAATTGTTTCAGTTGTCTCATTTCAGTAGGGGCTATACTGTTACTTACACTTTTTCCAGAAGGGGTGGCTGTTATGTCTGCCAGCCTTAATGATCCACATAACAATATGTTCGGTATGGAAGACTCCTCACTGAAAATATCCTGACACTTTCTCTTTTCATTTAAACAAGAAGGCTGTTACCTTATGGCATTCCATGAAGAGAACAGTAGTCATTAAGATAGCTGTGATCAAAAAAATTTACCCAGGAGCCAACTGGAAGCTGTTCTACTCTCTGGAGCAGAGATAGAATGTGCTTCCTCTTAAAAACACTGTTTAATATGTGGTGAGCTGAATACAGCCTGGAATAATTTAGTTTCTCATTCACAAAGCTGGATTGACAAAAATGAATCTACAGTGGATATTTTTTTAAAAGATATCAGTTGAGTATTTTTGGATAAATCTTTAATTCCAGATTAATCAATGAAATAGGTGAGACGTGCTGCAGATCAAGGTATTTTAGGCATGTTAAATAAAATACAGATCTCAGTAAGTGTTAAAAAACCTATCTTTGATATGGGTGGAAGAAGACTTCTGAAAAAGAGAGAAAGTTTGAGAACCAAATAATTTATAAAATATGGAGAGGAAAAAAATTTCTTTCCTTTGTGATTTACCAGAATCCAAGCTTTTAAGAGATCTTTTGATCTGCTCAAAAGAGGTGGGTGTTTCTAAATATTCCTATCTAAATTCTCAAGTGATAAGAAGGGCAATTATGAAACTTATATTACTTACTGCTTCAGGAGGTGCAATAGACAAAATTATTGATGCAAAATAAAAAATCACAGAATGATCTGAAATATGCAATACTTAGGACAGATAAATCCACCTTTGAGACTTTCCTATTGGAGATTGTCCTAAGAGGTTATTAGGAAAAAATGTAAGAGCAACTACTATAGTTTTCCATCTGCTTCCTCTGCTCATATTACCAACATGCCCTAAAGCACACATACTATATTTTGCTTTTTGTTAAATAAATAATAGAAAGCTAATTTTGCTTTGGTTATCTGAACCCTGGAGGCTATAGTGGCAGATAGGATTTGAACTTTACCTCTAATTCCTTGATTACTTGCTCACATTCTTTTAAGGAATATACCACAAAGACTAGTAATATGTACTTACAATGGGACAAGTTTCCATCCCAGTCATAAATGGGTTAACAAGCTCCTTGGGATGCACTGTTGATGTGTGTTCCTTATAAAGGAGGATCCAAGCTTAGTGAGAAACAGCATATAGGGTATGTCTGCACTGCCAAAGATATTGCAGAATAGTTATTTTTAAACAACTATTTTGAATATATTTCAAAATAATTATTTTGAAATAGCATTATTTCAAATTTAGTATTTTGAAATAGAGAGTCTAGTGAAGACTCTCTATTTTGAAACAAAGTGGAAATTTTTATTCTGAAATAGAGTCTTCACTCGACTCTCTATTTTGAAATGAGGGAAAGGTATGGTTGCTCTTTGGAAATAAAAACAGGTTTAGTTATTTCAAAATAATGCTTCATATTTTTTTTTTGAAATAACAAAACACTTATTTCAAAATGACAAAACGCCTGCATGACATGTAATTTTTTTTCAAAGTAAGCCGCCTTATTTTGAAAAAAACTTTTCAGTGTAGACATACCTTATAGAGGAAAGTAGAGAGACACAAAGTAGAGTTTTTAAAAGTTACAGTGTGGCAATAACTGACTAAGAAAAACTGCTGAAGGATCATCTGGTGCCTGGCCTCTCTATATGGCTGTGTTCACACACAGGGGGTTATTTCGATACAGTTGTTTTGAAACAACTTGTATCGAAATAACGCCTTATTTTGAAATAACTTGGGAGGGGAAGGGAGGCTCTGGGGGTGTCGGGAAGGGGGCAGCAGCTTGGGAGGGGAAGGGGGTGCAAAAGTCTGGGGAGAAGGGGGGGTCAGGCAATGCCTGTGGGAGGCTCCGGGGGGGATGGCATACTCCACCGCACCCATTCCCAGGGCCGCCCTCTAGCTGGCATCGCCTTTGGGGTGGCCTGGGCGGCGACCTGTCGGCGGGCTGTGGCGGTGGCAGCCGTGCAGCGAGTTCCCTGATGGCAGCTGGCAGCTGGTCTGCGAGGCGACCCACGGCAGTGGCCAGCTCGCTCTCGACCTCAACAGAGCGCTCCAGGAGCTGGAGGGCGGCATCTTGCCTCTGGTGCTGCTCCCGGTGCCAGGCCTGGGTTGAGGCCTCCATTCTTTTGCCCAGGTCCTCAAGGGCCTCGAGAAGCTCTGAGTGGGTGCATGGGGCCCTCCTCTGCGCCGGGGTGCCCAGGGTCTCTGGCATCCAGCTGCTGGTGTTGACGGCAGCTGGCGAGGAGCAGCCCTGCAACCTGCCGTAGGGAAGCAGAACACACAGTTGGCCCCTGCCACCTGCTGGCCCTGTCCGTTCGCGCCTGTCTGCAGCACACACCCCTGCCCTGACTGCTAGAAGGTCCCAGGATCCCGTGGGACATTGCCCTGAGGTGGGGTTCCCAGTCCCCAAGGCCTCGGAAGGGGGCTAGGATAGTACCTGGTGGGGGGACATTGGGGGACCCTGGGCAGAGATGTTGTCTGGCTGGGGTAGTCGTCAGGGTTTGGGGGCCCTGGACCACATGCCTGCACAGATCCGTATCCTATGGCAGGGCAGGCCCCTTCCGCCCCTCCAGTCAAAAGCCTGACAAACCCCTGTATTTTAGACAGACTGCCAGACTGGGGCTGTGGGGATAAAAAGAGGAATGGGACGGTACACAGAGGACCATGTCCTCCTGCCTGCCTGCCATCTGGGAACTGTACCCTGGGGGTGCACATGCTAGTCGTGCCCACAGGGGTGAGCTGGACTCAGTCATGCCTCGATCTAGGGGGGTCCCCCATGGCTACCTGCCAGTGGTGTGGCCTGCATGCTTTCCACCCCACCAGAGATGCAGCCACATCTCCACCAGCCGGCCCCCGTCCACCACCCCTGGGCGCACAGGCCCCTGTGCATCCGGTGGGACCTGTGGCCAAGGGGGGGGCCTTTGCACCCACCAACCCTGTGGCCTACCTGCCTCGCTACCCATCCCTGACCCCCCTCGCTGCCTGGGACCTGCTGGACAGGCCCAGCCCTGTGTGCCTTGGTAGGGGGGGTACTTACACACAGGGGATCCAGACATCTGTCGCGACGTCCCCGGCTCTGTGTCGGACCCAGGGGTGGTGGTTGGCCCCTGGTCCTCCCCATTGCTCTCTGCTGCAGGCCTGGCGAAGAGCTCGGGGCTGCTGGGGGTGGCCTCCACCACAGATGGTGGTGGTGCGGCCGGAGGCCCCCCAATGGAGACATCAGAGCCCTGGGCCTCTGGGCCCAACGAGGGGCTCCGATGCCCTCCTGAGTCCAGAGCCTCAGCAGGGTGGCTGCTGGGCTCTGGACCCAAGAAGGCACGGAGCTCCTTGTAGTAGGGGCAGGTGGTGGAGCTCCCCGCCCCCTGAAGCTCCCGGGCCTCCCTCCTCTGGGCATGCTCCCATCGGAGCATCTTGATTTTACTGCGGACCTGCTCCAGTGTCCGCGGGTGGCCCGCTGCGGACATCTCCGCTCCGATGTCCACGTAGATGTCCCAGTTCCAGTGTGATGACCGGAACCAGGACAAGATGTCTGGCCACTGCCAGACCCCCAGCAGGCACAGGATGTCATCCCTGGTCCACACTGGGGCCCTGCGTCGCCCCCTGGCAGAGGACCCTGCCCGAGAGGCCATGTGGCTGTCAGGCTCTAGCCACGCTGCCTGACAGGCACGCCCAGGCAGGAACTTCCTGTTCCCCGGGGTGCTGAGCACCCTGGGAGGAAGGTTAGATGGTTGTTTCAAAACAACCATTGTTTCAAAACAATGCGTTCGCACGGCATTGTTTCGAAACAAGTTGTTTTGAAACAACGTTGTTTTGTCCCCGCATGGGGTTTAACTTGTTTTGAAACAACACGTGCATCGTGTGAACAGCCTAAACCTTATTTCGAAACAACCTCCGTTGTTTTGAAATAAGGGGGCTATGTGAACACAGCCTATAAGTAAGGGGATCTTTTTTATGCTGTCCCTTTTCTCTTTGAGCTGGGCACACTCGACCTAGAAAAGCATTAGAAATCCAGCCCTGGCTCAGAGATTATTATTCCATAAACCTACTGGACTGAAGGCAGAATGAATAAGGGATGAGAGGTGTTGTCATATTATAGTCCTTGCAATTTGGACCACTGAAAAACATCAGAGAGAGAGGGATGTGCTTCTGAAACTTGTTGATAGAGGTACATTTATCTACTGCAGACTGACTCTGTAGTAACCCTGACAACCAAAGAGGTGAAGAGACAAAATTAGTGCACATTTGTATCCTAGAAGGTGCAGAGGCATAGTCTCTGACAGTACTCAGTTTCCTTTTTAGACCTTCCAAAAAGTCATGGGAAAACAGACAGCATCTGTGTTTTTGTTCATGAAGAAAACCTTAAATTCTATATACCTTTGATAACTTATTATCTGGATCTCTTAGCAGCTTGAAGTTATATCCATGCTGTAGCAGATAATGGAATTGAGACATGAATAGTGAAACCAATGAAGCTGCATTAGGTCTGACATGGAAAAAATGTTGTAAAACAAGATCAAACGTCCTGCAAGAGATTTTAGGAAACCAAATACAGGTCTGAATGATAAAACAATGTGTGGGTCAAGGAATAGTAACTCCACTCACTTAACAAGAAGAATGATCTTCCATGTAACAAATGTAAATAGCAAATGAGACGCAGAAGTAACTGCCCCTTCATTGGACCCATAGTGACACTCCTTCCCTCTACAGGTATGCATGGAACTTCTAGTTTAACATATTCTTTTGATACCTACAACCTACACTATATTCCTTATACTAGGTATCACCAAGATCCATTAAAGCTGCAAACCTCCCAGTACCTGTTCTTCCTGAAAAGTCTTTCCTCACATTCCCACCCCCTAAAAAACATATGACTGTTGCTTGAAAACATTCCTTTTAATTCTTTTGACTTACAGAACTGTGAAAGGCAGTGGGAATTACCTGTTTTTAGACAGATTCTAACTTTAGATGTATGTGTGAGAAATGTTTTCATCTGAGGAGAGAATTTAACCTTTAATAATTAAAATGCATTGATGAATGAATATTTTTACAGGATTCTATATTCTGGAAGGTGGACTTTTAAAAAAAAATATTTTGCACAGTAGTCAAAGCAAAATAATCTGTGATGACAACTGTCTATCAATCATTATATACCATCAGAATGGACATTAAGCAGGAGGAATATTGACTTTTAAGTTGGCAGAGTGTATTATGTTTATTTCAATAAGGGATATAGAGCAGAGTGACAATCACATCTTAACCACAAGAAAAAGGGTCTAGACATACTGAGGTAGAATAATAACAGGTACATGCAGGGAAACAAATAAGCAGAAAAGAACAATGGATGAGGAAAGAAGGACTGTAACTGACTGGGAGAACCATCACACAAAGAAGCCAAACCCTACATATTTTATCTTCAAACAGAAGGACCAGCCTCTCTCTCTCGCTGGTCATTATGCCCAGGGGAGTAGGAAAGCCTTTTCAAAGGGTCCCAAGACAGTATCAGACTGGCATGTACAACCAAAGCCTAGAATAATGAAGTACAAAACAAAAACAAAGTACAAGCGGCTAAATGATTTGTAGTCTGTCAGGGCTAAGCATATCAGTAGCTACAGAAAACACATTTAGTCTTCACGACTGCATGTCAAAATAGCATTGAACATTGAAGTCAGTATTATCTTAAAAGTGAAAAACTAGTGTTGGAGCAACATCATACACTGGTAAGTACAATTGTAGGGAAATAGCCTAAGTAACCCATTCATCAGTCAAATTCTCTGAGGTAAAGTCTAGTCAATCATGGATGAATAGATAGCTCCGAATACAGTTGTATTATATGCAATAACATCTATGAAAGGTTTCATGCCTATAAGGCTACTAGCAGGTAGCAACAATGTCATGCTGACTGACCTGCCAATGAGACTTTGTACTAACGATGTAATAACTGTAGCTAGATATCCTGCCGGGGATATCTGGAGTGTAAAATTTCATGGAACTAGACTGGAATCCTCCCTCTTCACTTTACCCATGCAGTTTCATCTACACTCATTGTAATTAACTGCTCTCTAAAAGCATTCAATCACTATTTTGTAGCTTGCATTCAAACTCCTAATTACTACTAGTTCAAACACCACAAATGAGAAAAGGAAGGAAAACCACCAATCAAAATTATTAAATGGCTTTGGATTTGAATGTGAAGTCCTCAAAAGCATATAGGAAAACAGCTAGGAGTGTAGCTGGCATTGCACAGATGCATAGGACTGTATGGATGTGGAAAAGGGGGGAGGAAGAAGAAGAGAGAAATTTTGCCTTCTGTGAAAGCTCCAGCTGTGATTCAGGGTGAAGAGTACAGGAATAATGTACAGTGAATTGTGCCACCAGCACGAGCCTGCACAAGGTGTGGGAGGTGAAGGCAAAACTACAGTGCTGTCCCCAATACTAGAGAAACAAGAGTAATTGACTGACTATAGATGAGGGTGGATGCTGCATCTTCTTTTAGGTTGGTACGACTAATAGCAGAGCATGTTCCCACCAGAAGATAAGTCTGGTGAGCTCCAGTTGTTGCAGTTCCCCAACAATGTGGTCTGTGGCCAAGCCTCACTAGGCCACAACAGAAAAAAAAATAAAAGGGCCAACGAGGGTTGCCATCCATTCAAGTAAGAGCAGAAATTGCCCTTAAATGTGCTACATAATCAGGCACAATATGGAGCAACTTTCCCATGAAAGTCTGCATTCTCAGTTACTATAAAAATGAGAACTTCATTGCTACAAGTTCAGGTGTAAAAGAGACCATGATTACACTGTAAATTTCCCCATACTCAGAGTTATGACAGTATATAATTTTAAAGCATTTTAGTCAGCGGATGAAACATATAGTACAAACTTAGGATTTTGTGAAAAAAAACTCTCAAAAAAAAGAGCAATGAAACCTACTTAAGATTAAGGGGACTATCAAGCTGTTCTCCTCTTAGCAATGCTATAACAGGAAGAAGCAGTTCTTTTAGAATGGTGGAGAGATGCTATCTCACCCAAAAACAACATAACAAGTTCAATTTAAATGGAGACCTAGTAAAGTATTTAGAGTATCTGCTGTGGTGTACAGTATACAAAGGGTCAGATCCTGATCTCAGTTACAGTATGGACTAGCTCCAGATTTAGGTTAATGAAGTCAACAGAATTACTCAGGATTTATACTGTGGTAACTGATTAGCTCACAGGGCTTACAAGATCATTTATGAGAAGCTACCCAGTGAAACAAGGGGAAAAACAATGGATGTTCATTCTTGTTCAGGTAGCCTGGAAAACTGACAGTACCAAGCCCTGTTGCTAAATGTATGAAGTAGGGGGTATGTAGAATCCTCTTTCTGGTCTCTTGTTCCCAGTGACTGATTCACCTCTGAGTTCAGAAATTACCTTTCATCAGTAAACTCTATGAAATGAAAAGAAGCATTATAGCCTGGGAGAAGAGCTCCAACAAAACTTCTTTAATTTTAATGCGGGACCTCAAGAAGAGATGTAGAATGGACAAGTATGAGGAGTCTTCACTTCTCTGACAGGACCACTTGAGAAAGTAAAAATTCCAAATGCCTTTTCCTGGTATTTTGACACCAGTCACTAAAAATTATCCTGCCATGCGGTCCCTTTGCACAGATGCAGCCCAGCCAACTCAGTACAGCTCCTTTTAGAACCCCCTGAAGTTCTTCCATGGGAATTTGGGGCATCAAAGTGGGAAAAGACAAGGCACATCTAGACTCTGTCTGTTCTGCCATGCTACAGCAGCCCTCAAGAGTCACTGCAGAATGGATGCAAGTTAAAGAAGTCCTCACAGGCTTCGTGTTATCTGCCCTGGACTGATTACAGACACAGGGATGAATTTAGGCCTATAGCAGTTAAATTTCTTTCCAGATGCCAACTGTAGGAGAGACTAAAAAGTTATTAATGAGATATGCCACATTCCAAATAAAGAAAGAATCAAGTCATAAACTCCCCTGAAAACCATGTCTAAATTGGCAACATTCAAAAGGGAGCACTCAATCATACCTTTCCTCCATTCAATTTGGAATGGAACAATGAGAGAAGCTGGGTCATACTGCTTTGGTGCTCTCTAGAATACAGACAGGATGATGAAAGAGTCCTTCTGAGATTTATATGGTCTTGTGTCAGGAAAGCCCAGACCTCAAAGATGCTGTTATTTGAAAAGGTTTTCACAGGCAATGTGCAAATGATAGGTTGCAAAGCACTCAGCCATTTACTGGATTGTTCAGAGAAGTTAACCTTAAACTATTCATACAGATAAAATCAGTAACAACAAACCCCAGTCAGTACAAATGTTTAAATATTTAGCCTCTCTGCATTGTAATTACAGAAAAAACAAGGAAAATAATATTTTCGCTAACTGCCAATAGTATCAGAGAAATCTGTAATATATGGAATGCGGTGACAAGCACGTGGAAAACCATGTAAATTTTAAATCAGATCTCCTAATTCAGAGCCATAAAAGACAAAGATAAAACTCATGCCCACAGATGGAGAAATCCCATTCATAAAATGGCAAATATTCCACAGAATGTCTCAAATATTCCTGTGAATGAGTAAATGAACTGCTTTAGTTCAACTACCTTCAAGTTTGTATTCTAGCAAAGTACGTTAAGAACAGTGTTCAGAGGATCTCAATTAAAGTGAATATGTCAGAATACCCAAAGTAATTTTTTAATTCATAGATAAATATTTGCATCAGTAAGCTTATTTTAAGAGGTGTGCTTAACCATTTAAGTAACAGAAACTCAATGATCAATGTCTCCATTAAAATGAATAATCATAAGTCAAATGTGGAATTTTGACTAGCAACTGTTTGCAATTAGCTCCTTATGAAAAAATACAGATCAACAATTATTTGTGGCAAATACTTTAGTGACAAATTTTGCTACTGACAGGTCAGCTCAGTTTGTGCAGATATGCTCAAGGAAGCTGGGCTATTTGTTGACAATTTGCAAATGGAAATAGGCAAAAAGAAATAAAATTAATGATCCTTTGTTGTCACACCCTGCCACTACCCCCATTTTCCAGATAACTCAGCCAAAAAAGTAACAGGTATCTTTATCTCTGAATGTAGGATTGGATCCTTTAGGTGCACATCATATGGACAGTGTGAACCTACAGGTTGTCAGAAGTTAAGCAAAGGATGACAGCCTGACACATTATAACAAGAGTCCTGTGGCACCTTACAAACTAACAAATTTCTTTGGACATAAGCTTTCGTGGGCTCCAATCTTCTTTATCAGAAGCATGAAGTGGAAACTACATTTGACAAGTATATATATACACATGCTGGAATGAAGGAGAGCAAGTGTTGGCAAAGTCAATTCAGTTAGAACAAATGGGGCCCACTCATGCTGGTCGATTAGAAAGTAAGAATGTGTGAACGGGGACAATTACTTTTTGTAAGGTGCTAACCATTCCAAGTCTCTATTCAAATCCAGTCTGATTCTGTGATTGCAAATTAGCTTCAGCTCTGCCATTTCTTGCTGAAGTCTGTTCTTGAAGTGTTTTTGTAGAAATATGGCATCTTTCAAGTCTGCTACTGAGTACCCAAGGAGATTGAAGTGTTCTGCATTGCTGGCTCATAATGATGGCATCATGCCCTCTGCCATGTACATTGGCCAAACTGGACTGTCTTTACGCAAAAGGATAAATGGACACAATGGCAACAAAATGGCAACATCCATAAACCCGTAGGAGTACACTTCAATCTACCTGCACACCCAGTAGCAGACTTGAAAGTTGCCATACTTCACTGCCACCACCATCAACAATAACAACAACAAAAATAGACTTCAGTGTGACACTGCAGAGCTGGAGCTGATTTGCAAATTTGACACAATCAGACTGTGTCTAAACAGGGACTTGGAATGGTTAGCACATTACAGAAAGTAATATCCCTGTTCACAGATTCTCACCTTCTGATCAACCAGTGTGAATGGGCCCCATCTGCCTTAACTGAATTGACTTTGCTAACACTTGCCCTCCTCCATCCTACTATGTGTATATAGAACTCTGAACTGTACTTTCCACTTCATGCATCTGACATAGTGAGTAGGAACCCACAAAACCTTATGCCCAAAGAAATTTGTTAGTCTTTAAGGTGCCACAGGACTCTCATTGTTTTTGCTCTACACAGACCAAGACAGCAATCCATCTGGATATTTTCTCTCTGTTGCCCTTGCTTAACATTCCTTAGCAGAGTTGAACTCGCTTTATTCAACTGGATGTAAGTGCTTTCTGTGTATGGTACTATGGCAGAGAATTTGAGAGCAGTGCTTTTGAAGCAAATGGCATACCTTGGTCTCAGAATCAGACTGTATTGTACCACTTCTATTCCTCTTGCACAGTTATTGAGACAGCAGAGTGGTCCCAGAGTGTCTTTCAAAGAGTCATACTAACAATAAAGGTTGTTGTACAGTTCAGTATCAACCTTGTGCTATGAAATATCAGAACAAAAATCATAATATCCTAGTTCCTCCTCCTTTGAAGACACTGGCATATTATTTCCATTGCTCAGTGGCATAGTGAGGGTGTCTAGTCCCCAGGGCCCAAGCTCACATTTGGGTTCCCAAGGGTGTTCCACACCTTGCAGCCACTCCCCAGCATAGGGCAGGAGGGATCTCAGCCCCACCACCCAGGTACCTTGGGGAGGGGGGCAGTGGGGACCCCAGCCCAGGCTCCTCTGAGGTACTACGGGGGGTGGGAAGCTGGTTCTGCACCAGGACTTGACTGGAGGTGTCCCAGCCCAATCTGCTCAGTTTCATTGCCTGGTTCCCTGCCCTACTCCGCACAGTCCCCAAGAGTGGCAGGGATGCTGTGATTCCCAGCATTGGAGCGTGATTTGTTAAGAACTGAAGTGGTACCAGGGCCAGAGACTGCCCTCCCTTCTCTCTGCTGCTCCATGCAGTGTTCTCGCTCACCCCGCCCCAACGCTCTGCTGAGCAGCAGCCACATGCTGGCCTGTCCTGCCACCTGGGAGAAACCAGCCAGCCAGGGGTGGGGTGGGTTGGAATATCTCATGGAGCAACAGAGGGAGGGGTGGGTGGCCTCTAACCCTGACTCCCACTCAGCACTGAACAGCTCCCTCCAGTGCCTGGGGCCACGGCCACCCCACCGCCCTTCTGGCCCATGCAGGGTAGAGCAGAGGCACTGGGTGGCTCCCTCAAACTGAGCAGGCAGGGATGGGGGCCCTCTAATCCAGCCCTAGTGTGGGGCTGGCCCTGCATCCCCTGCAGCCTGACACCTGGGAGTTTGCCCCCCCCCATTCACCCCCCCAGTTCACCCCCCCCCATTGCTATGCCACTAGCACTGCTTTAATGCTGCTACTTCTAACTCAAGATACTGATCCTTGTACTATTCATCTAGGTCACTGAAAGGAAATTTGTATTTGGATTGTATGCTACATGTATTTCAAATAATTGAATAGTTGTCTTGATCTGACTCTTCCTGATAAGGTTAAAATGGAGTTTGTGTGATAAGAACAGTGTTTTGTATTCTGTTATATTTTTTGAACTCTGTGACAGCATTCACTATTAAGAATCTTATTAAAGGCTCTGTCACATGCAGAATACGTTGAGGTATGGGAACTAGATGAGAATTAAAAGAACAAAAGAATTGATGGTTTTGTGCCACTTACATTTGCACAATTTCACTGAATAAAGGTACAAATTTCCACTAAGATTCCTTCCTACAAACACATACTTCAAATTTATATTTTAAAAATCCATTTTAAAACACTTAGGTAAACTAATCCCCCAAACACTTCATTTAATATTTGGCATACACATTTGTTGTGTAAACAATTACAATAATAAGCAATGGAATACAAACATACCTAAAATAATGTCTGTGAGCAAGGTCTCTCCAAAGTATTCTGCAATAGCCTAGAGTAGGAGAAACCCAAGTTCAGTCCCCTGGTGTGCCACAAACCTCTGTGACTTTGAGCAAGTCACTAAGTCATACTGAAAATCTATGGAAGTTAGGTGCTTCTGAAAATCTGACAAGACACCCCTCTGTTTCTTTAGGTGCCTAAATACATTTTAAAATGTTTCCCTTAATCTCTTTCTCAGTTTCCTATGTATATAATGGGGATAATAGCTCCCTACCTCACAGGTGCATTGTGATGATAATACTTCAATGACTAACTCCAGATATAATGGTAGTGAAGAGGGACAGACAAGTACCCTAGGTAGATGAAGCTTTTTGTAGCCTTCATATAAGGAGATGGGAAGGTTGCATGCAAGCTGCTGATACAGGAGGAGGTGGGACATTTAGGAAGAAGAATCTGGGGAAGAGTGGCAACAGGGGAACTATAAAGACCAGGATGAAGCTAGACCAAAACATTGGTTTTAAATGTGAAAACATTCTGAATCCTCTGATATTGTATGGTGTGGTTTGAGGAAGAGGATATTTTATTTGAATTTGGTTTGATGAGTGGTTTGGGAAAAAGGAAATTTGTTTTTTGAAAGAGGCTAGATCTGGGGAAAAAGGATGCAGAGGGCAGGGAATTTAAGAAGGGGGGAGCATGGGATGGATGGGGGAAAACGACAGACATATTTGGAAGTGATGGCCATTTGATTTGCAGTTACACTATGACCTGATCCCATAACTTAAACACCCGTGCCATTTATTTTCCTCCCATTCTGTAAGTTCCCCCATTTTCAAAGCATCTGACAAAGTGGGATTTTCTCCCACAAAAGCTCATGAGATAAATACATTTGTAAGTCTTTAAGTGCCACAGGACTGCTTGATTATTGTGCTTCTAAAAGTTACACCTAACAAAAACTTGTCACAGAACGAGTTTCCTTCATTTATAGGCGAGGAAGCTAATGCATAGAGAAGTTGTTTGCCAGACTCTCACACTAAGTACTAGTCAGCACTTCCCACACTTTTTGGTGGCAGTTGACAGGAGGTAGGCAAGGTATCTAAAATACCTTACATATCCCCCGTTGCCTAACCAATGCCCATTTGCTTCCCCCTACACGCTGTGGTAATGTGAATAGCATTGCCCCCTGGTTACTTTACCACTATGCCACTTCTGCGGCTGGAGTTATTATTGCGAACTCCAGAGCAATTAAGCAGTCTTGACAGACTGCTCAGTCACACCTGGAAGAGTTCACTGATAGTGGCAATTTTGCCACCGTCAGTATAGACATAGCCAAAGACAACAAGGGTGTCAAGAATAGAACTTAGTAAATGCCTTATAGCTATCATAGATTTATCACTGTCTGTATTCATTTTCTGTGAATATGCCAATTGAATGCTTAGAGAAGCAAAGGATTTTTAAATGTGTGATTCTTCAGTTGCTTTCAGCATTAGCCATACTGCTGTTATTGAGGTCAGTGTCTAGTGACCTTAAGAGCAGAGTTGTGGCAATGCTGAGTGCTTTTCACTATCCTTCCTTAGCGTGCATTAGTAAGTCTTCATGGGAAAATCATATTACTGATTCAGCCAGGAACATGACTACTATCATGTGAACTACAGGTCCAGTCAATCTGACCAGCACTTCTCAGATTTCATATATGTTCAATGTGCTTCATTTGTAAAAGATCTACAGAGTTGGAGTACACCACTAAGTTATTTGTCACATAACTTCAAATAATTCACACACAAAAAAATCATGAACAGGAAGACATAATTATCTTAGCCCTAGAATCCAAAACTGATTTTCAGTCATGTGATGCATGCAGTTCCAGACTTACCATACTGTTAACCTATATTCAGAATTAAAGCTGGTGGAAACATTTTGAAATGCTGAGAGCAAAATGTGACCACATCCCTCCAAGCTCAAAGGACCTACACAGCCTTCACCATTCTTTAGAGTCCAGGCAATACTACAGAACATTTCAACGTAGGAAGTCAGGATAGATGCTATGTGTCACATTTAAACTTCATGGAAGTTGCAGATAGGCAATTTCCAAACTTCAGTTTGGCCTGGACACCTGAGTTAGTGCAACAACTCTCACAAAATGTCCTATGGCTGCAAGTGATCCTGATTTTAACATGCTTGTCATCAGATGACAGCTCTGACAGCAGAGTGTCTGCCATTTTGCAAGAATATTGGTTCAGTACTAACAAAGATGGAAGAATGTCAGCTATGAATTAGAGCTGGGTTACATTTTCAACAAACTTTTTTCCATAAAAAGTGCAGGCTTGGTGAAACTGAAACATTTATCAAAGTTATTTTTGTTTACTCTATTTTTTTTTTCAGTCAAAGGAGGTTAAGAAACATTTGGAAAAATGAGACATGTTGTTTCACATTTTCAAAATAAAATCCTTTTTTTTTAATTTAAAATATCTTTTCATCTAGAAATGTTCTTTATTTTTACAAAAAAAGTTAAAAAAATACTCTGAATTGTGGTGTTTTAATAAAAAATGTTCCATTTTAGTTCAAGCTATTAGCTTTTTGATTCACTGAAATTTTTTTTGGTTTTGGTTCAATCTGAATTAATCTTATTTTAAGAAAATAAAAGGCAGAATTATCAGTTAACTGCAAAATCTGTTTCCCCAGCTCCACTATTGAATTATCCATACTATTTCTAACAATACCCTGATTTAGTGTGGAAAATTTCCAAGAGTAAAACTTAAGATTTCATTTTTAATGTGTGAATAATATTGCATGAAAAATCAGTGCAAAATAATAAAATATGACTGGCTATAAACTGTTTGAAGTATAAAAATAATACCTAAGCTATAGGTATGTCATAGACTTAATCCAATTAAGATGAAGAAATCTGCCAAGTTCAGATTCTGAAATGGTATGAGTATACAATTTTATACGATCTTGAGGTACATGAAGTTCACAAAATGTGTCTCTTTAAACTTTGTTTGTATATAACATCATCTATTAAACATATTTTTAATATATTAGTACAATATAGACAAAACATTCCTAATTAAACATACACTCTTCTGTTTCACTAAATAGCAGAAGTATTTGGAATTAAGCAAACATTCACCCCACCCCCCAAAAAGTCACTTACATTTTCTGTTTGTTCCCAGATAGAAATGCTGGGTTTGTTTAGTTCAACATCTTAATTAATGATCTGGAGGATGAGTTGGATTGCAGCCTCAGCCAGTTTGCAGATGACCCTAATCTGTGGGGAGTGGTAGATACATAGGAGGACTGTGATAGGATACAGAGTGAAACAGACAAATTGGAGAATTGGGACAAAAAAATCTGAAGAGGTTCAAAAAGGACAAGTGCAGAGTCCTGCACTTAAGATGGAAGAATTGCATATACTGCTTCAGACCGGAGACCCACAGGCCAAGCAGCAGTTTGTCAGAAAAGAATCTGAGAGTTACAGTGGACAAGAAACAGGGTATGAGTTAACAGTGTGTACTTATTGTCAAAAAGGATAATAGTATATTGGGATGTATTAGTAGGAACATCACCAGCAGATCAGAGAAATGATTATCCTCCTCCTGTTTGGTGCTGGTGAGGCCTCATCTAAAGTACTATGTTTTGGGCCTCCCACAACAGAAAGGCCATTTTTGGGATTCCCACTACAGAAAAGTTGTAGACAGAGATTTCCCTACCCCCCCCCCCCCGACACACACCCTGCACTCCCTCAAATTTCCCAACACCCCCCAATTGTCTGCTAGTATAACAGTGTTATACCAAATTAGTGAACACCCCCTACACCCCCCCAACCTCCCCTTACCCCCCCTCCAATTTCAAGTTCTGGGGAGAATTCTGATTGTGGACAAATTGGAAAGAATCCAGCAGGGGACAACAGGAATGTGTAGGGAGCTGGAGCACATGACTTACCGGTGCAAGTGGGGGGCTAAGAGAATAGACTTGGTTAGTCTGCAGAAAAGAAGTATTAGGGGAGATTTGATAGCTTTTAATTACCTGAAAGGGGGTTCCACAGATGATAGAACTAGGCTGTTTTTAGTGATATTAGGTGACAGAATTAGGAGCAAAAGCCCCAGGTTTGAAGATGGGGAGATCTAGGTTGTATATTAGGAAAAGCTTTTTCATTAGAAGGGTGCTGAAGTACTGGAACTGGTTACCTAAGGAGGTGATGGAATCTTTATCCTTAGTGGGTTTAAGGCCCAGTTGACAAACACCTGGCTAGGATGATTTAGTTGGAACTGGTCTGCTTTGGTCAGGGGATTGGGCTACTTGATCTCCAGAGTTTCCTTCAATCTTCTAGGATTCTATAAAGTCAGAGTCTTAATTTGTGTTAACTTAAATATCACCATAGTTTGAAAAAAACAAAAACAAAAACACCTCATGTCATTAATATGTCACTTCACTGCACAGTATCAAAAACTGGGCAATGAAGAGGAAGAATTCTGAGAATCACTTTGTGCCTGCACCAGGGATCCTGACCTTTGCCGATGGCAGGGCATCTCCCTCCAAGAGCGAGCCTTCAGTGCAGTCTCAGAGCCCATGTGGGGCTTCTTTGGTTTCCCAGGCCAGCATGGACTGTGCCCTCTGCTCTGGAGCCACCTGTGCTGATGGTGCCGAGGCCTCCACCGAGGCTGGGCGTAGGATATCTTCCAACACCATTGTTCGCAGGCAGTTTTCTTGTTTCTTTTGGGTCCTCAGCTTGAAAGACTGGCAAATATGACATTTGTTGTTCCAATGCCCTTCTCTCAGGCACTTTAAGCACTTTTCATGTGGATCACTGACCAAGAATGCTTTACCACAGATGGCACAGGGCTTGAAACCAGGCATAGTTTGGTCTGTGCCAGGTCCACATGTTGCCACGGAGACACATGGAGCGTGGCTCTTTCGGCACAGCTGGAGCTTTCTGAATTAAGAAAGTCCAAAGTCAAGAAGACAAA
The DNA here is from genome assembly GCA_007922195.1 of Podocnemis expansa. Taxonomy (NCBI): domain Eukaryota; kingdom Metazoa; phylum Chordata; order Testudines; family Podocnemididae; genus Podocnemis; species Podocnemis expansa. The sequence goes on from ML681996.1 coordinate 19,825,997, forward strand.
GAATGAAGGTAAAAGGCAAAGAAATTGTAGAAAAGGTGAATTGGAGACAGGTGCTCGCAACTGTGCAAGGGCAGGTAGATCCAGAACCACTGCAACGATCAGCAAGAGGGGACTCGGGGTGGGGAGGGGAGCAGGGGCAACACCATGTATATACTGCACAGGTGTACAGGTCAGAGGTGGTTTTGGTGACTGACCCTATGGCGACAGGCTAGGGCAAAAAGCTTCCAGATGACCGTGCACTGTGGCACATAGGACACCTGAATGGGAATGTACGTGAGCAGCCTATCTTGAAGAAAGATGTTTACAGGTAAGTAACCTTCCGTTAACGTCATTTCACTGCACAGTAGCAAAAGCTGGGCAATGAAGAGGAAGAATTCTTCTCTCTTCAAACAGGTAACTTGAGATTTGACAAGTAACGTCAAACACAACTAGCAACATTCCAAGATTCCTTCCTTTTAATATTTAAATAGCCTCTTACAAATACCCCAGTACCATTCTGACAGCACACAAAGAGAAATCTTATATTTGTCTCCAATAATACTCAGTTGTTGACTGCATTGGTAAAATGTCTCCCAGTGATGAAAACATACCGAAGAGGATTGATTGTTTCTATGACCCCAGTTCTCAGACTGCACACAGATGACCCACATGGCAACTTAGCAATGTCAGTGACTCAGAGTAATTATATAATGGGCATAGCATGGTACTTAAACTCTTCTCTTTGTTACCCCAGATCAATATGTGTGCTCTTTCCTCCTTAGAGCAGAGAAGGAAAGTAGACTATATAAATACAAATTAGCAATTTAAAATAGTATAGACAAAAGATATGTTTGAGGTAATACACATTTTTAGTGTCCTTTTTTTAGTGTATCTTTTTTGTTCTCCCTCTGCGTTGAATTCAGCCATTATCTCTTATCTTGTATTTGAATTTTAAGTTTGTCAGGCATGGACAATCTTGTTATATTTTTAGTGGGTCCTCAAGACAGTCACAATGCAAATCAGAATAGTAATTGTAATAGCAATTGTGTGGCAGTGACATATAAAATAATGAGCAAAGAGCAGGAGAACGAATGGCCCTGTTTAAAATCTTCCATAATTCTTGAAAGGGGATACTAATTCACAATGAACAGTCACCCTTTGGTCCACCATTCATTACCTATGAATGCTCAACTTTGCAACCTTAATGATCCTTTAACATAGTTTATGTATATAATCTCATGGTTTTACATAGTGCAAACTGCAAAGATAGAAATTCCATCATTTGAAGTTATACTGTCACTTACATGGGTTTTTGTCAGGTTTGAGATCTTTAGGTCCATCATGAAGACCTCTGCCACATTGACCAGTGCTGAAGAGGGATGACCATGTATTTCTAATGGGTTTTACAGATATTTGCTGACAACAGAGGAACATTGAGGCTCAAAAAACTTGGATTCTATTTATGGAAGAGAGCATTCTCAAGGAGCCTAGTCTTTTCTGTCCATTTCCTTCAACCTTGATCACCTTTGGTCCCTTTTGTGCCAACATTTCCATGTATCAGTCCTGCTTATCTCTGTTCCATTCTCACCACATAGCCAGTCCCCATCTCTGCTCCATGGGTTTGCCATCCCAGTCTTTAATCTCATCTCTCCCTACCAATCTCTCCTCCACTAGTCCCACTCTCCTCTCCCTGCTCTGCTCTTCCAAGCTTTTTGTCCAGCCATTCTTGGTTCTATTCTACTCCTTACACACTACGTGGCTCTTTGTCCTCAGACCCTTACCTCACCTGTCTCAAACCCCCTTCCCCATTACCTCTTCCCATTACCCTGAAGTGAACATTCCCTATTCCCACTGGATCCCAGTCTTTCCTGTGGACCTTGTTTCTTTCCTCAGAAGTCTGTTTCCTTCAACCCACTGGCTTCCAGTCCTCAACCTCTTTCATTTCCTTTCCTGACTCTCTGTTTTGGTCTCCCTTCCCAGCCAGACCCAATTTCCTTTGTCTACTCCAAGGTTCCCTCTCCCACACACCTTTCCCACCAATCCTTGATCCCAGGGGTTAAAGAATAATTCATTGGGCCCTGAACCCTCCCACATGGGTGCCCCCCCCGATACAGGTGGGCCCCCCTCTGACATGGGTGGGCCCCCCAATATCTGTCCCCAGAACCCACCCCCTGCTCCAAGACCTGTCCCCAGACAGACAGAGACACACACACGCCCACACACACGACACAGCCATCCCCAGACACACAAAACCCCCAACAGCCTCCCCCCAAAACCCTCACCTCTGCTGTTTGCAGGCTGCCCAGCTGAAACCTGCTTTCACCCACAAGCTGCTCTGCCCTGCAGAGGGGAGATTCACATACTCCCAGCCTGCAGCAGCACTCTGCCTGGGCTTAAGGAGGAAAAGGTTTAAGGTGGAGCCACCTGAAAGCTGAGTTCTGGCTGCTCCTGCAATTTTTAGGGGGCCCCAGAAGGCAGCATTCCCATGCCTTCCTCTATTTTTAGGGCCTCCAGAAAGTTGCCTGCCTAAAAATAGTCCGTCCCCCCCAACTGCATTCGGGTGCCTTCCCCCTTGCTTTAACCCCTGCTTGATCCCAACTTCCTCCACACATACAATCAAGGGGTGATGCTTGTCCCATAAATGCTCAGTTCAGGAGAATTTCTTCTCTGTATTGCTTAGGGCTGGTGGGGCCACAGAGAGCATATTGAGACCAAAGGCAAGTCAGTTTCCTGCTTTCATTTACAGTGCGCTGGTCAAACATAGCTGGCTGCAGCAGCTGGATATGGTGTTAAGTAATAACCACAAATGCCTACATTTTAACTAGTTAACATTGCTTAATGTGAAACACTGCATAACAATAACAATCAGTTTCAACTGGCTCTTGCCAGAGCCTCTGAAATGTGCAATTCCCCACATGAAGATTACAACTGAAAGAAAAAAGAAAAACAGTTCCTTCAGTTCTAGTATGGAACATGATCAGTGCAGATGGATTTTTCAGGGAATTAATGTGCAAAATTTGTCTAACTTTTGGTGAATTTTTCACAGGGGTGACAAAAGCAGTGGTTAATAATATTTGTATATAGTTGGAAGGACTGGAGATGCTAAGATGACAGGAAGGGGAGGTTGGAAATAAGGCAGACACAGGAAGAACAGAAACATAATAAGCCTTAGAATGTTTTTATCTTATTTAAAGTGCCATGTTAAGAGCTTAAATCAATTTTAACTCCTTCGATTTAGAAAAGAACTTCTTATATTGTAGTTCATTGTAAAATTATCCCTTATGTTTCTTGTGTATTGTCCTGAAGTCTCTGGTATGGACTACTTTTGGTAACAGGATGCTGCATTAAGATATTGGAGCTGCCAATGTCTATGCTGCAGTGTAGAATTTGCTGATAGCAGGGTAAACTACCTGCTTCAACCCAGTATTGAAGCAATCAAACTCTTCAACCAGGTAAGCATCTAGTGCCACAGTATGGCATATTGAAAAAAGTGTTTATGGTTGGTGGAAGCCTTATTACTCATTTGGCTATGTCTACATTGTAAAAGCTAAGTCGACTTTATTAAGTTGACTTAATAAAGTCTACTTAAAGTCAACTTTAAGTAAACGTTATTAAGGCGACTAAGTGAGTGCACGCTACATTAAGTCGACGTTATAAAGTCAGCTTTAAATGGGTGTTCTGACTTAATTTGACTTTATAACGTCGACTTAATGGCCCCACTGCATGAAGTCCACATTGCCTTAAGTCAGCTTAATAAAGTCAACTTAATGGTAAAGTCGACTTTATAAGTGGACCTTATAAAGTCGACTTTACTGGGCCCTAAAGTCAACTTTATTGCCCTCCAGTATAGACAGGGCTCTGTTTAAGTCGACTTAAGGGCTCTTAAGTCGACTTAAACACATAGTGTAGACGTATCCATTGACCTCCATTTAACTTGCAAATATTAAATCTGTATTTTGGGGGAGAAAAAATCTAAGCCTCTCTGAAAAATTTTACCTGGTGTAAGAATTTAACATCATTTTCTAATGAATTGGCCAGGTTAGAGTTTACGGGTTATGTGATTTGTTTAGCTATGAATTTTAATAAATCTGATTTCAATAAGTCTTGGGAATAATAATAATAATAATAATAATAATAATAATAATAATAAATGAAAGCCCTAATTCTAATTCTACAGTGCAGACTTTGTGCATCCAATCTATTTGGCCACATGAAACTTAGGTATCTGTATAGATAGACTAATAGCTAATCCTCTCTGCTATTAGCCATAGTTAATCCTTTCTGGTACATATCGTATTGACATTTTTTTTCTTTCTCGTCTAGTTAAAAACCATTGCCCTGTACTTAAACTATTTATCTTTATTGCTATCCTTGTGAAATAATTATTTCAAAGGCAAGCAAACCCAGAAAGTTCTGACAGGCCAAGAAATAGTACACATCTTTGATTTAATAGTAATCCTGATAAGCATAGATTGACCACCATTAGGTATGTGACATTTGTTTGTTAGTAGAAACTCAGGTCCATATAACTTAATAGTGGTTCAAAAAATACAGAAACTATTCCTCTTGTTCAGGGTACATAGCCAAGGGTTTTCACAACAGGTCTGTGACTAATGCAGAAATAAAATCTACGCCTTCTTTCATAAATAGCTACATATGATGCAGTAGCTGGCTTATCCTTTTGTATGTATCATACTGAGCATGAGCAAAATTAGTGACATCCACTAATTGTGATGTCCAGAAGGGCTCCTAGAAGTTGTAACTTACTGAAACTGAAATGCACAAGTTTTTTTTTTGTTTGTTTGTTTGTTTGTTTGTTTGTTTTTTTTTTTTTATGCTGGACAGTACTGTGCTTAAAAACAAAAATCCACAAACAAGCCCAATTATAGCTCAGCCCAAAGTATCAGTCTACTCCAGTTCATTGGCAATAGGAAATAGGTCATCTGTGTCCGTCTTCTTATTTGTCCATTCTCAGTTTCACCAGTGCTGATTCCAGGCAGAGAGAACAAAGGCTTTTATTTTCTTTTGCCCTATATGAAAAAGACTTGGGCATTCTCTTGTTGGCTGACTGCTGCTTTTAAGCATCAAATACACAATTTGGATCTTGCTCTTTTTCAAATTCATGTATTTGTGACTCAGAGTGTTTCCAGGTGACATTGCTGACATAGACTTCCCTGTGGCTATATCTTCCATATACATATAGTTTGACACAGATTGTCATTGTCTGTCATAGGCCATCCCATTCACTCACATTAAATAGAACTTATTTTGCTGGAAGATCAGAACTACCTGTAACTTAGATGGGTTCTTTGCATTTTTACTACAAATTATAGGATAGCAAATGTATCAAACCCAAAATAATTGAATATTCATTATAAACAAGTTTTGCCAAATTTAGCAAGAATTTTGCTGAAATTCTAAACTGCCTACTCAATTACCTTCTATTACACTAGTAAACTTTTTCTGGAAAGAAACAAATATTATAGCAGAGACAAAAGTGGATCCTTTCACCTTCCAGTTCATGAGCTTGGAGTCAAGAGGATTCTCAACAATATTTTATTTTCATGAACAATTGCTAATTAGTCTACTGAACCTGTCTGCCTGCATCACAGTTCTCGCAATTGAGTGCTCTTGAGAAAATCAAAAAGCAAGCCTATCTGTCTGGTAACTGGATAATGTTCTTGCATAGCATAATTGGTCTGAAAATATATAATAATTTGTCATTCAAAACTGTTAGAAGTACAGAGTCTAATGGCCAGTTTATCTCATGTTTACTTGCTAAGCTGAAATTCAGTATAGCAAAAGCAGGAAATTAAAACACAACAAATTCAGCTCCAAACATAGTCATGGAAGCAGGATGATTATCAAAGCAATAGCAATGTTTAACAGGATGCTATGCAACAGTGTTTCTCAACCTGTTTGAGAGTCAGGGGTGGGCACAAGCAGGGACACCATTAGGTGACAGGATGATACATGTATGTCACACACACACACACACACACACACACACACACACACACACACACACCCACACCAGTGAAATTACTGTGGCAAGGTTTGTTTTTGGTTTTTTCCCTTCTTCTTCTCCTTCTTCCTCTTATTCCAGTATAAGTTAGTTGATTTTGACCAACTCTTGTGATGTTGGCTGTGGACAGGAGTGTTAGGAGAAACCATTTTAGCTCCTTCTCACAGAAAGGATGCATTTTGTTTATACTCTTTATATCTGTCAGGAAACTGCTGTTCAATCCTGGGCAGCGCCAAACAGCCACACCCTTCGGTGTTTTACAGTGTTCAAGATCTAGCCCCCAGGTGCCTAATCCAGGGACAGTGAAATTGGAGATGGGGGTGGGGAGGTAGAGAGGGGAGAAGGGGGAAAGGGAAGCTAACACTCCTGGAATAGAATTACTGCCTGGGTTAATGTATGTTCTTGTTCGAGCACTGCTCGGATACATGCCCTAGCCTGTAAGAACAGGGCAGGCGGCCACCACTCCCTGTGCCACCCCATGGCTATATATGTGGCTGCTGCCTGGCCCCTCTTCAGTTTCATTTCTTCTGCCTTAGCGTCGGTTGTGGAACTGCTCGCACCTTGCACTTCGCAAGCAGCCTGTCTTTTTGTTTTACTTTATGAGCCTTTTGCTCGATTGGGAGCCCCTATTCATGGACCTAGCTCCAGTGAAGAAGGTCTCCCCTCTCGAACTGGAACATTGACATCATGCTTCTATGCTGCCCACCATGCAAGGTTTAAACCCTGCGCCGAATGTGGCAAGGCCTTTCCGCGGGACAGTCCGCACAAGAAGTGTCTCCAGTGTCTAGCTGAAAGCCATATGATCACTGCTTGCTCCATTTGCCTGTCCTTTAAACCAAGGACAATCAAGGACAGGGAGCAAAAGTGCCATGCCCTGGCCTCTGAGCAGGCTCAGCACTCTTCCCCCAAGGCCTCGTTTTCTCCTGCAGCACTGCTTGGCACCATGCTGATAGGGGGCGCAGGACCAGCTCAGTACCGATATTGGTACCACAGCACCGACACTGCTCTACGTCTTCAACATGGGGCTCCCCGTGGGACCAGGCAGAGTCAGTACTGATTCTGACAACCCCGGAGGCAGTCAAGGCAGCAAGGGTGCTTCTCCTACTGCCCACACCTCCCTCTCCAGTGCCTGGTAGAAGAGGAAAACGAGCCTTCATTTTGAAGGTCTGGGCACAGCGAAAATGGCACTGTATGCCTTCTCCTCCATTGGGGCTGGACTTCCCGACCCTAGAGCCGACTATTTCCTTGAGTCTAGTACCGTTCAGCTGTCTCCTCAGCAGCATATCACCCTGCCATCCCCAATACCATCCCTTGGGTCCTGAGATACTTCTCCCTCTCCCAGCCCAGGGAAGGGGTCTCAAAGGGCTCCAAACAGCCCCGGTGCTGGCCTTCGGCACCATCGCCTTTTTGGTACTGCCCCCATGAATGGTTCCCACAGGGGACCACTGTGCCCGCATCATTACCGTCCCACAGGTAACATCGTCAGGGCCTTAAACCCAGTACCCCTCATCAGGGCCTAAAACCTGGTGCCATGTTCCTACATGGGGGACCTATTGGCACATTTTGACCTCCTGTGCCATGTCACAGCCCACATGAGAATAGAGATCCAGTCCTCCAAAGGGCTCACAGACACACTATTTGGGCCTGTGTTCTCCTTGGCAGAACCAGTCTCAGTTCCCCTCCACCCCAGCATTTGGGACTTGGCCTCATCTCGCTGGCAGAACCCAGGCTCCATCTCCCCAGTTTCAGATACGGTGGGCCTCAAATACTGGGTTCCAGGGTCAGAATTCCCCTCGCTCACACATCACCACTCAAGTGGTGGTAGAGGCAGCCTTAGGGCCGGGGCAGGCTCCTCACGATCCCCTCCTGACATCGAGGGGCACAAAGGAGTTAGAGTTACTGGGCGGAAGGTATAATCCTCCTTGGCCTTCCTGGTCCTGGTGGGCAGGTATATGTTAGATGTTTGGGAGTCGATAAATAAATTTAGAAATCTACTCCCACAAGAGGTGAGAGAAGAGTATGATGCCTTCCTTGTGGAGGGTCAGATAACCTCCCTCTTGTCGGCCTGGAACATAGTAGATACAGCAGCCCGCACTATGGCTCATCTGTGACCCTGCACTGTGCTGCGTGGCTATAGGAAGCTAGAGTGCCCCTGGCTTCCCAACAGGTGGCCCTTGACCTTCTCTTTGGGGCAATGCCCTCTTCCCACTAGAGACCTCTGCCATCTTGGGTACAGCTCGTGACCCCTGGGGGAGCTAAAATATCTTGGCCTTCTTCCCACGGGGCCTCTTCTATGTCCCCTGGCCCCATAAGGCCGGGTAGTAAATCGACCCTCCTCCTTCCTACCCCTGACAGCCACTGGTGAGGACTTAATCCCCACCACCATCACAACTTCAATTCAAAATCCAGTTGGGGGACTTTCCCGTCAACATCCCTCCCCCACAATTCGGAAGAGGGGTATGACTTGACTTGACTTGACTTGACTTGATTCTGACCTGCTAAACCAGCTGTATTGGTTATAACCAGTCAAACTGGTTGCCAATCACCTTCCTCAAAAACTCTTGCCCTGTGGAGTGCCCACTGACTTGGGATCTTGCCTTCCAGCTGACAGACAGCCCTTCCTCCCCCTCTGTTGATTTTAATACTTCCATTAAGCGAGAGGACTGGACCCCCTGGTTATCTAAGCCTCCACTAAGAGCTTAGCAGATAGAATGGAGGCCTGTGGCCCAAACTTGCTTGGGCAACCCCTAGCTAACGGTCTGACTCGAACCCTAGGGGTTACCACATCCTTATACCTGACACTCCACCAGGGGGAAAGCCCCCTTCTCTCCCGCTTCCTTTTGTGGTATCCCCCTTGTCCACTCTGGAACACATAAGCGGTCATGGTTATACTTTAAACATTGAATAGCGTATCACCTCACCTTTGCTCATTCTGAACTAGACTGGGGTTTTCCCCCATGGGTGCCCTTTCCATACCAGGGAGCTACACTCATGCATGCTCCCTATCTTTGAAACAGATGTTCCAGAGACCCCTCATCAACAGGGACCTCCCTCTTTCACTTGCCGTTCCCGGAAGGCACTCGGTCCCCTAGCCGCAGGATTGGGTGGAGCTCTTCACCCTCTCTTATTCGCCGCACTAACTAATTCTTCTTCTAAGTCACCAGTGTGAATTAACTGGTGCTTAATATAGTTTGTGTTCAAATGATTCCCAACTGGGGAGCTGAGGTATATGATTCCAGCTTGGTGGTACTTCAGCCCCTTTCTGAACCCATGAAGCAAGCAAACTGTGCCTCCCTGCCAAATACCAGACACAAATGTTGGAGCTTGATCACCAGGCAGAAGCATTTGGGCAAGCGCTCATGATTTCCACTGGGGAGATAAACCCTCCGGTATTTATTATGACCAGCTGGTCCACAGCTTGGGTGAGCACGCTTGAGGGAGGTCTCACTAGCTGGGGCCTCTACCTTCCCTTTCCCCGTATGAGAAAGAAGCTACCTTAATGAACAATGAATCACTTTCCCCTGGCTCATGATCACTGCTGCCTGGGAGGTGACTTAAGGTCAGAACCCCCGTATATGGGATTTGTTTCTGACAAAGTGGACCTGTATCATTTCCCTTTCTCTCTCTCTAAGGTGGCCACATCCTTCCACCTAAATCAGGAGATCCTCAGGTCATGGAAAACCAGAGGAGATGGCATAATAATGTCACCTCTGCCATCCAATCAAAGGTGGAAAAACTTGTCCCTCTGCCTTCCTCACTACGCCCACAGTCGCCGCTCGGTCCCACCGTGATGGTTCAGAGACCACCCCTGTAGGAGGGTACGAATCTGGGTCTTGGGGGTGTGGGGTGTGAATGATGCCTGGCTCAGCCTGATCACTGCCCTTGCTGCTCGGGCTTGTGGTGTACAACCCCAGGCCCATGCACCCCCCCAGCCCTGCCACCTTGGCTTTAGACAGGAATGACTGCTGCTTGGGTCTGCCCCCTGGGGCTCACCACCTGAGCATAGGGGAGGAGGGGGTAACCCTGGCCCTGACCTCACCACCTGGGTTTAGGGGAAATGACCAATGGCCCAGCCTGCCTGCAGGCTCCCCAGCCTTTCCACCTGGGTTTGACCACTGGCCAAGTCTCCCCTCAGCCTCATTGCCTGGGCTTATGGGGAGGAAGATCCCTGGCCTGGCCTGCCCACCCAGCCTCACCACCTGGGCTTGGGGGAGGCAGCGCATGGCCCAGCCTGACTGCTGCCCCCCCCAACCTTGCTGCCTGGCCTAGGTGGAGATGAACCCTGGCCCAGCCTGCCCCTTGACCTCACAGCCTGGACTGAGGTGAACCCTGGCCCAGCCTACCCTCCAGCTTCACCACCTGGCCGGGAGGGATGGGGAGGGTAAGTTCTGGGCCTGGCCTGCCTGCCATCCTCATGCCTGGCCAGCAGCATGACTTGGAACCTAGAGGGGCATAATCCCTGATCTACCTGCCCCCCACTAGTCCAATGTAACTTGGGGCCCAGGGAAAGTCCTGGATCCCCAGCCCCCCTGGCCTCCTCCACCCTGGCCACTGGCCTGACAAAAGGCCCAGGTAGGCCTGATCCCTGGCCACCTGCCCCACATTGGCCTAGTGAGATCCATGGCCCATGGGGAGTCCTGGATCCCCAGGCCCCTACTCCCCACCTTGCTCCTGGCCTGACCCAGCATCCCCAGGGGATGGGGGGGCAGATCCCCAGCTGACTCCCCCCCCTTGGCACAGGCTCAGGGTCCCACCAGACACCCCCCCAGCAATGTTCCCTCTAAGCTGCGCCGGTGCGCTGCAGCGCAGCCTGCTGCAGTCACCAGCACAGAGAAGGCTGCCGGCAGAGCACGGCCGGCAGCCAGTCCTTACACAGAGCTCCTCTGGGGCTGGGAGTTTTGAAAACTCCTGCCCAGAGAAGCTCTAATGGAGCATGCCCAGAAAATCTGAGCATGCTCCATTGTGCTTCTCTGCCCCAGGAGTTATGGCTGGGCCATGCAGTCCAGCCCCAAGGTAAGTTTGTGGGGGCTGGGGGAGGCCGCCGGGAGCAGGAATGGGGGGGATGCTGCCGGGAGCAGGGTGGGCGAGCGGGAGCGGGGGGATGCTGCCAGGAGCGGGAGGGGTGAGCAGGAGCAGGGGGGGCTGCACAGTGAGCCCCGTGTGGGGGGGAGCGTAGCGAGCAACAGGAGTTGCTCAGCTGCCTGCTCTACTTCAAGGGAACATTGCCCCCCAGTACTTACTTGTCTGTGTGTTCCCTGGGCTGGTGCTGACAGTGTCTGCTGGAGGAGGAAAGGGTTAAAACTCCATCTTCCCTCCAGCTAATTGCTCAGCTGGAGGCTCCAGGGGGGAGGGGCCTCAGGCTAGTCACTGGCAGACCAGCAGCTGAGTGGGCCTGTGTCTGCTGGGGAAGCACATTGGGAGCTCGCTGGGGGAGTGCAGGGACTCATGCAGGTCCCCAGCATGGGTGGGGGGCAGTGGGGCAGGCCCCGCGGGCTCCCCAAAGTTCAGGGCCCACCATAGTTGCCCCACCTGCCCTCCCCTAAGGACAGCTCTGGCTGTATGAGGTTGTCAGCTCTTGCCTTTGGCCTTTCTCGTTCCTCCTTAAACTAGAACGAGGTAAACTCTCCTAGATCTTCCCCACCCGCTCCTGGTACCCCATCCCTGCCAAACTGAGAGAAAGCCAGTCTCCCTTCCACCGCTTCTTGCAGTGTCCGGTGAACACCACTGCCAGTCTGGCAATCCTAAGGCCTTGTGAATTCCCTCATAGCTATTACGCCAACGCGTGCTGCTGCCAGAACACTCAATTCTTTGGTCTCTACACACCTCTGCCAATACCCTCTCAAGTAGAACAATTAGAGACGCATTGGGCCTTGACCTTCCTGCCTAACAGTTCGATCTTCCTTGACTCCTTATTTCTAGAGGTAGAACCATAGCCACAATGTGGTTGTCCACACTTATAGGTAGGGTGACCTCAGGCTTTTCTGTCCACACACATCAATTGGTGCTTGGGCAAACTGGGCCTACTTCTCTCCACTGGGTTAGATCCTGTGATCCCAGGCCATTCTTCCCTGGATCAAGGTCCTTAGGTCAATACCTTAGACCCTTTGAGGACCTTACTTGTTGGACAGCTACCCATGTCAGAGATATGCTGTGCTGAAGGTGGAAGAGCCAACTCTGCCCGGCATCCATCAGCATGGCTAGCAGTCACCTATTATGTATCCAAGCAGTGCTCGAAGAAGAATGCTGGGTTACTTTCCAGTAGACATCCTTCTTTGAGATGGGCTGCTCAGATTCATTCACAACCCTCCCCCTTTCCCTGCACTTAGAGTTGGTGACCCCCAGGAATTGGGGAGGGGCCGGGCAGTGGCCACATATATAGCCACGGGGTAGTGCGGGGGCGGTGGCTGCCTGCCCTCTTCTGACAGGCTAGGGAACAGAGTTCTGACCAATTGTGCGCCCTGGCACAGATACACCTATTATTGAATGAATCCGAGCAGCCCATCTCGAAGAAGGATGGTTACTGGTAAGTAATCCACCATTTTCCATTGTCACAGCATCTCAGAGCTGAGAGTAGGAACTGGACTTTTTCTTCCTCTGTGCAAATGATCATGGGAGTGGGAGAGGGAAGAAGTACAGGGATCCAGAGTATGGGTCAGAGAGGCTGCTGTGGCATATGAGCTCAATCTGACCACCAGGGAATGGGCAGAAACAGTTCTCCTTTTCCTGTCTTCCAGTCACCTCAGGTCCTGGCACAGACACCCATATAGGAGAGGAGCAAGAGAAGCTGCATCAGTTACTAAAGTGGGATGGGGGACAGGGCCCTGGGACAGGTGATCATGGAGCATCAACCACTGAGGAACAGTTATAGGAACTGCCAAGAAGCCCCTTCCTAGCCTGAGGCTGGTCTACTGATGAGGATTCCCTGGCAATCACTTACAAAGACTTATGGGACATATCTATGTCCTAGTAAAGCCCTAGTTCCCTGTACAGCAATAGCAGCACTCAGATTGACCTTGCAAAACATAACATCAGTGGCAATATTTCCATGTACTTTAATGGAGGCAGAATGACCAGAGAACAATTCTTGCTGCTCCCTCGTGCAGGTTATGACTTCCACCTGAAAACCATCCAGCAATCGAGGCAACTGTGGGCCTTGCCCTGCATGGTGTGGGACATAAATTGCTCGTGAGTTTTTCACCTTCTTCAGCAGCCTCGCTTGCTGATGCATTCTCTGTACCACAAAGTTTTTAACCATTTATCTGAAAATTTCTGTAACTCAGTCAGAGGTTACGGGTGGATGGGTGAAGCTCTGTGGCCTGTAGTGTATAAGAGTTTGGACTAGATTATCATCATGGTCGCTTCTGACTTTAAATTGTGAGTTTGCTCATGCAGCCAAAGATACCAAAGCATGTAGTCACTGAAGATGTTAAGAGGATTATCAAGCCCCTAAAACTTTTTTGCAAGAGTATTGATTGGTGGGAAGAGTAGCGATAAATAAGGGCTTCTATGGGAGCCTTCTACTCATTAAAAAACAAATTGCGGTGACAGTGTTTTGTTTACTCTTTCCAGCATATTAATTTTTTTTTTTAACTAAATGGTTCAGGGTAGATTTACACCTCAGCTTTCCATAAACTAACTGTTCATGTAGATGAGACATAAGCCTTCTAGTTCTGAAACTTACTCATATATTAGCTTTAATACGCAAAAAAAATACTTAAGAGACTAAACAAAATGAGTCATTTGGAGGGACCACAGAGTTATGATGATTCTTTACTAACATGACAAATAGAGGAGTAACTTAAAAAACCAAGATATATATGCCATTATATACATCTGAAAACAACAGATAAGCCTATGGAAGTTAGATACTTATACCATTCTGTGTTCCAATAAATTCTGTTCAGTGAAATATATGTGTACATGTATGCACACACGCATAATGTAATATTTCAACAGGTACAGAGCAAAGCAACATACGTGCTGGGAAGGGAGGAAATTTGCATGTGAGATAAAGTTCAGCTGAGCTGAATGTTGTACACGAACTACCAAAGGTGGAAAAGAGAGTAGTTATTCTGTGTTACAGACAGAGGCGTCACTGGTCCGAGGAGGGACCCGGGGCATGGGCCCAGTCCCTGCCACCGGCCGAAGGCCTCACCCCCAGCTCACAGGCCCCACCCCCTGGCCAGGGACAGGGCCAGAAGCCGCCACGCTGATGCGGGCGGCTAGACCCCACATCCCCGGCTGGGGCCAGGGCCGGAAGTGGCTGCGGGAGTCCAGGCCCCGCATCCCTGGCCAGGGCCGGGGCCAGAAGCAGCCGCAGGAGGCCGGGCCCCACTTCCCCAATCGGGGACCAGGCTGCTGCTGCCACAGGCAACCAGGCCCCGATTCTCTGCCGTGGCCGCGGGCAGCCGGGCCCTGGATCCCCAGCCAGGGATGGGGCCACCATGGCCGCCGGCAACTGGGCCCCAGATCTCTGGCCCGACTGGGCCAGAGATCCGGGGCACCAGTGCTGGGATTCGGGGGCATGTGCCCTGGGTGCCCAGTGCCAGCAAAGCCTGTGGTTACAGAGCATTAATATATCATAGGGCCAATTATTTTTATTTCAAAATATGCTTAACTTTTGCATATGCTGTATAACTAACAACCAACCAGCCAACCAAACAGACAAGATAATGCTTTGTCATACTTCTATATGGAAAAAGTCAGATTATTTAGTGTCACTGAATCCAAAATAACTACATTCTTTTAATGCCTAGAGTCTAAGGGGATAATAAAAATATGCTGAAGGACAGCTCAACAAAGACACTTGCAACCAAATTATAAAAGTACAGAGTGCCAGAGAAGGTTAGATAGGCAAGCCCCCCCCCTCCCCCCGAAACAGCTGGCATCTAGGAGGATTGAAGTACTGTAAAGGAAATGATCCTTGATGGGCTAAACAGCCTTTACTTGATCCTGAACACTTTCCTCCACTGGTAAGTTAATAAAGAACAAAGGACTCTCAGACTGAAAAAAGCTTGTTGAGTGCAAGTGATTCTCTTCTTTTATCTATCAAGCACATTACACATTGCTGCAGCACAAATGTCAGTTTAGCAACAGCAGGAATTATGAGTTTCCATTATGGACTCTAGCAGCCCACAATTCACCTACAAAATTTGACCCATGTTGAAACACCATCTTGACCAAAAAAAAAAACCCTCCAACAAGTAATTTTAAGAGACTCATTTTGACCAGATTCAAGTTAGAGGAGGGTGAAATACGCGAGGAGTTCAATGTGAATGTGTTCTTTTCCTATACTTAAAAAACAGAAGAAAAGCCTTTTAAAATGTTATTTGACGCAGTGATGTCATTTTTTTTCATTAGAAAATAAAAATCCAGATTAATTCTCTTATTGTATTTCTCAAAAAATCCAGCTTCTGGACCTAATTAAGGAAAATACCCATATTTGGTTAAGTACATGCTTAAGTGCTGTTCTGAGTCAGGAGCTATTGAAACACCCTAGAAGAAAAACCTGTAAAATAAAGTTGACTTTTTATCTTGGTATCATCATCCTGAATATTAGCAATCCCAATGTTTTCCTCCAGTATTTTAGATGTGTTGGCGGAGATATTAGAGGATGAGTACAAATGAAAATCATTGGAGAACTGGTTGGTACTTATTGTACCAGTGAGTATAGTTATTTGTAAAATCCCCATCATACTCTTCTCACTTTCATTCATCAGAGGTGCCACTTTTATGCATCATTTAAATTAAAGAAATAGAAATTCTTTCATTAAACATTTCAGAATCTAATAAATTTCTTTCAGAAGTAATGGAACTTATCTGTATTCTATTATTAAAGGATGTTAAAAAGTTCATTCTATTTATCAAAGTATGTTAAGGCAATATTGCCAATCTTATGAGATCAAAAATGGGAGTCTGACCCAAACTATATTCCATTTATTTTTAAAAAAGCCTTTATTGTGGTTTTTGTTCTCTTGGGTTTTATAAAATTCCCCTGTCTGTCCCCAGCATAAGTATGACAACTAATGTCGCTCACTCATGCTCTCAAATTTATTGGGACAGGTGGTGTTTTTTTTTTCAATCCCAAATTTGCCCATCAACTAATTCTGTCCCCACTCAGCCATCAACCTTATAAGCTCAGCCCATACCTACTAGTTTAGCCACATCAGCCTCACCTCTGTTCCTCCTAGGCTTCTTCACCCCCATCTCCTGGGTTTAGGAGGGTCACAGAGGGTTCCCGCTCTACTTTTGAAGCTATGGAGTAATCTCTGCACCCCTGCCTCATACTCTTTGTCAAGCCAGACACTGCAAGGATGGAGAGGGAGAGAGCAGAAGCATCTTCTTCTGCCTTGTGCTCAGAGCCGTAACTAGGGCAGGGTGACCGAGGCTTAGCTCCAGGTGCCCTGGAGTGGCTCCATTTCGCCACTTGATCAAAGGACATGTTCCGCACCACTTTGCTCCGGGCACCACTCATTCTAAGGGTGTGTTCCACTCCAGATGCAATTTGGGTGCTGAAATTTTTCCAGCACTGCTGGGGTGCTCACAGAAGAGAAGGAGGTTGCCTTAAACTGCTGGGCTCTTTAGCTGCTTTCCCTTCAGTGAGGATGTTTTTAGTTTGCTGTGGGGAAGAGGGAGAGTTCTGCTGGCACCAGTTCTGATGGGTTATTCTGCTGAAGGAGATGGACAAATGGGACAGGTAGGCAGAAGAAGGGTGGAGATGCACTAGAGAGATGGAACTTCTGTCATAATCAGATCCTATCTCAGCCAAAATCATGCCACTGGTTTAAAAACTTTCAGATACCACCAGAATTGGCAAAATTTGTTTAGAGCCATAAAAACTGTAATATTGAAAACTTTGCCTTGAACTCTCTATTCCATTACCTTAATAGGCTATGCATAGTTCAATATAACTGATGGACTCCAAACCCAAAAGAAGTAAATTCTTTCAGCAGCTCTCCACCATTATGAAGCAAATATTCAGAATGGTCAGTTAATCTCTATTGAAAGTCCTATAACTACATTGTAATCAAGCTTTTGTGTATGGAAACAGATAATGTGCTCAGAGGCCATTCACATGTTTAAATGCAATGCTTGAAAAGAATGCCAAAGAAAACATGGCCCTTGTGTGTCTTATAATTTACACAACAAGTTCAATGTAAAGGAGGGTGATGGTGAGATTGGGGACAGAGGTAGGGCAGCTAATGGAAATGTAGAAGTGGAAATTACCATATCTGAGGCTGAAGCCAAGCTTCAGCAGCTTAATGGAACTAAATCAGGGGGTCCAGATAATCTTCATCCAAGAATATTGAAGGAACTTGCACATGAAATTGCCAGCCCTTTAGCAAAGATTTTTAAAGTATCGGTGAACACAGGGGTTGTACCTTATGACTGGAGAATTGCTAATGTAGTCCCTATTTTCAAGAAAGGGAGTAAAAGTGACCCAGGTAACTACAGGCCTGTCAGTTTGACTTCAGCAGTATGCAAGGTCTTGGAGAAAATTTTGAAGGACAAGATACTTAAGGATATTGAGGAAAATGGTAACTGTGATAAAATACAACATGGCTTTACAAAAGGTAGATCCTACCTGACCAACCTGATCTCCTTTTTTGAGAAGATAACAGATTTTTTGGATAAAGGGAATGCAGTGGACCTAATGTACTTAGATTTCAGCAAGGCATTTGATAGAGTTCCGCACAGGGAATTATTAGTTAAATTGGGGGATATGGGGATTAATATGAAAATAGAAAGGTGGATAAAGAACTGGTTACAGGGGAGACTACAGATGGTCATAGTGAAAGGTGAACTGTCTAGCTGGAAGGAGGTTACTTAGTGCAGTTCCCCAAGGATCGGTCCTGGGATCCATCTTATTCAACCTTTTTGTTACTGACCTTGGCACAGAAAGTGGGAATGTGCTATTAAGTTTGCAGACGAAACCATGCTGGAAGGTATGGCCAATACAGAGGAGGATCGGAATAGCATACAGAATGATTTGGATGACTGTGTAAAGTGGAGCATTAGAAATAGGATGTAATTCAACAACAGGAAGTGCAAGGTCATGCACTTAGGGACAAATAACAGGAATTTTTCTTCTAAATTGGGAATGCATCATCTGGAAGTGATGGGGAGGAGAAGGACCTGGGCGTACTGGTTGATCACAGGATGACAATGAGTAGCCAATGTGATGTGGCAGTGAAAAAAGCTAATGCAGTCCTTGTGTGCATCAGAAGGGGTATTTCCAGTAGAGATAGGGAGGTGTTAGTACCAGAATACAAGGCTCTGTTGCAACCTCACTTGGAGTATTGTGTACAGTTCTGGGTCACCAATGTTTAAGAAAGATGAAGACAAACTGGAAAAGGTGCAAAGAAGGGCTACAAGGATGATTCGTGAAATGGAAAATCTTTCCTATGAGAGACGACTTAAAGAGCTTGGTTTGTTTAGTCTAAGCTAAAGAAGGCTGAGAGGAGATATGATTGCTCTTTATAAATACATTAGAGGGATAAATACAAGGGAGGGAGAGGAATTATTTGAATACAGCGCCAATGTGGACGCAAGGGCTGTGTTCACACACAGGCATTATTTCGATACAAGTTGTGTCAAAACAACTTGTATCAAAATAATGCCTTATTTCAAAATAACTTAATTTGAATTAACAGTTTGTTAATTTGAATTAAGGAAAAAAGCTCAAAGTGAAATAGCAGGTTCAGACAACAGTTATTTCAAAACAAGTCACCGTTGTTTCGAAACAACATGTTCAGATGGCATTGTTTCGAAACAGTCATTTCAAAACAATGTTGTTTCGTCCCCACATGGGGTTTAAGTTATTTCGAAACAACACTGTTGTTTCGAAACAACGGAACACATTGTTTCAAGACAACTGTGCGTCGTGTGAACAGGGTAATTCTTATTTCGAAACAACCTCTGTTGTTTCGAAATAAGAGTGCTGTGTGAACACACCCAAAGCGAAATAGCAGTTTCAGGCAACAGTTATTTCGAAACAAGTCACTGTTGTTTTGAAACAACATGTCCGGATGGCGTTGTTTCGAAACAGTCGTTTCGAAACAACATTGTTTTGTCCCCACATGGGGTTTAAGTTCTTTCAAAACAATGCCATTGTTTCAAAACAACAGGTGCCGTTGTTTTGAAACAACCGTGCGTCGTGTGAGCAGGGTATTTCTTATTTCGAAACAACCTCTGTTGTTTCAAAATAAGAGTGCTGTGTGAACACACATAAGAACAAATGGATACAAACTGTTCTTCAGAAAATTTAGGCTTGAAATTAGATGCAGATTCCTAACCATCAGAGGAGTAAAGTTCTGGAATGGTCTACCAAGGGAAGTGGTGGGGGCAAAAAATTTAGGTGCCTTCAAAACTGAGCTTGCTAAGTTTATGCAGGGAATGACATGATGGACAGTGTAGCTTGGCCATTATCTGTCTTTTACTACTGGTGATAGGTATGATAGTGACCTGGGAAGGGGCATTTGATCGAGTAGGTTCTGAGTTATTACAGAGAAGTTCTTCTTGACTGTCTGTTGTGGACTTGCACTCATGCTCAAGGTTTAACTGATTGTCATATTTGGGGTCGAGAAGGAATTTTCCACAAGGGCAGATTGGCTTGGGCGCTAGGGGTTTTTTGCCTTCCTCTGTAGCATTGGGCATGGCTTCACTTGATTCTCTGTATTAAAGTATTTAAATCATGATTTGAGGACTTTAATAGTTCAGTTATGCATTTGAGGTTCATAGTAGTAGTGGGTGGGTGAGGTTTTGTGGCCTGCAGTGTGTGGGAGGTTTAGACTAGATGATCATATTGGTACCTTCTGACCTTAGAGTCTATGAGTCTATGAGTCTAAAGGAACACAGTCTAAAAATCCTGTTACTACTTATAACATATCTAGCTGCAGGCCTGGATTAAGGCAGCAGCTTTAGGGGTGGCAGGCCCTGGCCATGGCTTAAACGGGGCCCCACCGGCCAACAGAAAGCAGCCCTGGGCAGCCTGAGTGGTTTGCTGCTGCCGCTCACTGTTGGCCTGCCCTGTCTGTCACCGTGCTTGCTTGTCTGTTTACGACCCACCAATCCAGAGGCGGGGCAGAAGCATCATGGACCATGGCCATGGGCCTCTGACCCCCGCTGCTGCCAGAACTGGCCAGACTGCAGGCCCCAGATCCACCTCCCTTTGCAGCAGCACTGGGCAGGCTATGGGCGATGGACACCCCTCAGCCCCAGACCCCTCCCCCAGTGCCAGCCAGGCTTTGAGCACCCCTGCAGTGCAATGGGGCCGTAGGCCTCAGACCCCCCTCCAACACAGCAGCACCAGCTGGGCTGTGGGCCCCAGACACCTCTCATCCGCAGACACACACTCCAGCAGAGCCCAGACCCAGCCCCCCAGCCCTAGCCAGGACCCCCACCCTGCCCTCAGACTCAACATCACTCTGGTTGGTGGGGGAGATGAGACACAAAAGTGGGCATATATGTATATATGAGTGAGGGTCCTTCTGAAACATCCATGATGGTGAAGGCCACTGGAGAATTCAGAAGCTATTTAAGGGATAATACCTAAGTCCTATTCACTATAATCTTTACACTTGGTTCTTTTCTTGTCATTATAACTGACAATATCAGAATTTGTATGCAGTATAGTCATAGCTGTGTTTGCCCCAGGATATGAGAGAGAAGATAAATGATGTAATATTTCTCTTATTGGATCAAATTCTGTTAGTAAAGAAGAACTTTGTGCGACTGAAAATCTTGTCCCTCCTACCAGCAGAACTTGGTCTATCTCGCCTCTCTAATATCAGAACTTAACCAAGTTCAATATATAAGTTATATACTATGTTAATCATATCAGACATTAGAGATGATATATTTTAGGATTACATGACATTGCCCATCATTCAGTTCATACCCTTCTTCATTCTTTTAATTTATCTCATTATTTCTGTCTTCATGCAGTTGATTTTGCCTTGTAGATTTTTTCTTCTGCTCTCATTCTAGTATTTGCTCATATCCGTTTAGTATACTTGCCCCCAGTTAGGAACATCAATGGCTGTGTTCACACACAGGGGGTTATTTCGATATGGTTGTTTCAAAACAACTTGTATTGAAATAACTCCTTATTTCGAAATAACTTAATTCGAATTAACAGTTTGTTAATTCAAATTAAGGAAAAAAGCTCAAATAGCAGTTTCAGGCAACAGTTATTTAGAAACAAGTCACTGTTGTTTCGAAACAACATGTTCGGGTGGCATTGTTTCAAAACAATCATTTTGAAACAACATTGTTTCGTCCCCATATGAGGTTTAACTTGTTTTGAAACAACCACGCGTCGTGTGAACAGCCTAAATCTTATTTCGAAACAACCTCTGTTGTTTCGAAATAAGAGGGCTGTGTGAACACAGCCAATGTGACTTAAACTGATGCTTAAAGTTACCGGTAAGTACATTCTTAAGTACAGTCCTGAATAGAGATGAACTTAAGCACAGGCTTGAATGCTATCCTGAATTGGAGTCTTCACCATTATTACTTGGATCTTTATAACTGAGTTCAGCATATGTCCTCCTCTCTCACTTTAGCACTTGCTATAGATAAGTAGATGCTCTCTTACCTGATAGATAATCATCTATTTACAGAACTGGCCAGATGATAGCCACTGCTTCTAAACAAATTATAAGAATTCAAAATTTTTGTTCTACCTTAGAACAAAACCAAAACTTACAAATACTTTCATAAAAGAGAACAGTTTGGAAACATCGGATTTCAGATTGAAAATATCAGGCTTTGATTCAGCTCTTTTTTTACAAAAAATCCACTCATTACTTGAAACATTTCATCTGCTACAAAAAGCCATTCTGACCAAAATGCATTTAGAGAAAAATGTTCTGACCAGCTCTGTTTTCTTATTTCTATCATAATGATGGTTCTTCTTCGAGCGCTGCTCGGATGCATTCAGTAATAGTTATCTCCATGCCGGAGCACCGGATTGGCTGGAAAACTTTTGTCCTAGGCTGTCAGGAGAGGGTAGGCAGCCTCCGCCCCTCGCATCACCCCGTGGCTATATATATGGCCGCCTCCCGACCCCTCCTCAGTTTCATTTCTTCCACCTTAGGCGTCATATCTGGAACGTCCACTCCTTGCTAATGCAAGCAGCCTGTCCTTCTCCTTTGAGCTTTTCACCTGACTGGGAACACCTCTTTGTGGACATAGTTCCACCACAGGAGACTTCCACTGTCGGGCCAGAACATCATCGAATATGCCAGGGTTTAAATCCTGCTCTGAGAGTGGCAAGGCCTTCCCCCGGGATGCTCCCATGGGAAGTACCTCCGGTGCCTAGGCAAAGACCACCTGGTCTCAGCCTGTTCCCTATGTCTCTCCTTTAAACCTTGGACCATCAAGGAGAGGGAACAACGGCGCCGAGCTTTAGCCTTTGAGCAGGCTCGGCACTCTTCACCTGAGGTTTCGGGTTCCCGCCCAGCACCAGGCCCCAGCTCGGCACCAGAGCCCACACAGCACCATACCACCGGTAGCTGCCGCAGCAAAACCTCGGTGTCGACTCTGGCACCTTGGCACCAACCCAAAATCCTGGCACCTCGGCACCGCTCAACGTAGCCCCCGGCACAGTCTGGTATCGCCAGTACCCAGATCACCCCAGTGGCACAGCTTGGTACCACCAGTACCCGGATCACTCCGGCGCCAGTGGCCCGGTACAACCCGGTGTCACTGGTGCCGAGTTCACCTCAGCACTGACCGCAGTCACTCTCGGCACTGCAGACTTGGTACAGCCTGGTACTGCCAGAGCAGGAGCCCTCCCACCCAGGCAGTCCCCCTTCCCTAGGTGAGGGCTTGCCACAGGGCAGCTCGGAGTCGCTCCTCGTGCCATCAACCCCTGAAGCGATGGAGGCTGCTCGAGCCCTCCTCCTACTTCCCAAACCATCTGCCCCAATCCCAGCCAGAAGGGGCAAACCGGCCTTTACATCCAAGGCCTGGGTCCATCGTGGGCATTGCTCTCCCTCGCCATACAGCACTCCATCGTCTACTCCATTGGGCCCCGGTACCATAGGGCCATCCCCACGGCAACATATCACCTTGTCGTCTCAAGTACCGCCCCTGGAGTCTCGGTCTCCTTCCCCCACTTCCAGCCTGAAGGAAGGGCCATCAAGGGGTTCCAAGCAACCTTGGAGCCACACTTCGGCACCATCGCCATTCCGTTTCCACCCACAGGAATTGTCCCCCTGGGAGATTTCCTCCCCATCACGGCGAGCTCCCGGTACCACCCTGTCCCTGGCACCGGGTTCCTATATGGGGAATCTGTCTGCACAGTTTGACTTGTTGCGCTGTGCTACAGCCCATCTTGGAATGGAGGTACAGCCCTCGGGTCCCCCTCTGGATACCCTCTTCAGGCCAGCCTTTGCCTCGGCAGAACCCCTTACAGTCCCACTTCACCTGAGCATCCAGGACCTCACGTCGTCCCAGTGGCAGAGCCCAAGCTCTACCACCCTGGTTTTGGACATGATGAGCATTAAATACCAGGTCCCCAAATTGGACTTGCCTTCTCTCACCAACCACCCGGTTCCACCGAGGGACATGGTGCAAATGGTGCTAGGCCTGGGGGAGCCCCCAGCGACCCCCTCCCATATTCCAGAGAAGCCAGGGAACTGGACCTCTTGTGTTGTACGGTCTGCTCCTCCTCGGCCTTCCAGCTATGGGTGGCAAACAACCAAGCCATAACCATCAGATACTTGCTGGATGTATGGGAGTTGGGTCACGAAATTCCGACCTTTGCTCCCACCAGAGGCCAGAGAGAAGTATGCTGCCTTTCTAAAGGAAGGTAACATAATCTCCTAGGACCTCCTCCTCTCGACCCGTGACGTGGTGGATACAGCCACCTGCACTATGGCCTCAGCGGTAACTATCTGCCAAATGGCCTGGCTCAGGGAAGCTAAAGTGCCCCCTAATGCACAGCAGGTGGTCCTTGACCTGCCTTTCAGAGGGGATGCCCTGTTCCCTCCAGAAAACCTATCTGTGGAGGGCACCACTCAGGACCCCAGGGGAGAGGCCAAATACTTAGGCCTTCTCCCTCCCAGACCCGACCCTCCCACGTAGACCTTTTGGGGTGACACCCTCTCCCCTCCAATTCCCACTCATCTACATCATTGTGGGAATACAGGCAAGCCTTTTTCTTCACCGCTACCATCCCATTGCTAAGGTGCTGAGACTTCTTCCTCCCTCTCATCTGTATGGAAGGTGCCCGTCCAATTGGCTGCCATCCTATTCTTGAGATATCCAGGATGCAATAGATTTCAGTGCATCATTGCAGTGAACAGTCAACGCCCTCTCCCTCCCTTTGGGGTGGTGGGGGGAACGGGTTTGATTGGGACCAGCTTCCTCTTGGGATACTGCCACCATGGGCACACTAACTCTGGCTGTGTACCCTTCCTGATCTTGGGTGGATACGGGCCATGCCAGCCAAACCCCTCTGCACCGTCAGTACACCTGTACCGAGGCACACTCCTAGACATCCTCGGCAGCTGCTACTTTGGGCACCCAGGGTGGATCCGCCCCTCCCTTTTTTCCCTCAGGTACCCCTCAACCGACAACCCCTGCTCTGGTTCGCGACAGGATGGGTCTTGCCAGGGACGAGAAGCACGTCTCGTAGTAGCCCCAGCTACGGCTGCAGAGGCTCCGACACATGCAGACATGGTGTTCATCGGGACGCAGAACCACTTCTGTTTACCCAAATGCCCTACAACATGAATGCCCCATTCCTGTTCCTAGGTCGGGGGGACACCCTCCCCTTGCTAGCATACCATCGACATGCCCAGTAGACCAGCTCTACTGAGGCTCTTGACACCTTGGCTCAATGAGAACCTCCACTATGCTACCCGTCAAGCGGGATGCATTCATATCATCATGGTGAACCTTAGACTCCAGGGAAGGCCAAGGCAGAGTGGTCCAACCCCTGCCACCCCATAGCCCCCTTCGTCACAGAAGCTGAGGCCCTGTAACAGCCCCTTCCCTTGTGGGCAACCTCAGTCGTTATCAGGACAGCTTATTCAGGGAGTCCTTGTCCTAGGCCCACCCTAACAGAAGTGGTGGCCAGTCCTCCTCATATCTTCCCCTTCCTCTCCCACTTCACCTGCAAAGCAGAGACCTAGTGTACCTGACTTGGAACCTTCAAGACCAGGGAACTTATAGGGACAGCACCAATGTCGCTTTTCCATGGCAGGGGAGCAGCAGTGGGATACCTTATCTTGAGCCTTCTAACATCAGCCCCCACTTTCGCGGCATCAATCCCCCATCATAGGCGGGTGAAAGGCTGCACTCCAGGCATGGAAGCTCCTCCACCAAGTTGCTTGTAACTGCCCTCCCCAGGCTCCCTGCCTTTTAGACACACATACCCTGGCAGAGGGCACTTGCCCTTGGGTGCGCTTTGACCCACTATACTTGCTTGGGGATCTGCAGTTCAAACCGGGGGGTCACCTCCATGTGGTGTTGGTGATGACCTTATGAGGACAGTTGTTTCCCTCACCTCCTTGAGGGACCAGATTTTATATGTGTGCTCATATATATGTAGTAGATAGAGAGAAACAGGTCAGAATTCCTGTTTTTCTGAAGTACTCAGAAATTCAGAGGCTTGTTTCTCCTACAAGGAATGCCATCCGGTTTCCCAGTTGGACATAACCCTATGCATTGGGTTCTCTAAACCCAGGGTAGCTTTGCGTTACCGCAGTTGATACTCTGTTCGCAGCTTCACTTCCTAGCTGGTCGGAAGGTGATTGCCCCTTCCCCTGGCAACCCTATTTTTGGGGTAGCGCTGCTTCAGCTTGTCGTTCCCCTGATGCTCATGTATGCACAATGTAGCTATGGCAATATCCTTCTTTGGTGGTGCCCTAGGCACGCGAGACCATATTCCTAAGATGGCGTCACTACGAGCCCTTTGGCCACGTCGACTGGGTGGCCAAGCAGTAGCTGGCATTGTTCCCTGACTTCCCTTCCCCGTTTCTCATACAGTCCTCGTGTTGCTGGAATCCCACAGGATTACAGACTGAAAGCAGGCTCTTCCCGTGAGTTCTCACGCTACCAAGGCTCTTATAGGTAGAAACCATCAGTACCAGCTCAGGCCATCATGCCACCTCATGGGTGCTAGTGTCCTGGAGTACCCCTCCAGCGAGAAACCCGAATTCCTGTACCATGCTTGGCTGGAAGCGCGCACTTTGCATACTAACTTGAGGTCCTGTAGCTGGCATACCCTGTGCCTCCCACCGCACCACTTTTGGCTTTGGCCTTCAGTGTTCTGGCTTAACGTGTCTTGCTCAGACCCCTCTCGATTGAACTCGGGGTCCCCTTTCCCCAATGCAACTATGTAATTTCACTCCTACTCTCACTGACCAGGCCCCGCTAGGGCTGGTCATGGCCAGTCCAAGGGATAAAGTTCCTCCCTCTTGCGGCTACCTGCGTAGTCCGCAGCTGCCCTGGCTAGACCATGAATTTTTAGATCCCGGCTTGGGCCTTGATGTGCTCAGTCCATGGGATAATGTTCATCCCTTCCATGGTTTCCTGTGCGGGCTACACTTATTATGGCTAACCCCACACCCATGGCCTCCAGCGTTTTCTGTACGAGCTCATGCTGTAAGGCCCTATGGCCAGGCACTTATCTTCTGGTCTTCATACCTTGTGCTATACCACTTAGGTGGAGCATCCAAATGCAACCCTGTCTGTTTTCATGTTTGAAATCAAATCAAATCAAATCATAGGGCTGGAAGGGACCTCGTGAGATCATCGAGTCCAACCCCCTGGGAATTGAACCCAGGACCGTCTGCATGTTAAGCAGAGGTGTCAGCCACTACACTATGTTGCATTCTTCATCCTCGTTATGGTGACCTTGGTCCGCCCTGCCCACACTCATATGTCCTAGCATGTTCAGCCCTGCCCCTGACTTTGAGTTGGCCCTCAGTTGTTGATTCTTCGGTGCCATGCCAAAAGCCATGTTCGTTTCTTGGCTCTGGTTAGAATCTTGCTTGCTGGGCTTCTTCCCATCTGGGGCATTTTGCTGTGCTGAAGGCAGAAGACCCAACTCCACCCACCATCCATCAGCATGGCTAGCAGTCACCTATTACTGAATGCATCCAAGCAGCGCTTGAAGAAGAACGGTGGGTTACTCACCAGTAACTGTCCTTCTTTGAGATGGGATGCTTGGATCCATTCAGGTCCCTCTCCTCCATCCCTGCATCTGGAGTTGGCGACTCTGAGGAACTGAGGAGGGGTTGGGAGGCAGCCGTATATATAGCCACGGGGTGGTGCGAGGGGCGGAGGCTGCCTACCCTCTCCTGACAGGCTAGGACAAAAGTT
This sequence comes from Podocnemis expansa, assembly GCA_007922195.1. Lineage (NCBI taxonomy): Eukaryota > Metazoa > Chordata > Testudines > Podocnemididae > Podocnemis > Podocnemis expansa. Next base: position 19,853,340 of record ML681996.1, read on the forward strand.
TTCCGGCCAATCTGGCACTCCAGCATGGAGACAACTATTACTGAATGGATCCAAGCTGCCCATCTCAAAGAAGGACGGTTACTGGTGAGTAACCCACCATTCACAACCTGTGGCCTGGGGTCCCAAAGTAGCCTGCAGGAGCTTGCAAAGTGACCCTGAACTCCCCTCCTGCTGGCTGCAAAATGGAGGTATAGCATGTTTCTGTGAGACTAAAAGACTGATGGAGGCTCCTTGCCACAGCCAAGGGGATGGGAGATCAGTGTTCCCCAATCCCTGTCTGTAGCAGGGAGGATGGTGAAGCACTTCACTTAGGTCCAAAGATTCTGGAGTCCCTGCTGGAGCCAGAGGGAAGGGAGATCAGTGTCCCCCTGCTCCAGTTCCAGCAGAGATCAATGTGTTCTGCATGACTCCTTTGGTGCTGGGATCTTTGCTGGAGCCAGGGAGAAGGAAGCACTGAGCTTCCAACCCTCTAGCTGCAGAATGGAACGACTGCCCAGGGACCCAGCTGGAGCATGCGGGGCTACATAATGCATGTGATTTCTCCGCTACAGGGAGGGAGACAGGAGATCAGTGCGGAGGAAAGCAGGCTCCTTGCTGAACTCATTCTGTCTGGCTGCAAAATGAGGAACAAATAGGGAGAGGAGGTCTGCTGACTGAGACTTGTGGCCCTTCAGAGTTATAAAACTTTATCTTTGGCCCTCAAGCCAAAAATGTTGGGAACCACTTTATTATAGGAATCAGTATAATTTTGTACCCTAATATATTATTAGTGTCCCTTAAAGTGTATGAATCCTGTAAAACACATGAACTTACTCTTGGTCAAAATTCTGTTTCTAAGCCTGACTTAACCTAGTCAACTAGAGCAGCAGTCCTCAATTGCTGCGTCAAGATAGCAGTGTGTTGTAAGGAGCAGAGAAGTGTGTTCCTGGAATCTGGAAGCCAGCCAAAGCATGGTGGTAGCTTTTTGGCAGCTACAGTTTTCTGTCTCAGGGTTTTGTTCAGCAATGAAAGGGTTTTTTTGGCAGCAAGGGGCACTGTGTCGCACACAGTTATGCATGCCACCAACCATGTCACGACACAAAAAAATCTAGAGAACCGCTGAACTAGGGGAATACAATATATTGTCTCCCTTTTAAATATGCATTTTAAAAACAATCACTGCAGTTGAATATGAAATTTCAAACCAGCAATTAATTATTCAATTATTTAAGATGCCTCAGAGGCAACTGAGAATGAAAATTTCTTTACCAGTATCAGAGTATATTATGTTCAGTAAAAAACAGGAAATGCTTTGATTCCAAGTTAACAGAGTTTAGCCTGAGAAGTTCCATCATCCACATGCAAATTCCTTTTGTTTTTTGTTTCCTCACTAGTTGGGGTTGTGTATGAGTATGTGTGCAAATAGACAATAATCAATTCTGCACTTATCTGTGCAGAAATCTGCCACAGGTGAACAGTTGTAATAAAATTCCTATTAAGAGATTGCCTATGCTTTATCTGTCTATTTCAACTCAGTTCTTCAGTGCATAGCAGAAGAGAGCACTGATGTTGGTCAACCCTTTAAGCAATGTTCTAACAGAATTAATTTTAACTCATGGGTAGTCTTTAAAGCAAAATGCAAGGACTAACTTTGAGCAAAGGGCTTTGCATGCTATGTGAATTGCAGTTATTAGGTCCAATTGAAATGACAGATTTGCAACCTGAGATTTGAATGTTTCAGCTTATTTTGAAATAAGCCAGACCCCTTTTCATTATTGAGTGTTTTTGGGAACTGTGTAAAATCAGTTTAAATAATTACAAAAAAGTATTCAATATATTTCAGAATGTATTATTTCTAGTTCTTCACTGAAGTTAATGGGTCAGACTCTCAAAGTGAGTTATGACCCTTTTGCACCCCTCATGTGATGTAAATGTGTAGGAGAGATTGCTCTTTTAGACCATTTCTTACTAGTGCACCACTTCACAGATGGACCCTGCACCCCACTCACTTCCCCATTCCTGGCACAGAAAACAAAGAGGTACAAGTACAGCAATGTGTCTACACTGCAATGCAAGCTGGGCCTCAGAGTCAGGCTGAAGCCCAAACTCTCTAGCTGTTGGTGGAGGGTTAGAACCAGAGTCATATAAAGGCTCAGGCCCAAACTCCATCATTTTGCAGTGTGGACTCAGTTTGGGCCATGGCACCACCAGACTCCGTACTTAAGTCCACTAGAGCTATCATCCCACAATCACATGAGACAGTGTCTTTTATCCTTTATAGACTAAGATTCGCTGATCAGCTTATAAGAAATGAAAAAACTGTCTCCACTTCATGTACAGCTGCTTGGGGTTTAATCCTTCCATTTCTTTTTGACCAATGAGCTGCAAGTATAGTGATCCTTCTTGCATATTTGTAATGGCCACTGACATGAAAAAGTCCTTTGCCAAGTGAGCTGCTAGTTGTTGTTGGGCAAAGTCAGATTTAACTGTTTGACTTTAGCAAGAGTACCAGGACTGATCATGCATACCTACTAATTATGAGGAAGCTGACAGCACTGGAGGTTCACCAGGTAAGTGACCCCTAGAGGGAGTCAATTAAGCTGCTCATGACTTACTACTAGAAAGCTAGAGATGAGAACGAAACCTCTAGGAACGCACTATCATCCTCCCTTTTTACAAGGAATATGGGTTGGCGATAGGTGCTGCAGTAACCCAACAGTCTTTCACAATAGCCTCATTATCAGGGCCAGTGACTTTCTTACCCATGAGCTCTGTCTAGGACTGGAGGGAGCCAGCAAGCACTGTATCAGGCTGCTGAAATAACTCCTCTATTCAGACGGGATCCTGAGGTGGCATTGCCACCAGTGCAGCTGCATAGCATTCTGGAGCCATGTTCAGAGGGGCTTTTTGATGTCTCTCCTGGAGAAGCTGCCCACAACAAAACCAGAAATGAAACAAAAATAGCCCTGAGACTGTTAGGTTTCTAGCTCTATGTTTCTTATGAATGAAGGAATGGAGGGATTTCTAGTTTATTATATACAAAAAATGATTGAAAGCCTTGGGAAGCAGTCTGTGGCCACTAAATGCAGACTGAATGTCATCATTCTGGCATCTCCCACCATCACCCTGTGGAATTCAAAATGGAGACTGGGAAGCACAAACAGTAAAATGAGCATTTAGAATTATTATTTTGTTCCTAGGAACTCACATTCTGACAGATTTGCTAGGGTGTTTAAAGTAAGAATTTTGTTTTAACTTTTCTCAGGCATACTACAACTTAATAATCTACCTGCATACAGAAAAATGGCCAGGATGTATGGAAGATTAAATAGAGTCCATGGGTGATGAAATTAGTGTCCAGAGCATGCCATGGTTGTACGCAATCCAAAAACATAACAGGGAAGGGGGAGTTAGCTGATAGTTCTTTGAGAGTCTATATTACCATGTATATTTGCACATGATCCCAGATGAGTCCTTTCAAGGTAGCTTGTGTCAGGAGTCATAAGGATACAGTCACCCATGGGGATGCTAATGTAGCATCTTTTTCTCCTTTGTGCTGCCACAACCACCTTATGAATTCTGAACCAACTCGTGGCTATGATAGCAAATTTTCCCTTAGTAGGAACTCCATTTAGGCAGTCAGATTTCCCAGGCTCCTCTTCATAGGTCACCAGCCTCCTCAGCTCAGAAATATGCTGCTTTGTCACCATAAGTTTGCAAACATCTGTGGCACACATGGCTGACTTGGCTTGGAATAAAACCTTCCTTTGAATTCTAGAACCACTAGTATCATAAAAGCCTCAAGAATGTGGAAAGTCTTAGGTAGTAGGCAGAAGTGTTCTCCCCTTACCTTTGCTCCTGAAAGGCTAAAGAGCTCTAAAAAAAACCCTGTACATTGTATCTTTCCATTGTCTGCAGTTTTTTGTTTCTTTGTTTTATCCTCACTGTGGTGAATTGAAATTTATTCAAAGATCTTCTGGGAGCTGAAGTATTCCTCTCAGAATATACTGAAGCTCAGTTTTACAAATCATTATTTTTTTACCTTGAGATTCCACAAGGCACTTTTGCACCAGTATGCACTGATTCTGTTGTGAGCACTGAAACAACAGTGCATTTCTAATGTCTGCTTTTAGGCCCTTCAAGCAATGATCTTTTCACCTCTACTGGTCTGTCCACATCTGCAGTAATGGTCCACTTATAGCAGTCATTGCAATGTAGAAACACTGCAGACTGGTGCAAGGGGAGGCATTTCTATGATAAATTTATGATGGACGTTCTGGACACGGCCAAGAAGCAGGTGCAGTATCAGACAGAGAAGGATTCATGGCAACTGGGAAGGCACAGAGAGACTGCAGAATGAGAATACAGTTTCAGAGAGCAAGAAGGGTCTAGTTCTGTGGTTTCTGGAGCTGCAATGTTGGCTGAGAAAGGAAGACAGAGCCCAGAAGAAAGACCTGTTTGAGATGCTGCTTCTGCTTATAGTTAGCAGAGTCTAGGATCCTGTTGCACGCATATCATATACTGAGTCCCTTCCACAGTTCTGTGTGCTGTACACCTGATAAACTTTGGAAAATTCCATGCTCGAGTGGCCATTGCCAATGGGACGTAATAGAAACTGGTCAGAGCAAATCTACCCTGTGCCCCTGAGAAAATCTCCGTCCCCACATCCTTGCAGCAGAGTCCTAAACATAAAAGGAAAGAAAAGGAGAATGGAAGGTCAGGGATATGCAACAGTAGGTGAGTTATTGATTTCACTGTTAATATATTTCATATACTTTGTATTTTTAAATGTTAAATGTTTTGATCTTGGTTTATTGCTCATAGCTTGGTGTGCTAATGGCAGCTGGCCAGCCTGACAAAGGTTTAATATTGTGCTTTTTAATACATACATTTTATTAGTATGATGGAATACATAAAATTGCAGTTTGGGTATTCAAATGCTTCTTGAGGAAGGTAAACTATGGGCACATGAGTCTTATCTGTGGCACTGGCACAGATGGAAAACCCTATTTTCCCAAAACCAACAATTACTTCAGGGATATAGTTTGTTTGTGCCCACCATTTTTTGGGTAAATCTCACACCTTATTGCTTCCAGAACCCCTGTAACCACTTCACCCATGGTTACTTTTCAATGCAGAAGTGATTCGACATGGACCTGAAGTGGTTTGGAGCAGCTAACTCCAGATGCTTATAGTAACACAATGGACGCTGAAGCCTTGGGTTGGGGCCCACATCCAGAAATTTTAAACTTAGGCTCAATTTGCCGTGTGGGCACTCAAGCCCCTGTGCAGTATGGAAACTTGCAAAGCCAGGGTCTGTAGACTCAGGTCCCATTAACTTTAGACTTACACTGCAGTCTAGAGTTATCTTAGAGACCACTGTTGGGAGCTGTTGACTTTTTAAATTTGTGGTTTGATTATTATACCAGTTATCATGCACTACAGTTAGAGCGTTTAGTATAACAGAAGGGATTTGCTTACATACTGCTCCTAGCAGAAAGTCATTCTAAATTAGATGGAGCAGCAGAGAAATGCTCTTAAAACCTCCCAGAGCAATATATTGTTATCTCCCTCACTCAGTAATGAGAGCTAAGCCACAATGGAAGATTTATGAAGATATTAAGCATAACAAGTGAGGATAAATTTCTCTTATCATGAAGTCCATACTATTTAGCATGTTTGGTTTAACTGGTAGGAAAGAAACATTACCTTATAACCTCTCAGGAGAATGAGAGTACAGTGCCCACTACATTCGATCTTTCCTCCTCTCTCTCCCCACTACACATACAGAATTTGTGCTTCTTTGTGTGTGGGGTGGGTGGGTGCATGGGTGGCTGAAAGGGGGGGGAGAGAGAGAGAGAGACAGAGAGAGAGAGAGGCTGGCACCCACCAACTATTAGCTTCTCCAAAGAGGATGGTGAAAGGGATGTGCAAGAAGGAGAGCATCCATGCTTTTGTAACATATGAGCATATTGGCCATAGTCTTCCTGTCCACCTCACAATGATTTGCACCATTGTGGCTTTCAGAAGTTCCAACACCCCGAGTTCCCACTGCAATAGTGTTCCCTTTGCATAACCCCCCAAAAAGGACTGCACCTTAAAGGCCAAACCAAAACCTGTAGATACTAAGTTTTATACTCTGCACCTATCTGTACTTCCATAGCAAAGTATACTTCATGGTAAGTGTTAAATAAGGGATAAAGGTCACCCATCCTGTCACACTAAAGATCTTTTATCTACAACTATCTTTTTTGTGTGGAGAGAGAACAGAATGCGGGAAAGACTTTGTATATCATGAAAAGAATTTGGTATTAAATATTGGCTGAAATCATTGTGCCAATAATACAAATAATTAACTGCAAATGGCAGGGGCACGTGCAGAAGTGATTCACAATTTTAGTTCATCAGACAGACACAAGATGGGAAAAACCAAGTATCGTCTCCTTCTACAAATGCGGTGCTGAGGCACAGAGGCCCACATCCTGAAAGCTATTTAGGTACCCAAAAATCTTTCAAAACATCAAATGGTGAGATTAAAGGGCAATGGTGAAACTCTCCTAGCCTCATAGAAATCAATGGGAGTTTTGCCATTGACTTTGGTGGAGCCAGCAGTTCACCCCCCCCCCAATTTTTAGAACCCTTTGAACACTGACAATTCCGCAACTCCTGCTGAAGCTAGTGGGCACTCTAAGGTCTCACAACCTCTGAAAGCAGACCCTAAGGCTATGTCTACACCAGCAAATTAGTCAAATTAAGGAGCCTTAATTCAAACTAATTCGAATCCTGTCTAGTGGTTTTGTCTAGTTCAAACTAAAAAAAAAAAAATTTAGCTCAAACTAAGCGAAGCTCAGTGTGACCTAGTTAGTTCAGCTTGTTAGTTTGAACTAGCTGCTTAGTATCTGCATATTTAGTTCAAACTAGCCCAATGTAGACATGCTAGTTCAAACTAAATAAGTTCAAACTTGAGGTTAGTTTGAACTAACTGTGTTTTTTCAGTTCAAACTAACTTTTAGTTCAGACTAGACATGCTTTTTTAGTTCAAAGTAAAAAGTTACTTTGAACTAAAAAAGTGTGGTTAGTTTGAACTAAGAAGTTAGCTGGAACTAAAAAAAGCACTTAGTTTTAATTAACTTTCAAACTACTTAGTTCGTATTAACCAAGTCCAAACTATGGTTTTAGGTGTGGAGATAGCCTAAGTGACTTGTCAAGGACCACACTGGAAGTTTGAGAAACAGCTAGAAATTATTGTGTCTCAGCCACACAATCACCCTTTCTCCTAACTATGAATTCATTTGTGTCAGATCATAGATTTGTATGTAATCTTTCTTGCCAAGTAATTTCTAGATTCTTGTACTAGCAAAGCTGGAGTTAACATCAAGATCTTTCTTTCATGTCAGCCCTCTATTTTCAGTTGTTTTTAACTTGTTCAAAAAAATTATCATTTGGCTTGAAATTTCTCACACATGTTCTCATCCCACACTGCTCATAGGAAACATAATTTTGTTCAAATTCTGTCATTTTAGTTCTCCTCTTCTATCTGTCTCTCTTCCAGTGTTCATCTTCTATTAATTTCTTCTCTGTCTTGTCCTTGTCCCTTACTTCTTGTTCTCTGAAATAGTGTCTTCTCCCATCATCATCATCCCTTCTGCAGAACATAAACAGTCCTAAAATACTTGACACTCTGGTCGACACTACAAGCTTACATCAACAGAAACCACCTTTCATCAACCAAGTAATATATGCAGCTACACCACTTGCTCCCTTCCACCAGTCTAATTCACTTGTAATGTCAACTTAATCACTCCACTGCAACAAGACGTGTAGCACTTTAATAGATGGAGATGGGTCTAATAGATAGAGACAGACAGTATGAGTTGTGTAAGTTGACTGAACTGGCCTCCAAGAAGTGTCCCATAATGCTCTGCAGTGACTGCTTTGGATATAATTTTCAACTGCAAGGCACAGAAGCCAAATACACAAGAAATAGTCCCACCCCTCTTAAAACTCTGAGAAATTTTGAATTCCTATTTCCTGTTTGATTGGTGTGGAAAGCTCACTAGCACAGCTGATTATGGTGACTCAGTGCCCCAAATGTGCTCCAGCCTCAGGTACAGAGGAGGTGACAGATCTTACTGAGCTTTGGGGAAAAGAATCTGCAGGTGCAGCTCCAATCCAGCTGAAGAAAAGTTGACATCTATGAAAAGATCATATGGGTCACGGGGAAGAAAGAATATACCAGGGATATGCAGTGGTGCTGCATGAAAATAATTTTGGCAGATGTACCAGCAGACAAGGCAGATGAACGGTCATTCCAGTTCTGCAGCACAGATATATCACTTCTACAATGAGCTGCATATGATACTCAGAAGTGACCCGACCACTACTCCCAAATGCAGTGGGAATATTTCCCAGAAATATGAGTCTCAAGCCACCTCAGCCAAGAGAACATTCTTGATGAAGAAGAGGAGAATGGAAGACAAGTATGTGGAGACTTCATTCCCCCAGAGAGCCAAGAACTATTTTTAACCATTGAGCAGTCTTGCCTATTGTAGGATAGCATGATGGCAGATCATAATGCCAGGGAAGGCACCTCTGGTAAGTATGAGATTCCAGTCAACCTGTAGGGTTATATGCTTTTGTATTTTATGTGTAATATGAAGAAAAAGTGAGGTGCATATATGACACTGTCTGGGTCTTGAGGACTGTTTATGATTATCTTTCATGTTCATATTTCATATTTGCAGTAATCCATATGTGATATGCCATGTTTGGTACCAATAGGAAGGTTGTAATCTGCTAGGAATGATTATATGGTTTATATATAGATGTCAAATCTGAAATTAGGAATATGGTTTATTTTTGGTCCTAGTTATTGGATTCTAAGGCATTCCCAGACTGGGTGGCTGTAAAACATTGTCCTTTTAATGACCCAATAAGGAAGCTCCCAGCTACAGTGGGACTAGGAAGAAACCTGCTTCATGAGTCACCCAAACTAACCATGTGACTCAACTCCATTTTGATTTGGCAAGGACTCTGAGAGCATGGGAAAGCAGAGGTGATAAAAGGGAGTGGCCCCATCTCCATTTTATCTTCAGTCTGTGACCTTCAATCAACACCATCCTCTGGAACTATTCTGCTGCACTGAACAAAGGACTGAGACCCACCCAGCTACCGGGTGTATATCAGAGGAATTGGACTAACCTGCAAAGTACAGATTCTTCAAGAACTTGCTTTCTATGGACTCTAAATCATTTGTATGTATCTGATTCACTTTGCACATTTAACATCTCTCATTCTGCTTCTTTTCTTTTTATTGGAAACCTTTAGTTGTAGTTACTAAAGGATTGGCTGGCAGTGTGGTATTTTGGGTAAGATCAAAGCCTGTATCATTCTGGGTGATGTGGCTGACCCTTTGGGTCAAAAGAACCTATTTCTTTAAGAGACCCAGTGGTTAGGTGGGGATTGGAGGAGCTGATATGCAACAAAGGGGGCTGTTTTTATTATTATGCTTGGTGGTGACCAGAGTGGGGAATCAGAAGCATGTTTTCTTACTGATTGGGAGACTGGTTAAGGACCACCCGTCAGTGGTGTGGGGGTCTGACCCCTGGTTTTGCAGCTTGCCCTGAACATGGCAATTTCAGAAGGTTATCCCAGGAGGCTTGGGTCACAGTTTATATGCACAAATATGACCTGGGACTCCTCCAGGATGATCTTCAGGAAACTCTGAAGGAGGTATATGTGCAGAGGGCTGAATTATTTCTTCTGTCATGGCAGGAAACAATCCTATGCCACTCCGGTATCAACTCTGCTGGCATCATTGTCATACATAGCATAAGACCTAGATCTGTATGCAAACATTTGCAGCACCTTTTCTCTTGCTGACTGTGTTACCACCAGGAGACTAATATGGCCTAGGGAAGATGGTGAAAATTTTCATTACAAGTGCTCATACCATAAACAACAGAGCATGTGAGGTCCATCCATAATGATTTCAAGGGCCTCAACCATAGTTTCCCTAACATGCCAGTAACTCATTTGACAGGCTCTAGGGTCAACCTCAGAACCTGCAGGTCCAGAGCAACAACTACCAGTAGTGTTAGGGGAAAGAGCTTGAACTTCTGGCTGCTCATGGCTGCAAACTCCCTCCTGCTTCCCCCCAAGTGATCCCTGGGCCATCTTGGACAAAAATTGCAATTTGGGAGACTTAACACTGGGTTTTGGTCTCAGAGCAAATGCCCATGTTATTCAGGGATGGAGGCACATTGTCCACCTCTGCTCCTGATGAGGGTTTCCCACAAGTTGTAGCACACATCCCATTGCCCATGTCACTGGGCCATACTCATCATGGCTGGAACAACAAATCAATTCATTGAATAGCAAGAGATGCTTCCCATCCACCATAACACCAAGGTCCTTGCACTTGAATGTAATAAGGGTAGTGGGTTTTTTGTTTATTTGTTTGTTTGTTTGGTTTTGTTTTTTGTTTTGTTTTAAATATCAAACTTATAGTAGACTCAGAGCATGCACTGAAAATAGTTGCTTTGCACTTTCCATGCCTTATGGTGGAAAGCGTAGCCTTTAGCATATCTTCCACTCTGGTAAAGAGGCTTTCACAGACTAGAAGAGGGGAAAAGAATGAGTGTGCAGAAGCATGGTGAAAGGAGGCTGGCACTGGGTCTAATACCTGGGTGCCAAGGTTTGAGTCCAGACTTTAGGTAAGAATTGTCATTCACAGAACTCCTGGTTTGGGAATAAAACGCCATGTACAACACAAGCACAAGCAGAAATTTCTGTACAAGCAGAAATACAGCAGCTTTGTAGCCTTAAAGTTCAGAAGAAGGTGGGGGAGGGGGGCAAAGATAAATAAAGCAAAAGTCCTGATCAGCAGATCATAGAATCACAGGGTTGGAAGGGACCTCATTAGGTCATCTAGTCCAACCTCTTGCTAAAAGCAGGACCACTCACACTAAATCATCCCAGCCAGGGTATTGTCTAACCAGGCCTTAAAAAGCTCCAAAGACAGAGAGTCTATCACCTCCCTAGGGGCAACCTATTCCAATGCTTCACCACTCTCCTAATGAGAAAGTGTTTCCTGATATCCAACCTTGACGTCCCCAGCTGCAACTTGAAACCACTGCTCCTTGTTCTGTCCTCTGTTACTACTGAGAACAGCCTAGCTCCCTCCTCTCTAGAGCACCCCTTGCAGTAGTTGAAGGTTGCTATCAAATCCCCCCTCAGTCTTCTCTTCTGCAGATTAAATAAGCCTATTTCCTTCAGTCTCTCCTCATAAGTCATGTGCCCCAGCCCCCTAATCATTTTTGTTGCCCTCCGCTGGACTTTTCTAATTTGTCCACATCTTTTGTTGTAGTGAGGAGCCCAAAACTGGACACAGTATTCCAGATGTGCCCTCACCAGCACCGAATAGAGGGGAATAATCACATCCCTCAATCTGCTGGCAACACTCCTACTGATACAGCCCAATATGCCATTAGCCTTTTTTGCTACAAGAGCACACTGTTGACTCATATCCAGCTTCCCAGCCACCATAACTCCAAGGTCCTTTTCTACAATACTGCTGCTTAGCGAATCAGTCCCCAGCCTGTAGCAGTTCATGAGGTTTTTCAGTCCTAAGTACAGGACCTTGCACTTGTCCTTGTTGAACGACATAAGATTTCTTTTGTCCCACTGCTCCAATTACTCTAAGTCTCCTTGAATCCTGTCACTGCCCTCCAGCATGTCTACTATTCCCCCCAGTGTGTCTATCACTCCCCACCATGTTTCCATGGTGATGAGGTTACAATGGGGACAAATAATTCCTCATACCAACTCCTGGGCACAAGAAAGGCTTATCTTTTGGTTTCCCTTGCTTATTAAAGAGTTGTAAGATCACCTCTTTTTCCTTGCAAACTGCTTGTTAAGGTATGTATAGTCATTTCTGTTACCAATTTAACATATTTCAAAATAAAGCACCTACACTCTGTAAGTTAAAGTGTAAATAACAGTGTGGGCAGTGTTGTGGGGTAAGCCCAGCCTGTCATCGCCTGGTGGGGAGCTTCAAAGTGGACAAAAGGAAACAGGCATTTTGGCAGCTTTGGTTAGTCACCTGGGGTTTTGTATCAACGGTACAATCCAGTTAGCTGACCCCTGGGTCAGGGCACTCTGGCGTAGCAGTCAGAGCCAATAATGGGCACTGGGTTCAGGACAGCCTGACCTAACAGCCCAACTCATTATCAGGCCCTGGTTACAGGGCAACAAGGCCCAGTGTCAAGAATCAATAATAGGTCCTGAGTTCAGGGCAGCATGGCCTAGTGACCAGAGCCAGTAATGAGGCATCTGCTATGAGGACATGGTACCCAGGATAGGGCGGCTCAGGCCCTCCAGTTCCTTTAAGCCCCAGCTGAGGGCCCTAGCAGTGCTGGAGGAGCTCCAGCATCTGGTCAATGGGGAGCCATCCAAAACACACTGACTGTCTTGTCCTGTGCCTCCAACTGTTAAAGTATTTAGGCCCCCTGGACTGCTTTATGCCCTGTTGTTGCTCAAGTTGTCTTGCAGGTTCCTAGGTCATCCCAAATTCTATGTTCAGAGCAGTCACTGTCTACCTCTCCTGCAGGTCATGGGGTCAGTTGTTTGAGGTGATTCCCTGGGCTTCTGACTCTGGGGTACCGATAAAGAGTGGCTATTCTACAGAGCTCCTGAAATCTGCAACTGATGCGGCTCCTGACCTGAAGCCTCCAGTTCACAGTCTTCCACCTTTCTGGTCAGCCCTGGATAAGCTGAACTGCTCCCTTTTAACTTAGGACAGCACTTGGAGCATGCCCAGCACAGTCTGGAGGACAGGACATCTGCTGCCCATAAGAGTTGGCTAAACATCTGTGGTGCAGGGTAAGCCCACCCTGTGACAGATGGATATAATTATATTCCATCTATAACCATAAATATGCATTTTATAATCATTATGTTACCAAACAGAGGTTTTTAGGGGTGTTGTAGATAGAGTGTGTATTTACATATTATTTTTATATAAGAAGTTGTGAAGTAGTTAACTCTGGGCTCACTTTGTTGGTTAAGAGGCAAAGGGGAATAAGTGGACTAGATACTGTAACCAAATAAATTTCTGCTTATCACTCCACCCTGCTGTGTGTATCTTATCTCTCTCGACCCTGCTACAGAGTGCTGACATGTTCAGTGAGATAATGAATGCCTCTGGGAGAGCTGATTTGGAACTAAGAGCCTTGAGGATTTCATTGTCTGAAAAAATGGACAAAGATATGGAGTGCAGTATACCATCCCAGGAGCATGAGCGTGACATGCAGGAAGAGATGCTGTGGGTTACAAAGGAGTAATCAGACGTATTAATGTATCTGACTGACCTTCAAGAAAAGCAGCTTGAAGCTAGACTCCCTCTGCTGCCCTTGAAGAATTGCCTGCAAACATCATTTTGTTCCCAGTTTGCTTCCCACAAACCTTTCAGGATGCTAGGGAATAGGAGAAAGAGTTGCAGTATCCTTTCAACTCAACACCAAGAGAAGGTACTAAGAACAAAAGGTGGCCATTTGAGGACCTTTGATGGGCATGAATTCTGTGCTTGCACCACCAAAGCTTTGTTTGTTTTTCCCCTCCCAATTTTCTCACTCCATTTATCCAAGTTTAAATTATTTTCTATTCTTTCAGGTTCTTTATATTTGTCAATAAAAGTCAATGTTTTGTGAATGAAATACTCTTTATTTATTCCAATCATAAGGGACTGGCTGGAAAGGGGGTGCAAAGAGCAACAGATGCTGCTGAGGGGAAGGTATCAAAAGGCACAAGTGGTGCACTTTACTGTGGTCAGTTAATGAAATGGATTTTTAAAGCCCCCCAGAGACACAAAGTTTCTTGCTGGTCTCCTTTTACTGCTATGATATCTGGCTGCTCACAGTTAGATGCCAAACATCTGCCTTAGCACCACACCACTGCGGAAAACTCACCCTTTGCCTCACAGATATTATGGAGCACACAACATGCAGTGATAACAATAAGAATTGTTTTCACTGAGGTCTAACTTAGTATGAAAAGTGCACCAGTGAGCAACATCCCAAGGCATATTCCATCACTCTTCTGTACTTGTTCAGCTTGTTGTTGATTTGCTCCCTATTGCTGTCCAGGTGGCTGGTGCATGGCTTCATGGGAGTCAGCAGAACTTTGTGTCTCCCAGGATCACTACTGGCATTTCAACATTATCAACGGTTGTTTTGCAGTCTGAAAGGAAAGTCCCTATTCACAGCTTTCTGAACAGACCTGTACTTCTAAAGATGCACACATCGTGCACCTTTCATGACCATCCTAGACTGATGTCAATGAAACACCCCTGTGATCTATCATTGCTTGAGACACCATTGAAAAGGACCCCTTTCTGTTTATGTACTTTTTTGCAAGATGGTCTGGTGCCCTGTTAGGGATATGTATGCTCTGTATTATCTAACTATAGCTAGGACACCTCACAATGGGGAAAAAAAAATAACTGTGTCCTTCACATAGCCTGGAGTCCTTACCCTTCTTAGTAGAAATTAATTAATTGGCCTGAATTCTTGGATCACAACAGCTCCCACAGTGGATTTATGAACTCTGAATTGATTCCCCACTGAACAGTAGCAGTTTGAAATTGCAAGCTTTCACAGAATAATCACTATTTGCTTCTCCAGTGACATAGCAGGTCTTATTTTAGTGTTGCTGTGCTTTGGAGCTTGGGGAAAGCTCTACACGAAGTCACCTTCTGTATTTTAAAATTCTGAAGCCACTGTTCGTCATCCCACAGATGTGATTCTACAAGTCAGTGCTTGTTTCCAAAGACTAGAACAATGGTCCATCCTTTTTCAGCTGCTGCACAATAGCCAGAAGCAACCATGAATCATTTCATTCTATGGCTTACCACGGGGCTGCTTGATTGACATTGCAATGTTTCACACAGTAGCTCCTATCTAGGCTCTAGAAATACTGCAGGGTAAGGCATGAGGTGTGATTATGGCTGGTGGGGTCCATTCTTCACCAGCTATAGCATATTTGTGGCTATGCCACACTTTAGAAAAAAGGTGCACAAGAGTATGGGTTCATATCATATCATACCATTCATATCAGGGTAGAGAAGGAAGGAAGGAGAAGCAGAATCATGGGAGGCTGATGCCATGTCCTCATTCCCTCTGAGACATCATTTTGGTCCAATGCACCATTGCAAGCAGTTTATAAAACCCCTTGTGGCTAGCTGCACTGTGGGTATCCCATTGTTCTGTGCATCAAGGCAAGCGCTGCTAGTGAGGATGCACTTAAATGACACAATGAGTGGAGTGTGGACATGCCCAGCTGGCTTAATTACTGCAGCAGCTGAATGACTACTTAAATTTAATTAGCTTGACTTTACAGTGCCATGCCTTGAACGAATTCAAAACAACAAGGTAGGAATCAAATAACTTATTATATTACAGACATAATTGAATATTCTAAGAAGCAGGGAAATATTGCTGACTACTTGAAAGCAGCAACAAAGTGGATGCCAAGATGGATTGGTCTAACTTTATTTAAGTATTATTGCAGACCAAGAGTCAGATCATCATTGGGCGTAAACTGGCATAACTCTATTGATATTCATAGGAGCACATTGATTTGCATCATCTGAGAAAATGGCCCCATAGACACCATGGAATTGTGTAATGGAAGATGTCCTTTGACATGCATTTAAAAAGAGAGGGGAGGGGGGAGAGAGAGAGAGAGAGAGAGAGAGAATTTAGAATTATGTAGAAAACTTAACCCTTCAATAATGTTGGTATCATTAGATTCTCAAACTTGACTTTTCAATTACTTTTAGTTTTTTAGCATACCTCTACAGTGGAGCTTAAGTCAACTTAAGGAAGGTTAAGTCAACCTACAGACCCTTGTGGCCACACTGGGCTTATATTAAGTTGACTTAAAAGCCTCCTTAAGTCGACGTAATACCATCACCTCTTAAGGCTGACATAACCACTATAGATGGGGAAAGCCCGTAAGTCAACCTAATTGACCTCCAGGCCCCCAGGAAGAGTGCCGTGCTACCCACAACACACCACTCCTCTGTCAACCTAGCACTTGCCAATGCGGACATAGGCAATCAACAGGAGTTTTCAATGTGGACTCTTTATGTCAACTTAACAAGGTCAATTTTAAGTCAACATAAAGTCAACCTTGTTAAGTCAACTTAAGAGAGTCTCCAGTATAGACATATCCTTAGATATTTCTTATTACCACTTCGTTATCTCTTCTGTTTGTTTTTGAACCTCTTGCAGTTCTAGTACTCTAGCACTATGAAACTGCTCACTTCCATTAAAACCATACCCCTGAATTAGATTCTTTTGAATACATTCTCATCTCCCAAATATTCAATAAACACTTTCCACTATTTCTCACCAATTGAATGAGTGTTTATAAAATCCTCTTGACAATTTTGTGTAATTGTTATGCAAGCAGCCACACCAGAAAGGCCATTACCTTCTACTTTTATTATGTACATTGGTAGATTTACCAAAATTAGAACTGATGTGTATATTGAAATACATTACTCATATAAGGGTGCATACACTAGGTCAGGGATCAGGCATATTAGTAAGTAAATGTGAGGGAAAGCTGCCACTGTCCATTATGTCTCAGTTCTATGAAGAAATAGAACTTCATTTGCCATGACTGTTAATCAGTCATTTTTCATTAGCACTAACTAAAAAAAATAGTTACTAAATCTCTTTTGTTTCAACTATAGACAAAAATACAAGAAATTATGCTAGAAATTCTGGACTTTAATATTGTTTGAACTAATTTTGGTAGTGTGCAGGTGATCAGTGGTACTGGTGGCCTGTGAGATACAGACGGTCATACTAGATGACCCAGTCTTTCCGTTTGGCCTTCGACTCAATAACAGAAACACTAAACTTGAAACTGTCCTTTCATATGTTCATTCTGCCATACTGGGCTATTACATCATTTCATACACATCTTAAGAGAATAATAATGATAGGCATGAACAGGATTTTCTCAAATAGACAAATAAATCTATATTCTCTTTAAAAAAAAACAAACAAACAAACAAAAAAAAAAACCTTGACCAGCGTGCTTTTTATCCGACAATTTAGAGGTGCTCTATAACATTCTTCATCTCATTATAGGGATCACTTTTACCCACCAATAAAATGCAGGTACCTGTTTTGTGTGGAACATCTGCAGTTTAATCACATCTCACAGGACCAAAAATAAGTAATTCTTTTCCAATTGAAAAACAAGGTGGAATGTAGGGAGGCAGAATATAATCACCCAATAAAAATGTAGTCAGCACTCTACAATGCTGCTA
Source organism: Podocnemis expansa (assembly GCA_007922195.1). Classification (NCBI taxonomy): domain Eukaryota; kingdom Metazoa; phylum Chordata; order Testudines; family Podocnemididae; genus Podocnemis; species Podocnemis expansa. The sequence continues at coordinate 19,870,663 of ML681996.1, forward strand.
CTAATTCTTCTACTCTTGCAAAAAGTGTGATAAGAACTTTAATGGCTACATGTGGCCAGAGGATTAAAATCATACAGAAGGCAGCATTTCCAGTGGTACTGTTCCCCTGGCACCATGCTGTTGCATTGCCTCAGTGGCCAGCTATTAAATCCCCAACCACAGTTTCTTTTAAAAGTTGCATGTAATTAAATACACCAGGTTTCACAGCGGTTACCTAGAACATTAAACAATCACAGAGCAAACTGGTATGACTACAGGAATAATCCAGATATGGCAGTGGTTAACATATTCAGGTCATATGTTTTCAGTAGAGTGAGGCTTTAACTGTATTGCTTTGTATGCTTAAATCAGTGCATCCAGGGGAGGATCACCCCTGCTGAATTGATGCGGGGGGGGGGTCACGTGACAGCACAGTGTTGTCATAGAGACACCACCCATATTCCTGGCTGCCAGCATAAGGAATGTGGTCGAAAACAAAGGAATCCTCTTGTCTTGGCAAACCCCAGCTTGTGCAATGTCCCTTTGGTGTCACAAGCAAGCAGAGTAAATTACAGCACTATGCTGGGGATCAGTAATGGGCAAGCAAAAAATATAGTTTAAAGCTATCTTTGCATGTACTAGTGTGCACACACATATATGGCATATAGGTTCTTCAGCTGCAACTGAAGACGGGTTCCTTCTAATAAGAAGGTTCTGCATGTTGAGATTACAAGCAAGGTATAGAAATGATAGATACTTTTATTTAAAGGAAGAAATGAAGTCATGAGTGCTAAAATCTTGTAAATACTGCTATAAGCTGTGTTATTGCTTGAATGCTTTGAAAGTGGTTTCTGAAACACTCTTAATAGCTGTACCTGTTCTTAGCAAGTAATAGTGATTACAGTTTAAATGTGTATTACCTACACAACATAATGATTCTGACACAGAGAGAGCTCCTTATACAGTTAGCACTTTGGCAAAGCTTTTAATACAACAGTCTTCGCACTGCATGTAAACAAAACAACAATAATGAATATTAAAAAAAAAAGAAAAAAGAATCCTTATGCTTTCAGATTGCCTGTATAATGAAATTACAGCAAAGAAACACCTTTAAATTTTCTTTACTGATAATGCAACAAAGTGCCATTAAAACATCTCATGTCCAGCAGCACATTAAGTCAGGAAAGAAAGTCCTGGGAACATTTCCTGCCACATCCAATCCTATTGCATGTATGTAGCAACTTAATTGCCTATCTTCAACCCAATCCATTAGGTATACAGGAGAAGGTAAGTCTATTTCACTAGGGTGCAAAGAACAAAGATCTCTATAAGTAGTTGTCTCCCCCCGCACCTTCATAGTAGCACCTCCCCTTCCAAGCATCCAGGGATAGTTTCATTCACATACAGTGCCCCCCCCACCAATCCCAAAAATATCACTTTCATAAAGTATTTTCAGTCTACTAGCTATTTCTCCAGCAGGAAATTTACCGTCTGACCCATCTTTCAAACCCATAGTTTTTGTATGCCAAAATAAACAAAATGAACATTAGGGGAAAGTGAGAACCAAAGCACCTCCTTTTTTTTTTTTTGGATGGCTGAAAAGATGTGTTGCAACAAGTGCCATAAATGTAATAAAAACTCTGAAAACATGGGCCCAAATCCAACAAAACTCTTAAAATATGTGCTTAGCTTTAAGCACCTTAGCAGTCTCATGAGACTTCACAAAGTAAAGCATTTGCTACATTGGATCAGGGCATTTGAAAGCAATGTATGTGGGTTTGATCCTGCAAGTACAAAGTCCCCTGTTCAGCAAATCAGTTAAGAATATGCTTAACTTTAAGGCCATATATAGTCCTATTGAAATTCCAGTCTTAAGTACTTCTTTGGATTTGGCCCAGCGAGCTCAGCAACTTGTACTAAAAGAAAAATTTAAGATATCAGTTCCATGACACAAGGGCTGTGTTCACACACAGGGGGTTATTTCGATATGATTGTTTCGAAACAACTTGCATCGAAATAATGCCTTATTTTGAAATAACTTAATTTGAATTAACAGTTTGTTAATTCGAATTAAGGAAAAAAGCTCAAAGCGAAATAGCAGGTTCAGGCAACAGTTATTTCGAAACAAGTCACTGTTGTTTCGAAACAACATGTTCGCACGGCGTTGTTTCGTCCCCGCATGGGGTTTAACTTGTTTTGAAACAACGCCATTGTTTCGAAACAACAGTTCCCGTTGTTTCGAAACAACCGTGCGTCGTGTGAACAGCCTAAATCTTATTTCGAAACAACCTCTGTTGTTTCAAAATAAGAGGGCTGTGTGAACACAGCTAAGGTGATACGCAGGCACAAACAAAACTTATGTCATCCTGACAGCTATTTAATACATATTGTACCTCATTCCTGTGAAAAGGATCACTTATCCATGGGGCAGAACCTAGTCACTGAAGAATATATTGTATCCTTTTACATGGACAAGAGGTGTTTGAACCAGACTTAGACCATGTTGTTTCTGTCTCAAAATCCTAAGTAAATGGAGAGGTATTTTTTTCAGACACTAGGATTATTATCGTTTAGCTTATAATATGGGTAGAATTTAAGAGGTTCTGCCCTGGATGTGGACTCCACTTTGCACTGCACAGAAAAAAATGATGAACAATCTAAGTGCAAGGTAAGAGACAGAGTTACACACCATGAGATAGTACCGGACAGCATAAGAAGCAGCAATCTTGGCATACCAGCTGCCTAACTACTGTCAACTTTTGTAGATTTTGTATCAAATGAGAGTTTTAAAGTTTTCTTACTTGTTACATTTGTATGATTTTTCAATGCAAGCCTCAATTCATTTTCTAGCTGAGCCCATTCAAGTTTGCAGCAGACAATGAGCTTTCAGGTCAGGAAGTATGTGGCCGTCTCAGGACTGATTCCAAGTTTACAGCTCTGGAAAACGGTTGGTTGCCACTTTATTAATAATAGTAGTTGAGCTTTATAGTCCTCAGTTTCACAACTTATGACACAGGCTTCATATGGGAATGGAGCCATTTTAAGTGAATTTATTTATATATTGTCTAAATTCACATTCTGCCAGGAATTTAGCAACATTTATATATTCTGAAAGGTGGAGAAGGGTATACATTAACAGTTGGCTCCCTTCATTCTCCCGGCGTTTTGTGTGTTCTGTGTGAATATTACTGTTTTGAGAATTCCTCTCTTTTGGGGATGATCTAATATCCAGCTGTCTGTTCTTCCACCTCTGACCCTGAAATAAGGTGACAGATATAGATGTGCAAAGGAACAGTCTTTTCTAGCCTTAAGATGCCTGGCTCATCATATTTATTTCTTCTTTATTAAAAATATTAAAATTCAACATGGCACATATTGAAGTTAAGAAAGGTTAAAATAAACACCTTTGCATCATAATATATAAGGAACATAGGAAGATATTTATTTTATAGTGCTGTATAAAATTTCAGAAAAATTATGCCTAATACCTGAATATCAATAATGGTTGCGTAATAATGGATGCTCAGAGGCAGAAGTGAAGAGAGACTGCTCACCACTAACGAAAAAGACAGACAAGGAACCACTGAGTATACCAAGAGGAGGAGCAATCCCCGGGAGGTTCATCCCTGATGAAGATCACTGAAGAGGCAGATTGATCTAGCACTACCATTCCCTTCTCAGTGTGCTGAGAATCCTGTTAGTGCATTTAGTATGGTATACATTATAGGTGCTGAAGAGGCCTTTGATTAGCCAGGGGTTGAAGGTGGGGTCTATTTGATTGATTGATTGATTGATTGGCTTCTGGCATTTGAGATGATGTTTGTACCTTAGAAACTTGTTTGCAAATATATCAAGGTAATAGCGATATTTTAACAGAGGGAAAAATTAGCCCACTAGCTCTGTTTTAGAGTAGGGATTCTCTGGGTATCTACAGAACAACTGTGTAGCTTAAGTCAGGGCTGTTCCTGGGGATGTGGGGCCCAGGGCCAATTGGCCTATTGCCTCCCCCGCCCCTGAACTGGCAGGGCAGGGCGGGCCAGCCCAGAGGCCAAGCTCTGCACTCCTGGGCTGGCTGCTCCTTCACCAGAAGCAGGCCAGACCAGTGCCCAGGCGCTGCATGCCCTTCTGGCATCTTTTCTTTGGGAGCAGTGGATGGAGAAGGAGTGAGCAGCACAGCGAGGGGTGTGTGTGTGTGTGACAGTGATGCAGGCCCCATGCTGCCTCCCTGGTAGCAGGGCAGCATGGGGACTGTGGAACTGTAGGGCTCAGGGTGGTCACTCCACTTGCCGCCGCCCCCCCAAAGGACAGCCCTGGTTTAAGCAGTGCATTCTAAATTTCTATCATTCCTCTAGAATATTACAAGCTTAGTGTATTCAGAACTGTTAATTAGTCTAATGTTAAGGTCCTTAATTATTAAAACAAGGTTTATAATGTCTCAGTCATTTGTCCCTATGTATTCAATCAGATCTTTAGTTGGATGATGTGGCTGTGTAGCATAATATAAAGAAAGAGCCTCCTCTTTCTCTGCACTCTGCATAGGAGAAAGCAGCATTACTACAGCCTTGTGTGAACATGGCAAAGGTCTTACTTTTCATTATTTTGCTCTTAACTGAATGATTGTTTGCATAAGCAAAGTATGAGTGGCATTCCTGTGCTCAGCCAGATGGAGGGGGTGCACTTTATTTGCATAGTCTTTGTATTTGCATGAGTACAATTAAATACTCAGCATAATTGCTCTTTATCTGCATAAACACAGTAGGTGCTGAGCATGATGGGAAATGGTCAGTGTAGCTGGTATTATGTTGCAGATTACTTTTGTGTTAACTGCCAGAGTAATGAAACGTACTTTGATCATATGAATCAATGGCAACAGATCTGTATTTAGCCAGTTCTGATGAAAAGTTTACTCTCATCTAAACAGGACTCAACAAGTGTGGTATACAGATGCTCAAGTATTATAAAATCAAGTAAGGAGGGACTGCAAAATTTCCTTCTGTAACTACACTACTGTAGCAGTGCAGTGGCTCTGCTATGGCTCACACAGGGTTAGAAAGGGTGTGGGCATACGGCAGCCAATCAGAGAGACATTTCCAGTATACGAGTAGGGCAGCAGAGCTAGCCAGGGTCAGTCTGCACTGGGAGCTGCAGAGGGAAGGTTCTCCTCCTGACAGGCTGGCTGTGGGTGCAGAAACTTGGAGCTGACTTGAGCTGGGGATCCCAGGGGAACAGACTGCGGGAGTGGCTGGAACAGTGGGCTGGTGGCAAGGAGCCAGGGAGCAGGTGGCCGCAGAACTCCAGCAGTGAGACTGCATATGGCTGGGACTGTGGGGAAGTGGCCCAGGGAGTCAACATGGACTGTGGAGAGACTGGAGGGAGGCAGAGGTCTCAGTGGAGGCACTCAGGGTCCCTGTACCAGGGCCTGGAGAAGTGGGCAGCCCCAGGCCCCTCCCTGCTCCCCCAATGTGCCAGATGTGGCATCTGTGCCAGGTTTGGCACAGGCTCATAGGCCATAGACTGTTTTAGTGGCTGGTACCCTGGAAGGGGTGTACTTAGGGCTTAGCTGGAGGGCTAAGGTCCCAGGACTGGACTCAGATCAGAGTTGGTTTGTGAAAAGGTGGAGCACAGACCACCTGGAGGGGACCACTTCAGTAAAACTTCCCCAGTAACACCACCAGGAGGTGCCCTGCAGGTGGGTCTAATGCTGCACCTGCCTACAACTAGTCACAGCAAAGGGGAACCCTCAGGAATGGATGATCTGCCTCATTCTATTCTCACAAGATAGAATGAATGATTCATTTGGGGCTTTTCATTTTATTAAAAGCAGGGGAATTGTTCCTGCATCAGTAGGTTTTCCCAATAGCAGAAATCACTAGCAGAAGTGGGAAGCCTTGACTAACATCCAGCAGAGAGATCTTAACAGAACCCACAAATGGTGGGAATGAGTAGCAGATGGGACTGATCAAGCCTGGGTCTGACCAGAGCCTGCAGAATGGAATTGGCTGATTCCAGCCAAGAAGTGGATACTGCAACTGTGATGGTTGGTACAGGGGAAAGCAAGAAGGAGAGGTAAAAATCAAGCTCCCATGTACATTAGGGTGGGTTCAGCTCACTGAGTTTATGAATTCTGCTTACATTGTTTCTCAAACCGGTGTGGTGTTATGTCCTTCCTATTAATTGCTTTACTTTCTACCTTCTAAATCTGCTTGTGAGAGGGTAAGTATTCCCTTTTGGGGTGCTATGGGGACAGTATATGATTTCCCAAGTGACTGAGTGGGGGCTCGAGCTACTTCAGTATTGTATCATTGACAAAGACAACCAGATTTAGAGCTCAGTCCTTGCTGCTGCCAACTCTGTCTGGCAGAAGGATTACATTTGTTACCTTCCCAGCAATGGGATTGTATTTAGTCATTATGCTGAACTCATGACGAAGTTTATACAAACAATTCAGCAGGCAAGAGCAGTGCCAATGGATTGGATGATTAAAAAAAAAGCTTAAAAACTGGCAAAACTTTGACATTGATCAGAGAAAAAACAATCCCAGAGTGATGACCTAACAAAATTTGCTAAGTTTTTATCTTGGCAAAATGACTCAAACCACTTTCTATAACTGAAAATATCAAACAATGGAGCAATAATATCTGAACAATTTGTCAGCCTTTCATTGAAATGAAAAATGGAAGTTCATTCACTTCCAGTGATCTTTTGCTATGTCCACACGCAGGGCATTGTTTCAAAATCAATTAAAAAATCAAACGACTCATTTTGAAATAAAGCCCTTATTTCAAAACGAGTTAATTTTAAATAACCAAAAATCAGTTCCCTGTCACCCGGGGCAAATCCTCACCCCACTGCTGCTCCCTCCCATCCCAGTGGGTCCCCAGCCTCCCCCCCCAGCCCCCTTCTGTCTGTGATGGATGCTCCACACACAGACAACCAACCCCCCAGCCACACCCCTGCAACCAAACAGCCACCCCACAACCCCAGCCACACACCCTCTGCTACACACACACACCTGCCCCACACAACCCCCAGCAGCACCCCCCCCGCCCTTATCTGGGCTGTTTGCAGGCAGGCTGACAGGAGCTGCTCTGCCCTGCAGGGGGAGCAGGGGGAGATTCACACACCCCCAGGCTCTCCCAGCTCTCTGCTGGCCGGGCATAAGATGGAGCCAGGTTTAAGTCAGAGCCACCTCAACTGTGCATTTTGGCTGTTCCTTTTATTTTTAGAGGGACCCCTGGAACTCTGTGTTCCAGTGCCTTCCTCTATTTTCAGCAGGGCTGGAAGGCTGCCTGCCTAAAAATAGGGGGCCTCAGAACTGTGTTCCTCTGCCTTCCCCCTTACTTTAACCCCATGCCTTTTCCCAGCCCTGCACAGCCCAGGTGGCTGAGCTGAGCATGGAGGAAACTTTAATCCCAGCTCTTGGGGATGCTCGCAGTGCACTTTGGGTGTTCCTGTGGCACACCAATGTGCTCCGGTGCACTGGTTGGAAACCACTGCTCTAGGGAGTCTCCCAAGGCCACTAGCTAGTGGCAAGGCCTGCATGCTCTCCACCCCTCCCAAGATGCGGCTGCATCTTTGACACCCATCCCCTGTTAATCAACCCCACGCTCACAAGGCCTGTGACCCTGGTGCCACATGTCTCTCAGGTACCCGTGCCTATGGGAGGACCTCTGCACCCACCGACCCTGTGCCCTACCTTCCCAGAGCCCGGCCCTGTCCCCCTCGCTACCTGTGACCTGGACAGGCCCAGCCCTGAGTGCTTCTGCAGGAGAGGAAGACTCAGCCACAGAGGTCTGGCGTGAGGTCCCTGGGTCCTGCTAGGACTCCCCAGGGGCCGGGATATTCTCAGGCCCCGCTCCTCCACTGGTCTCCTCCTCCTGTGGGGCAGGGAACAGCTCAGGGGTCCCTGATGCAGCCTTTGCTTCTGGTGGTGGTGTGGCAGGAGGCTGCCCGACATTCAGGGACACCTTGGACTCAGTGTCTGCTGCCTCAGGACCGGAGCATGAACTTGGGCGCTGGCCAGTGTTGACAGCCCAAGCTGGCAGGCCACTGGTCTCCAGCCCCAGGAAGGCATGGAGCTCGTCATAGAAAGGGCAGGTAGCAGTGCTACCTGCCCCCTGGAGCTCCCATGCCTCCCTGGCCTGGGCATGGTCCTGTCACAGGGCCTTTATTTTTGAGCGCACCTACTCGGTGGTGTGCTTGTGGCCCTGAGCAGACAACTCTGCAGCAATGTCCACATATATGTCCCAGTTCCAGTGGCTAGCCCGGAACTGGGACAGGATGTCCTCCCTCCTCCAGATGCTGAGGAGGCACTGAACGTCCTCAGCGATCCAGACAGGGGCACAGCATCGCCTCCCTGGGGCAGTGGAGCCACATGCTGCCATGCCTTATCAGGGCTGTGGGCATGCTGGCAGGCACGGGCACAGGACAGCACTTCGTGCTTCCTTTGGGTGCTGTGTGCCCTGGGAAGAAGGTCGGGACCATTATTTCAAAACAAGTGTTGTTTCTAAATAACATGTCCAAATGGCATTATTTCAAAACGAGTAATTTAGAAATAATCTTTGTTTCCAAACGAAAGCAATTTAAGCCATTTTGAAATGGTGGGCTCCATTGTTTTGAAATAGGAAAACATTGTGTGGACATAAGAGTTTTTTGTTTCGAAATAAAAGACTTGTGTGGACATACTCTTTTTTCTTAATGAAGTTTTTATATCAATATTATTACAGTAACACCTTGATGCACTGTCTGAGATCAGGGCTTCTGTGTACAATGATCTACAGACATATAACAAGACACAGTCCCTGCTACAAAGAGCTTAGGGCCAGATGTTTTAAAAGGTATTTAGTCACCTAAAATTCAAACTTTCAGTGCTCAAATCCCATTTTGAAATCCCACCATGCATCTACCTGTATTTTCAAGCACCTATAAATCTTTAAAAGTACATCCCTTATAGTCTAATCATTTATTTTGTTCCTTATCTTCCTGTCTGTATGTAAACTTCAAAATTGTCCTTAGATTCAAACATGGGCTAATCTTTACTATAATGTAAAATACACTCATGTTCCCTATGACACTTGCTAACAAGCGTGAAAGGTAAATGCTTGTTTGGATTCTACCTGCATTAGAAATGGGGTATGTATCTTTTAATTCCTGTTTGACAATGCTTCAGGACAACCAACTGCTCATCTTTACAAATAAATCATGCAGTTTTTTTTCATTGATAGCTGTGGAGTTAGCAGTCTTCCTTTAAACCACAGTGCAGGTACACACAGATAATTCTTATTTAATTGCCACGCCCTGTAGAAACAACATCACTTTGCTTGTTTTGGGAGGGGGTGGGTGGTGGTGGTGGTTGTTAGTTGCTCGGGTATTTTGTTTGCTTGTTTTAAACTTTTTTTTTTTTAAATCATTACTCAAAGCTTTAGGTGAACTGCGGTGATAGAGCACTCAATCTCCATGGTCCATTCATTATTTTAGCATCTGATGAGACTGTCAACAAAAGTACAATTAGCATAATTTTTGATGTCTTTGTGCCAGAGACACTTGTTGGTTTCAGTGTAGCTTGTAGTTGACAATTTATTGCATGTAGAACTCTAACTGCTGGTGAACTGTATCCGATAATAGATAACAAATTGTCTAATTTGTATGCTCATGACCAATGCATAGTTACACTTTTTTTATGGAGTGAGAATGCCTGAGTAATAAAATAGTAATCATGGCATAACATGATATTATCAATGTATTGCTAACATTTTTTTTAAATGCTAGTAATACTACTTATCGGTATCCAGAAGCAGCTTGCAGACTATTGCAGGCATCACAAAGAAGCTGAGCTGAAGTGGAACTGGAGCAGTTAATCTGAAACCAAATAAGATATATTGCACTCTGGCATTTTAAAATAATAGAAGAATAACTATTATTCTCCTCCTTATGGAATAATCAGAATACATAATCAGCATTTGTAACACCATGTGGGATCTTTTTTTTTTTTTTTTTTACCCAGGAAAAAAGACATTTATAACTCACTTATGGTGCTGACTCAACTTGAATTATGAGGTGTTCCCATTTCTTGTGGAATGTGTTTGATATTCTTTAAATGCCCATTCAACTCTAATGTTGGGCTGGGGGGTTAAAATGAAATGCCATTATTCCAGCCTATCCACTAAGTAGTCAGAAACACATATTTATCCTTAAGAATCAAAGATTGATAGCTAGTTTAACTTATCCCAGAGCTAGGACTTTATTTGATAGTACTAAATGAGTAGTAGGAAACTGCAGATGGATATTAATACAAATAGCATTTTGTGCTTTGGCTTTCAGTTAGGGAACTCAGGCTCAGAACTTTGTATGCTCTCTTCAATGAAGCAGGTCATTAATTCTAGGCACAGTAGCAGACTTTTTGACTTTCATGGGACTACTTATATTCTTAAAACAATGAAGCTATGTCTACACCTAACTGGTTAAATCGATTTAAGTTAAATCGATGTAAGCTAAATCGATATAAAATCAGGTCCACACCAAAGAACCCCAAATCGACCTAGCATGTCCAGACACAGGACTAGTTCAGCTCTGAGGAGAGGCACCATAGGAGGTGTGGCAAGATGGCCACCTGGCACGGCCATGTTGGCAGCCAATCGGATAAAAGCAAGAACTTACCTCACCTCTCTGTCCATTCTGGCTATCAGGAGACTGCGACACACAGAGCATGAATGCTTCCCAGCTTTCCAGCCATCGCTGTGTGGTTGCTAGAGCCTCTGCTGGTATGCAGGGTATTTTCCAGCACTGAGACACTGTTTTCTGACCCTGATGGTCCCCACCCTGAGCCACAGACCTTCATCTCACTGTTCCTCTGGGCAGCCCTAGTTCCCCTGCCTGCTTCTGTGCCTCGTCACATCTGGGCAGCGGAGACCAGCAGAGACTGGTGGGAGCTGGTAGTGCTCAGGAGCTGGGGTGAAGAGCAGTGGCGTCGGAATCTCCAAATAAGCAGGGGGAGCTTCACCCACCTTGTTGCGGAGCTCACTCCGGTACTGCACCGATGGGACACCATCATGAGACCAGCCATCCCTGTTGACAAGAGAGTGGCCATCACCCTCTGGAAGATAGCCACTCTCGAGTCATACAGGTCTGTGGCACGCCTCTTTGGCGTCAGGAGGTCCACCGTAGGTGAACTGCTGCAACCGGTCACCACTGCCATCAACGCTGTCCTGCTGCGACGCCTGGTCAATCAATGTGACCTGCAGGCCACCATCGCTGGTCTCGCCATGCTGGGGATGCCCAGTTGAGCCCCAGCGCACCGAGCAGCCGAGTACTGGAACCGGAAGGGATATCGCTCGGTTATTCTGCAGGCCCTCGTGGACCACTGGGGCATCTTTCAGAACTATTATGTTGGACAGCCAGGGAGGGCATATGATGCCAGGGTCCTGCAAAACTCTGCCCTGTACCAGGGCATGGAGGTGGGCACCTTCTTTCCCCATAATAACATCACTGCTGGGAAAGTTGAGGTGCGTGTCCTCACTGTTGCCGATGCGGCCTATCCCCTCCACCCGTGGCTCATGCGCCCATACACAGGGCCCCTGGATGCCAGCAGGCAGGTTTTCAACTGCTGCATGAGCCGCTGCTGACAGCTGGTCGAGCGGGCATTTGGCCAGCTAAAGGCATGGCGGAGGTGCCTCCTTACATGCCTCCACCTTGCAGAGATGACCACAGAAGTCATCACTGCCTGCGCAGTCCTACACAGCTACTGTGAGCTCTGGGGGGAGATTGTTTCTGCTATCTGGGAGGCCGAGGCACAGCTCATCAGTGGCCAGTATGAGCAACCTGCTCCTGTGGCCCCGAGGGAGCGAGCACCACGGAATGTGACCATTGTGCATGATGCGCTGATGAATCTTTTCGTGAGTGAGGAACTCTGAGGGCTAAGCCCACCATGCCACACTCCCTCCTTCCTCATTCTGCCATAGCCAACCCTCACCCACCTACCCACCTGCCCCTTGAACTCCACTAAATGAAACAGTAATACACCATTCAAACTGTATATAAGGTTTCATTTAACACAAGGAGGGGGATTGGGGCAAAGAGGGGCTTGGGAGGCTGTACAAGGATGTGGGGTTGGGGACTTTGGGGTGGGCATCAAACTGGGACACGGAGAGGTCTGGGTGATGGTTTGGGATGTTGGAAAGTGAGGGGGTTTCTATGAGGGGTTTGGCCTGATGCCCTGGGCTGGCATCCCACAGCCTTCCCGATGGCCACCGTGGATCCGGGGGCACCTGTGATGAGTGATGCAGGGGTTTCTAGGTGGAGCCCCCTCCTCCGCACGGGGTGCCTCACGTCCTGTGAGCCAATGCAGGCTGGTAGCCACATCCTGCAGGGCCATCGTGAGGCCCATGAACGCCTGGCTCTGGCACTCCAATGCGGCGACGACCTCCTTGTCTGCATCTCCCATGTGGTCAAGCTGGTGGATGGCTACGTCCTGGCAGGTGCCCAGCTGCGCTCTCCAGGCATGGGTCTCCTGCTGGGCCTCCTGGCCAAACAGCAGGACAGTCTCGAGGAGGGCCTGCCAGGTCATGCGGGTCCTCCTCCTGCGGCTGCTATGGGCTCATGGACCCTTTGCAGCCTGATGGCAGGTGGCTGAGCGAACTGCAGAGGGGAAAGAGAGAACAGCATTAGCGTTACTGGCAATTGCTGCCATGATGCTGTGGAGTGCAGCCTGACAGTGCCTTGCAGCACCACCCTGACTGTCCACCCCCCATCTCCTGAGTCATGTCCCTGAAGGTACATGCGCTTGTGCCGTGCCACCAGGGCTGTGCTTGATGGTGGGCAGCATGCTGGTGATGGCCTGCCCTGGGGGCATCTCCCAAGGAAATGGGCCATTGCTGTGGGCTGCATGCTCCTGCCCACAGTGCTGTCACCTCTGGATCCCCCCAGCCCATGCTTGTCTGTGGCCCCCCTCACCTACTCAGGGCTGTGTCCCACCCACCACATGGGTCTCCAGGCCCTGTGCCCTGTTGGAATGCCCGCAGGCCACCCCCGTCCCCGTGATCCCGTCTGTCCCAGCCCATGTCTGCCTGCCCTCCTGTGCCACATGTGGCACAAGCCCTGATTGCATGGAGGGAGAGGGCAAATACTCATCAACAGGTATCCCAGACATCCTTACAGCTGTCCCCTGACTGGCACCTTCATCTGCTGGGGGTGCGCCCTCTGAATCCCCCTCTTCCTCCTCAGGGGGTGAGGCTTCTTCCTCCCAGGCAGAGAGGAGCTCCAGGCTGGATGAGATTCCTGGAGCTAGTGGGCTGGCTGTGGGATGGCTCGCCTCCCCAACATCCGGGGGTGCCTCAGGGTCTGTGGAGTCCCCTTCCAGGAGGGCTCTCTCTCACCCGAGTCGCGGCTTGTGGTTCGGAGCCTGGATGCCTCCTTGGATATGAAGGCATGCAGCTCCTCATAGTAGGGGCAGCTGATGTTACTCACTGCCCCTCGGAGCTGCCTTGCCTCCCTTGCCCTGCCTCAGGACCTTAATTTTGGCCCGCACCTGTTTGATGGTGCAGGTGTATCCTTCGACGAACAGTGCCAGGGAAATGTCTGAATATATATCCCGGTTCCTATGCCTGGCAAGGAGCCGGGAGTGCATATCCTCCTGCCCTCAAATCCAAAGGAGGCAGAGGATCTCCTGATTTGTCCATGCAGGAGCCCTGCGTTGTCCCTGTGGTGCTGCAGCTCCAGCACCTGCTGGCATGCTGTCTGCCTCCTTGGAGCACGCAGCCTGGCCAGGGCAAGTCACTTCCTCCTTCCTGTTGCCAAGCACCCTGGGAGGAGGAAGGCAACTGGTGCTGGAATTGATTTAAACAGTTATTTCAAAATAACACATCTGCACGGTGTTATTTCGAAACAACTGTTTTGATTTAAGCAATGTTTCGAGATGTTAAGAAATCGCTCTAACTTTCCCTGAATCGAAATAACGGAGCTCCTTATTTTGATTCAAGGAAACGTTGTGTGGACATGAACTCTTTTAGGTCAAAATAACCAGCATTATTTTGATCTAAAAGCTGCATGTGGACATAACCTGAGAGTCCTGTGGCACCTTTATAAACTAACAGATTTCTCAGGCATAAGCTTTCATGGGCTCCAACCCACTTCAGCAGATGCATTATATACTTAAAGTTAAATGTGTACTTAAATATTTTGCCAGATAAAGATGGATGTGCTCATGTACTTCCTGTTAGCATACTTAGACTTAAATTGTATAGCCTGAAAAGTCAGTTAAGATGGAAAATTTGGAATACCTTTGGGTACCCAGATATTACATTTGGTGCTTAAGTGACACTTAAGCAGCTACTACCCATTTCATTTAATTTTCCATTAATTTAACAGAATATTCGGATGGAAGAATTGGGAGATGCAATATAATTAATATTCTTGAGAACTGAGCCAACTCCCCTTATTTCAGACCATTATTGAAGCAAATGAAAACACAAACTTACATGTTATTGACAATTTATTGTCCTGTGTAAGTTGACACAGTTCCACTGAGTTAGCAGAGATGTTCATTTATGGCAGTTATAACCTGGCTCAAAAGTGATCTTAACTTTAATAAATTGTTCCCATTTTATATTTTGCCACCTATTTAGTTATGTTTGGTTTTACTAGTTATAGTAGAACTTTCTAGTCAATAGTGACAATTTCATTTTGTATCAACCCAAATAAATAAATACATATTTGATTTCTAAATCTTGAAACTTACGGATGAAATTATACAAGATACTATCTTTGTATTGTATTTAATAGCATATAGACATGGGCTACTTGGAAATTATGTACTAATTTTTTTACTTTAAATATGTTTATCCTAAAGGGAAATTGTTACATTAAGGAAGAAAACAATAGCCCTTGGCTTGTCTGCATGGAGACATAGTGCATGGCATGAATCTACAATGCACAGGTATGCTGCTTATTAACTCAAGAGGTGGTCCCTGATACTATGTGCTAAAATTCCCATACGTATGTCAAACCATGCTATGGAATTTTGAACATTTCATTCTCCCTGTTCACTCCATTGATGATTTGTTAATAGCAGTGCTTAAGCAAATGGATTACAAATCAGAGCTTCAAAGAGAAACTGTAGAATTGAAATTCATAAGCAAATCCAACACAGTTGCCTTAGAGTTCAATAAGGATCTCAGGTTTCTTTCTTATTACAACAAGTGATTTGACCTCACCTACCTCTGTATAGTGTTTTCCACTGTTTGAATCATAAAAACTGGAAGGGATCATGAGAGGTCATAGAGTCCAGTCCCCTGGACTCATGGCAGGACCAAGTACCCTCTTAAACTATCCGTGACAGGTACTTGTCTAATCTGCTGTTAAAAACTTCCAGTGATGGAGATTACACAACCTGCCTAGGCAATTTATTTCAGTGGTTAATCATTCTGACAGCTGGGATATTTTTCCTAATGTCCAAACTCTTGATGGAATTTAAGTCCATTGCTTCTTGTTCTGTCATCAGCAATGAAGGAAAACAATTTTATTCCCTCTTCCTCATCAGAACCTCTTATGCGCTTAAAAAGAGTTATCATAGCCCCTTTCAATTTCTTCTTTTCCAGACTAAACAAACCCAGCTATTTCAATCTTCCCTTATAAGTCAAGTGTCCCAGAACTTTAATCATTCATGTTGCTCTTCTCTGGACTTTCTTCAATGAGTATGTCTACACACACACACACACTTAAATTTGACCTAATAAACATGAGGTTGAATTTAAAAACAGGCATGACTACACAGGGTTTTCCCAACACGACCTAAGGCTTTCCTTAGATCAAATTGAAGAGAGGACACTTCAAACTTACAAAACCTCATGTAACTTCGAAGCAATGGTCAATTTGAACCATCTAGTTCAAATTGATGCTGTGTAGCCATGTTAATTTGAACTAAAATTAGTTCCAATTAACATAGGTTGACCTTCCTCCCAGGATGCATGGCACCCTGCAAGGAAGACAAGCCCTCCAGCACATGGGACAAGCAGCCCCAAATGTGTCCCCCACCATCTAATTGTGGGGAGTAGAGCCCTGCCACGGGCTCTGGCCACTTCCCAGTGCAGGAAAGGAAACCACCCCTCTGCCTGGCAGGTGCCCTGCTTGCCAGATGCTGGGACAGGATCACAGCATAGTGCTCAGGGAGAAGGGATCCTCACACAGGGCTTTAGCCACGCTCCTTGGCAGTGGGGGGAAGGGAGCCCCATGTGGGGATCCCTTCTCCTGCCCAGGGAGCATGGCTGCAGCCCCACATCAAGAATCCTTCTCCTTGCACTGGGGAGCTGGGCTCCAGCTCGGTGCGGGGGTCCCTTCCCCACACCTGGTGAGCATGGCTAAAGCCACACGGGGATCCCTTCTCCCCCTACCTGCCCAGCACTGGATGGGAGTGCCCTGGTTCCACAGCGCCCAGAGAGGAGAAAGCATCCCCTGTCAGGCTCTAGCTTTCTGAGCCTGGCATGGGCAAAAGCATTCCCTGCCCAGCTCTAGCCTCATTGCAGCTACAGCTGGGCAGGGAATGCTCGTCCCTGTGCAGGGCTCAGAGGGCTAGAGCCTGGCAGGGGATTAGGTGGTGGCATGGCCCTTCCAGGAGGCTGTCTTGCCACACGTCCCATGGTGCCCCTCTTCCAGTTCAAACTCAGAAGTCCTGTCCGTGATCACGCTTGTCCAGATTGGTTTTCCTAATGTGGCCATGTTAGTTTGAATTGACTGAATTCAAACTAATCATTATTAGATCGACTTGATTAGTTCAAATTCAGTTAGTTCCAACTCAGGTTCTAAGCATAGACATAGCCAGTTTGTCTACCTCCTTTTCTGCACTCAGAACTGGACATAGTACTTCAGTTGAGGCCTATCAGGGTGGAGTAGAGTGGAATAATTACTTCTCATGTCTTACGTGCAATATTCCTATTAATTCATTCCAGAATTTTGTTTGCTTTTTTTGCAACAGTGTTGCACTGACTCACATTGAGCTTGTGGTCCGCTATGACACCCAGATCTACTTCTGCAGTACTCCTTCCTTAGCAGTCATTGCCAATTTTGTATATGTGCAATGGATTGTTCTTTCCTAAGTGGAGAACTTTGCACTTGTCTGTATTGAACTTCATTTTGTTTACCTCGGAGCACTTCACCAATTTGTCCAAATCATTTTGAATTTTGATCCTATCCTCCAAAGCACTTGCAACTCCTCCCAGCTTGGCATCATTGACAAACTTTAAGTGTACTTTCTATGCCTTCATCTAAATCATTGATTGAAAATATTGAACAGAACCAGAACCAGACCCAGAACCGGTCTCTGCAGTACCCCACTCATTATGCCATTCCAGCATGATTGAGAGCCTCTGATAACTACTCTCTGGAAGTGCTTATCCAACCAAAATTTTCACCCATCTTATAATAGCTCCATCCAGCCTGGATTTCCCTTGTTTGTTAATGAGATGGTAATGTGAGACAGTATCAAAAGCTTTATTAAAGTCTAGATACACTACATCTACCACTTCTCCTCTATCCACAAGCCTTGTTACCCCCATCATAGAAAGCTATCAGGTTGTTCTGACACTGTTTGTTCTTGACAAGTCTATGCTGACTGTGACTTAGCACCTTAGTCTTTTCTAGATATTTGCTAATGGGGTCCTTAATTATTTGTTCCATTATTTTTGCCTGGTAGAGAAGTGAAGTTGACTGGTCTATAATTCTCTGTTGTCCTTATTTCCCTTTTTTCATATGGACACGATGTCTATGTCTACATTGTAAAAGCTAAGTCGACTTTATTAAGTCAACTTAATAAAGTCTACTTAAAGTTGACTTTAAGTAGACCTTATTAAGTTGACTTAGTGAGTCCACACTACATTAAGTCAACTTTATAAAGTCGACTTAATGGCCCCACTGACTTTATTAAGTCAACTTAGTGAGTCCACATTGCCTTAAGTCTGCTTAATAAAGTCAACTTAACTGTAAAGTCGACTTTATAAGTGGACGTTATAAAGTTGACTTTACTGGACCCTAAAGTCAACTTTATTGCCCTCCAGTGTAGACAGGGCTCTGTTTAAGTTGACTTAAGGGCCCTTAAGTCGACTTAAACACATAGTGTAGACGTACCTTATATGTGCTCTTTTCCTGCCCTCTGGGACTTCTCTAGTTTTCCATGATTTTTCAGAGATACTAGCCAATGGCTCAGATAGCTCCTGAGTCACTCCCTCTGTGTTCTAGGGTGCATATCATCAGCCCCAGGGGACTTGAGGACTTGTAACTTGCCTAGGTAACTTTCAACTTTTTTCCTGTTTTAGTTTCTGATCCCATCCAGTTTTTACTACTGTCCCGTATGTCAGGCATCCAGTCACTACCAACCTTCTCGGTGAAGACCAAAATGAAGAAATCAGTTAGTTCCTCTGCCATTTCCATGCTTTCTACTGTTTTTTCTCTCTTTGAGTAATGGACATACACTGCCCTGGCTCTTCCTCTTGTTGCTAATATATTTTTAAAATATTTATTTGTTACCCTTTATGCCTTCAGCTAGCTCAAGCGCAGTTTGTGACTTAGCCTATTTTGATTTTTTCCCCTACATATTTGGGTTATTTGTTTCTAGTCATCCTTTGTGATTTGGCCAAGTTTCCACTTTTTGTTGGACTCTTTCTTCATTTGTACATGATTGAAAATCTCCTAGTTAAGCCAGGGTGGTTTCTTAGCATACTTCCTATCCTTCTGACACATTGGAATAGTTTGGTTTTGTGCCTTTAATACTGTCTCTTTGAATCTAAACAACTACTTTGATTTGTTGCAACTGTCTGACCTGATCCTATGAATTATACTTCCCTTCATTTATTTTCCTCCCAGTCCACAAGTTTCCCATCTTCAAGCATCTGACAAAATGGGATTTTGCATTCAATAAATAAATGTGTTAGTCTTTAAAAATGCCACACAGGACTCCTTGTTTTACTGAACTAGGCTAACATGGCTACCCCCTTTGGAACTTATCAACATGGAATTTTGAGTGTTCAGTCGAGGAGTCACATAGTTAGGGTACGTCTACACTTGCAAGTTTGTACTGTGGAGGCCCAATTCAAAATAACTTATTACCTGTCTACACTAGACTTCTGTTGGTTCGAATTAAAGAATTCCTTAATTCAAACTAATGAAAGCTTAGTTTGAATTAGTAAGACCTGCCAAGTTAGTTCAAACTAAGGACAGTGTAAACTAGGATTAATGCTTAATTTGAATTAAGGGTAGTTAGTCTGAATTAACGAAGTAGAATAATTCAATTTAAGTTGAATTAGTTCACTTTGTTAATTCATACTAATAAATTTGAGTGTAATTCAAACTGATTAGTTTGAATTAATAAATTTGAACTAGCTTTTCCTAGCATAGACAAGCCTTAGAGTGTGGCATGCCAGTGAACTCTAGGGCCATGCATTGCTACTCACCAAATTACCATGTAGATAGGACCCATAAATATTTTTTATTGTATTGCATTGCTAGAATATTGTAAATGTTCTTTATTCTGCATGACTTCCATTTTACAGTCAGAATATCTGGATTTTTACCTTTAATTCAAACTTGGGTTTGAGTTGAGAAATACAAAAAGTGTTCTGTTTTTGTTTTTGGTTTTTCCACTCAGCCAACTAGTTCATAAATGATTTTGTTTTTTCAAACTTGGAAAAAAAACATATTTATGCCTAGGCTGGGAGATTATGTGAAGTCTTTTGCAGCTGAGATAGGAAACCTTTGAAAAATATGAGGTTATTAATGTAAGAAGTGACACAATCTTAACAGTAATGGCCTGAAGGCACCTCTACAATAATTCAGAGATACATCAGTATATTAAAACCTTCTTTCTTATTCTACTTTTGTATGTTCTGAACAGATTTTTTTCAAACTCAAAATTTCTTCCATAAATTGTCCTTTCATATACTCTATTACTAAGAAATATGTAGGCAAATGCTGTTTGCCTCAAATCTCTCTCACTTCCATACGGTCAAAAGGTATGACTCTCACTTTGATTTCAGTAGAATCTCATCAGCAGAAGCATACTGAAAACAATTTGCATAGGACGATCTCTTTCTTGTTACATTTCTATTTATGGCTGTTACCATTAATATGACAAACATCATTTTAACCCTACAGAGGATGAAAACAGACTATTACACAAGCAGCTAATATTCAAAGACCAGGAGATTGAGCACAGAGGTGAAACTAAGGTAGCACATCAACATTTTCATCAAATAGCTTTAAAAGTAAAATCTATGGAATCATGATGAACCATATGCTAATTTTTAGCTTTTTTTACAGGGAGTTATAATTATTATACTGATTTTTTAATACTAATACAAGTAAATAGAAGTCAGGATTAGCATATAAATAAATAGTTATGGGCTCTGTGTCATGGGAAATCCATTTCTACAGTTGTCAACTATGCAATTTGATCCTAAATAAGGAGACTATTAGAATAACCACTTTAAAGGAGGCTACAGTTCTTGGACAATGAGGCGCTTCAGTGTAAGGCACTGTGTGTCATTGAAATGAGGCCCAAAACAATTTAAAAACCCCCAAAAGATTGATAGCAATGTGGTTAGAAAGGCAAGAGATCAAAAGTGTGGCAAGAATCTGGCATATTTCTGTTCCTGATTACAAACCTAGAGTTTTATTTCCCCATTTCTCTGTCTTTAAAGGAATACTTAGTTCACCCCACAGCCATCTTTTTTTTTTTGGCAGATATTCTATTTATTTAAAAATAAGAGTTATTAGAACAGCTAATATCTCTCCAAACAGAAGCAAGTTTTTAGTGTCATTGGCAGATAAGCAGGCAGGTATATGTATATATGTGACTATTCAAAGGATTCATTTATATTTCTTATCTATGTGGCATGTGCAATTTGGAAATGGAAAATTTCAAGACAATTATTCCTTGACAGAAAGAAGCCTGTAACTTTGTGGTTACAGAAAGTATATATATTTTATCCTCACATGGAAAAAGTTAAACTGAGGGGCAGAAGAAGAAAGAAAGAAAGAGTAATGGTATTATGCCTATATAAAGAACCAATAGTTTATCTTAGAAATTTGCATGGAACTCATTGAAATGGTGAAGGTTAAGAAGAGCTCTGATGTATTGTCTATCACATCTCTCTGGGTTAGAGAAGTAACAGTATGCCATTTTACAGACTGGGAACTGAGGCATAGACAAAGTGATTTACCCAAAAATCACATGAGACATTTATGACAAATAAGACACTTGAACTGATCTCTCTTCTTTTTTGACAATATTTGATACAGTTTGATATTGAGAATCTTCCTAAAGCTGATACGAGAATCTTCCTACAATTTGATATTGAGAATTTTCCTGTGGCTTCTTGCAACTGCTTCCTGAGTGATCTAGAGAACAACTCTTTAGTTGTTACTCATAAATTTATCTAAATTTTTTATTAGATTCTATGACTTACAATGGTCATGTTGTTTTATGAGTAAACACAATCCTACTAAAGGATACATTTCAAAAAATTAAAATCTACTCCAATTTCCTTCTAAAAGTTGAAATAGGAGTCTAAAGGTTTGGAGCCTATTGACAAAAGGAAAAGACCACTGTTCCTCTGAATGGACCTGAACTTTTTTAGATAGTAAGCTCATCTGGATTGGATGTCTATCAGTTGTCCGTGGACCCTCACCCAGTTCACACCTCAGAATTGGAATGCATATGCAGAGTTGACACTATCAATGTAGGGTTAAATAGAGATTATGGGAGGGTCCTATTACAACAGGTAATTTTGATTTCCTTTTTTCTTCACCCCCCTCTTATATGCTGTTTGAATCTGAACTACTGCATTGATTTGCTGTAACAATCTGACCTGATCCTGTGATTCAAACTTCCCTGCATTTATTTTCCTTCCATTCATCTGTATGTCTCTATCTTCAAGTGGCTGAAGTGGGATTTTCTCCAACAAAAGGTCATGTAATTAACAAAAAAAATGCTAGTCTTTAAAAGTGCCAGTAGACTCCTTCCCCTCCGCTCCCCCATCTCTAAACACTATTGCAATACTATACAACAATAATGAAACAGGGACTCTTGGAACACTAAGCCTTGTGAGAAGGTTTGGGCAAGATTTTTTTAATGAACAATAAGAAAAGAAAAGTTAAACCCTATGAAGGTCAGTGTGTGACTTTGGCCCTATAGGATTAAAATGTTCTTGCTCACTTGCTTTAAGACAAGATCAATATACCCTGCATATGGTAAAAGGTGGACTCAGCCCCTCTTAGGGAGCATCTTCTTTGAACCCACACATACTCAGGAATTTATAAAGCTGAATTAAGCCAGGGCACCCATTTAAGGTTGACTTTATAAAGTCGACTTAATGTAGTATAGCTTTACTAAGTTGACTTAATAAGGTCTACTTAAAGTCGACTTTAAGTAGACTTTATTAAGTCAACTTAATAAAGTCTACTTTGCTTGTATAGTGTAAACATACCCAATGAGAGGAACACAAGTTTGGTATCCAGTCCTGCATTATGCTTTATCAAAGCTGCTATCCTGGATGGGTAGGAGAGCTTAGAAGAGACACAGCAAAAAACAGTTTCAAGATAAGAATGATTCCCTGTGGGGCACAGGTGCACATTTTCATCCAGCATTTAGACAACTCATCGGTTCAAGTCTGGATCATTGACAATGAGGAAATTGAACTGTACCTATGTAATCTGCTTAAAATGATGTACTTGGGAGTACTAGCACTAGCCATGCATACTGGCAGAGTCTGTACAGGAGTCTGATTTCTTGAAAGATGAGGTGAAAAATACCATACTACACTTCAAGCCTAGGACCTAAAGGGAATCAAATCAGTGTCTTAGGTGTCCTAATGAAGCTCTAATCCCTAAGGTGAGTAGGGATGGAGGACACCAGAAAACCCAAGAAGGAAGATGCAAAAAGAGACAATTGGCAGGGGAATAGAGGGCAATCAGCCTGGTCTTTTATGCTATGTCCACATGTACAGGGTGAATTCGATTTAAGTTAAATCAAAATAAGATAATTCAAAATAAAACCATTAAATCAATTTAACTTAAATCAAATTAAGCACAAACACCAAATCGAAATAGCAAGTCCAGACACAGGACTTGCTATGTCGATTCAGGAGAAGGGCACCATGGGAGGTGTGGCAAAGTGGTCCCCTACAAGGGCCATGCCCCCACCCAATATATAGAAGACAGAAGGCACCCTGGGAAAGAGAAGGGCAAAAGTGTTAAATCAAAATAATGGTTATTTTGAAATAACACGTCCAAACAGTGTTACTTTGAAACAACCGTTTTGATTTAATGGCTATTTCAATTGCTTCCTAGGTTTTACTGTTTCAAAATGATGGAACTTGTCATTTTGAAATAATCAAATGTTGTTCAGACATGAACACAAATGCAAGGAGCCTGGGAAACAAACAGGAAGAATTTGTCATATTGGAACAGATAAGGAACTATGATGTAACTAGAATAACAGAGATGTGGTGGGATAGCGTGCATGACTGGAGCAATACCATGGATGGGTATAAACTGTTCAGGAAGGACAGGCAGGGAGAAAGAGGTGGAGCAGTCACCCTATATGTAAAAGAGCTTTATGACTGCTTGGAGTGTCACTATGAAAGTGGAGAAAAGTGTGTTGAAAGCCTCTGGGTTAAGTTGAGAGGAGAGTGAAACAAAGGTGATAGTGTGGTGGGTGTCTGCTATAGACCACCAGACTAGAAAGAGAAGGTGGATGAGGCTTTCTATGGATAACTAGCAGAAGTTTCCAGATCACAGGCCCTAGTTCTCATGGAGGATCTCAATTACTCTGACATCTGATGGGAGGGCAATACAGCAGTGCACAGAAAATCCAGGAAGTTTTTGAAGAGCACTGAGGACAACTTTCTAGTACAAAAGCTGGAGGAACCAACTAGGAGCCTTTCACCTCTTGACCTGCTGCTCACAAACAGAGAAGAATTGAATGGGAGAGTAGAAGTGAATGGCAACCTGAGCAGCAGTGACCATGAGATGGTAGAGTTCTGGATCCTGAACAAAGGAAGAAAGGAAAGAAGCAGATACACAACCTGGACTTCAAAAAAGCAGATTTTGGCTCCCTCAGGAAACTGATGGGCAGGATCCTGTAGGAGGCTAAACTGAAAGGGAAAGGTGTCTGAGACAGTTGGCTGTATTTTAAAGAAACCCTACTAAGAGCACAGGAAGATACCATTCTGATGTGCAGAAAGAACAGCAAATATGGAAGGTGCCCAGAATGGCTTAACAGAGAACTCTACAGTGAGCTGAAACACAAAAGGGGAGCTTACGAGAAGTGGAAGCTTAGAAGGATAGCTAGGGAGATGCATAAAGATATTGCTCGGCTCTGCAGGGATAAAATCAGAAAGGCCAAAGGGCAATTGGCATTGCAACTAGCAAAGAATGTGAAGGATAACAGGAAGGGGTGCTTCAAGTATTCATTAACAAGAAGAGGATCAGGGATAGTGTAGATCCCTTACTGAATGGGGCAGGTATCCCCATGGTGGATGATGCAGAAAAGGCTGAAGTACTCAACGCCTTTTTAACCTCAGTTTTCACAGGCAGGGTCAGCTCCCAGGCTACTACAGTGGGTAACATAGAATGGAGAGAAGAAGAGCGGCCCTTGGTTGTGAAAAGTCAGGTTAGGGACTACTTAGTGAAGTTGGATATGCACAAGTCTATGGGGCTGAACAATCTGCATCTGAGGGTGCATAGGGAGTTGGCCAATGTGATTGCAGGGCTGCTAGCTGTTACCTTTGAAAACTTGTGGTGAATGGGGGGAGGTCCTCAATAATTGGAAAAAGGCAAATATAGTGCCTATCTTCAAGAAAGGGTAAAAGGAGGACCCAGGAAACTACAGACCAATCAGCCTCACCTTTATCCCTGGAAAAATCATGGAGCAGCTATTTAAATAATCCATTCTGAAACACCTGGAGAAAAATAAAGTGATCAGGAACAGTCAGCATGAATTCACCAAGGGGCAATAGTGCCTGACCAACCTGGTCACCTTCTATGATGAGATGACAGGATATGTGGATGAAGGAATAGCCAGTGATGTGATATACGTCAACTTCTGCAAAGCTTTTGTTAGTTTCCAACAGCATTCTTTTCAGCAAGTCAAGGAAGTATGATTTGGATGAATGGACCGGAAGGTGGATAGAAAGCTGGTTAGATCATCAAGCTCAGCTGGTAGAGATCGATGGCTCGGTGTCTAGTTAGCAACCAGCAACTAGTGGAGTGCCCCAGGGGTCGGTCTTGGGGCTGATTCTGTTCAACATCTTCATTAATAATCTGGATGAAGGGATAGAATGCACGCTCAGTAAATTTGTGAATGAAGCCAAGCTGGGGGGAATAGTGAACATGCTGGAGGGCAGGGATAGGATTCAGGGAGTTTTAGACAAATTGGAGCTTTGGGCGAAACAAAATTGCATGAGGTTCAACAGGGAAAATTGCAAAGTCTTGCACTTAGGATGGAAAAATCCCATGTACCACTACAGGTTGGGGACCAACTGGCTAAGTAGCAGCACTGTAGAAGACGACCTGGTTGTTATGGTGGATGGGAAGCTGGATATGAGTCAACAAGGTGCTTTTGTTGCCGAAAAGGCCAATCACGTATTGGGCTACATCAGTAGGAGTGTTACCAGCAGATCAAGGAATGTGATTATTCCCCTCTATTCAGCGCTGGTGAGGCCACATCTGGAATACTATGTCCAGTTTTGGGCTCCATGCTACAGAAAGGATGTGGACAAATTAAGAGTTCAGTGGAGGCAATGAACTTGATTAGGGGGTTGGGGCAAATGACGTACAAGGAAAGACTGAAGAAACTAGGTTTAGTTATTCTTCAGAAGACAAGATTGAAGCAGGATTTGATGACAACCCTCCCCTACTTGAAGGGGTGCTCCAAACAAGAGGGAACCAGGCTGTTCTCAGTGGCAACAGGGGACAGAACAAGGAACAATGGTTTCAGGCTGCAGCTGGAGCGGTTCAGATTGGATATGAGGAAAATTTTCTCACTCGGATGGTGGTGAAGCATTGGAATGGGTTAGCTGGGGAGGTAGTGGAACCTCCATCTTTGGAAACATTTAAGGCCCTGGTAGACAGCCCTGGCTGAGATGATTTAGTAGAAGTGGTCCTGCTTTTAGCAGAGGGTTGCACTAGATAACCTCATGAGGTGCCTTCCAGTCCTATGATTCTATGACCTGTCATCTGAAAAACGGAAGAGGCTTAAAGTCTCCAAAAGAAAATTAAAAAAAAAAAAGACAAGAACCCTGGCACTAGTCATACCTTCGGTCTGTATGCCTTCAGTTGTCAACTTCTCATGTGTTTAGTAAATTCACATAAAGGTGTGTCCTTATAGGGAATTACACTAAAAGTAGGAATGCTGACTTATCTAGTCCACAGACCAGATAGTGTGTAGGAGCTGGCAACCCAATGTATTCAAAGTATACCTAGCTGTTAGTGTGATGTGGTTTAATAAGATCTGGTGTTATTCATTTCGCCAAACCATTGAAGTGGTATGCAGCCTTAGAGACTCCACGATACATGTTTCTTCCAGGATTAAAGCTGAGTGGGACTTCAGCATTCATTTCAATAGCAAGTTGTTTTGGGGAAAAATGAAAACACATTGGGTATGTCCACACACACTGTTTAAATCAAAATAATGCTGGGTATTTCGATTTAAAAAATGGTAGTTCCACACAACGTTCCCTTATTTCAAAATGAGGAGCTCCCTCATTTCAATAAAAGGCAAGTCATATTGATATACTCAAACCTAGTATTATATTTATATGATGGTTAAATCAAAATTGTTGTTTTAGAATAACACAGTGCAGACCTTATTTTGATTTAACTGTTTAATCGATTTAACACTTTTTGCCCTTCTCCTTCCCAGGTGCTTTCCTTTTTCTATATATTGGGTGAAGGTATAGACCTTCTAGGTGTTGCTACACCTCCGATGGTGTCTCTCTCCTAAATTGAAAGAACAAGTCCTATCAATGGACTTGTTATTTTGATTTGAGCTTCTAGTGGGGACCTGTTCAACTGATTTAACTTAAGTTGATTTAATGATTTTATATTAATTTTATTAAATAGAAATAAATTAAATCCATTTAACTGTGTAAGTGTGGACATAGCCATTTAGTCCCTTGTGGAGAGTAGGGTGCCCAGGAGGTCATGGAAGAGACTACTGCCATTGGTAGTAGGGCACATTAAAATGCTGATGTTATCTCCTAAGAAGGAGAGAGAAGGTAGCACTAGCAGAAGGGCCCACAGAGCCATATTGAAATAGAGGAGTGTGATAGGACAAATAAACTCTACACTCAACCAGTTCATGGAAGGATTAATCATAGAAATATACAGCTAGAAAGAATCTTGAGAGGTCATCTCCAGCTTCCTCCACTGAGACAGAATCAAGCATATTTAGATCATCCTTTTTGGGTATTTGTGTAACATTCTTTAAATCTTCTGGTGACGGGGATTCCAAAATATTCTTGCAAACTGATTCCAGTTCTTAACTATCCTTGTAGTTAGAAAATTTTCCTAGTATTTAGCCTAAATCTCATTTGCTGACATTAAGCTGAGTACTTCTTGTCCTGTCTTTAGTGGTCATGGAGAACAATTGATCACCATACTGTTTATAAAAGGTTATAACATATTTGTAGATAGCTATCATATTCCCTTAGTGGGTTTTGGGGGGGGAGGGTTTTTTTTCTTCTCCTGAAAACTAAGCATACCTTGTTTGTTTGTTTGTTTGTTTGTTTTTAACCTTTCCTTATAGGTCAGGTTTTCTAAAACACTTATTATTTTTTGTTGCTCTCCTTTGGACTCTCTTTAGTTAATCTATATTTTGTCCACCAGAACTGGAGACAGCACTCAGGCTGAGGCCTAACCTGTGCCAAATAGAATGGAATAATTATCTCCTTTGTTTCACATACAAAGCTCCTGTTTATACAGGGCATTACAATATTTCCCTTTTTTTGCAACCCTATTACACTGTTGGCTCATTTTGAAATCGTGATCCACTATAGCCCCTAAATACTTTTCTGCAATTCTAATTCCTAACAAAGTGTTCAACATTTTAATGAATTTCATCTTTTTTGTTTGTTTTTTAATTTCAGATTTATGATCCAGCTAACCATTGTCATTTTGAATTCTATTCCTGCCCTCCAAAAAGCTAGTAACCCATCCCTGTTAGGTGTCATCCACAGATTTTATAAACATACTCTCCATTCCATTATCCAAATAATTCATAAAAGTATTGAGTAGTTCTAAATCCAAGACAGATGACAACAGGATGCAATTAAGTATAGCCTCCTCCACTTTTTGAAGTGATAACTAATCTCTGAGTATTTCCTTCAACCAATCGTATACTCACCTTATATCAATTTCATCTAGACTGTATCTATCTTGTTTTATTTTGAGAATATTCTACTCTGATGATTCTACTCTGAAAACAGACTGACTCCATAAAATCAGCAGACAATATCAAGTCTGGAGGGGAGTAATGGAAGGAGGAGAGGCTTCAGCTGTAGGTTAAAAAAAAAAAAAAAGATGAAGCAATCATCAGAGGGTGATTGCCCTGGAAGAGAGCTGTATGGACTGAGGCAAGAATAACCTTTAAGTAAACAGTTCTGAGGTAGGAACCAAATCAAGAACGAAAACTTGAAGGTTAAACCCTGGGGAAGAAGTGTATGCTTTAACTCTGCATAAGGCTAGTTGGTCGAGTCTTAGACCAGGTGGGACAGGGGGCTGCTGAAATGTCAAAGTGTCTACTGAATTGAGAATCAGGTCTGTTGTTCTGTTCTTTTGGGAAAATTATGGAGGGGTTTTCTTTATGAAATACCTCCACAATTATAGATAGAATTATTTCTAATACTTTACTTCTACACAAATATTCTTGTAAATCTAAAGCCCGCAATCAGTTATGAAATGCAGAGAGACCATTATTTCTCACATTCAGCAGTCAAAATCTAGCATCAATAAATATTGAAGATTCTTTTCATTACATCTAAATACTCAAAAATAACAACTGTGGCAAAAGAAACTTCATGAATAATCCACAAAGTCTGAATTTACACTTTTCATTAGAAAATCTGCTTTTTTTCCCCTCTGTTAAAATGTGTTCTTCTTTGGAAAAAATAATACAAAAGCTTTTAAAAAATCTGTTCCTTTACTCCTGAAAATGGTCACTGTTTGACCCTATGAATGTCATTGTCCCAACATGATATCTTTGAAAATAAAATACTTGCAATGAAATAGGCAGTCAGTATATTCTAAAATTGAATTATGTCCATAAGATTCTTCTGTACAAATGACTCACTGATTAATGTCTCATTTTAATATGTCTACCAATACACTTGCAGACTTACTCATTAACCACAATTGCAAACAATGACTTCTTTGTGTGGTTTCCCAGTCATGAGTGTTGCTTCAGAAGCAAATGAATATTTATGAAGATAAATGATGAACAGATAGAAAAGAAAAATTGCAATACTTCAATACTGGTATGAAGTTTCCCGTTTTTTCTGGAACATGACCTTACCCTTACATTTACTTCTTTAAGAAACATTATTTTTTAAATGTCAAAATATGCCATTTCTAAACAATTGATTTCATAACAACCTCATCATTAGATGCTATTGGTTGCTTTACAACTGCCTCCTCTGCAAATCAGAAGTATCTAGTACCCATTCAATTTGATTGTTGATGTCTCCTACTTTCATGTATTCCAGAAAATGTTGCCTTCTTTTCATATTTAGTGGTAATTATTTAATTTGGATTCAGATAATAAACACCTGAAATGCTTATCACATCCAAGAACCCCTGCGGGGCTGTGCTCCTGAGCAGGGCATCCAGGAACCCCGGTGGAGCTGCACTCCCTGTCAGGGCAGCCAGGGAACAGCAGGTGCCACTTTCCCCCGCCCAAGGCATTCTGATCTCCCCCCCAGTCACCCCTTCAGGCTCAGGGAGGCTAGCAGGGGGCTAGGACCAGGTCAGGCTGGGAGCTGCTTGTGGCTCCCCACATGTAGCTCCCAGCTTGGTCAGTTTCATACGTATGAAATTGACCAGGCTGGGAGCTGCTTGCCGGGTGCTGCAAGCAGCTCTGAGCCCAGTTGGGCTTCTATCCCCCTGCTAGCCCCCCTCCAAGCCTGGACAGGGGGTGGATGGGGGAAGATCAGCATGCCTGCGTGGGGAAGCAGCACCCACCATTCCTCAGCTGCCCAGCAAGGAGCATGTTCCCTCCAGGGTTTCTGGCTGCCCTGGCAGGAAGCGCAGCTCTGCCGGGGTTCCTGGATGCCCTGCTGGGGAGTGCAGTCCCCCTGGGGTTCCTTGGCTGTCCTTGAGGCAGCATCTTTCCCCAGGAAGGGAAACCTGTCTGGGGGAGTGGGAAATCCATTTCAAATTAGAGAGTCTAATGTGGATTCTGTAACTCAAAATACTAATTCCTACTTTATTTTGAAAAAGGAGTCTTGTGAAGACTCACTTTTTCAAAATTATTATTTCAAGTTAACATCAGCATAGGTTGTTTTGAAATAGCTATTTCAAAATATCTTTGCCAGTCTAGACATAGCCATAGTCGTTAATATTAGGGTACAGAAATGGATTAAGGCTAAAAAGAGCAGCAATGCAACTGAAAGAAAAACATTGGTTGGATGGAAGGCAGATAAAACAACTGTAAGGTGTGAGAATGCCCTCTTTGAGGCACAGGGCTAATTAAATTATGCTTTAATTCTTAACCAATAAGGATCAAGAAATAATCATCTGTCATATACATGTTTTGATGTCTGTCTCAGTTGATTAACTGCAAAACTAATTCATAGTAAGTGATCATGCAAATATATTCATTAGGTTGGGTGAATTTGCCTGGCTGAATTTCAAACCCACTTGAATATAATAGAACATTTCTGCTTACAAGAAACTGTAAAAAATGGATAGAGTGGACAGAAAGAATACAGTCAAGGAAAGAATAGTGTGAAAAACAGAATAGACAGTGGACAGTATTTGAGGTAGGAGCGCCACTAGCCTGGAAAAAGATCCGGGGCTCAGCACAGTGACATTCGGGGCTCATGCACTGCTGCTACAGCCCTCTGCCACTGCTGGCCCAGTGGCAGACTTGGGGCTCAGGCACTGAGACTCAGGCCTCGAGCTTTGTAAGCCCAGTGCCAGCAATGCCCCTGATTTGAGGGAAAAAACTAAGAATAAAAACAGAATAGAAGGGGGGAAAGTTAATGAAAAACACATGCTTTATTACAAATTGTCCAAAATTATAACTTTAGATTCAAACATGTCAGGAACGGATGGTTTTAGATTGAGATCCCTAAATTTATGCTTGTCTCTTTAGTCGCAAATTAGTTTTGAAAATCAAAAAGGGACATATTTTATCTCTGCTTCCAGTTTGGAATAAGCCAAATGTAGTGAGAATTGTGTGTGTGTGTGTTTTTATGAGACTACTTCAGATTGTCTTATTTGGCATCCATTCTGTGTACTAAAAGAGAAAGGAATCAAATGGAAAGAAATAGTATGTGATTATTTGTAGATTTTAGGACCAGGAAGGAGAATTAAATTTGTAATCTGATCTCCAGTATAACATGGGCCATACAGTTTCATCATGTTACTCTGCACTGTGCCTAATAGCCTGTGTTTGCTCTAAAGCATACCTGCCAGAAAGTCATCCAACCTTGCTATCAAGGTTTCAAGAGAGTAGGAATCTACCTCTTCCCTTAGCAGTTTTTTTGCCCCCTAATGATTCTAGCCATTTCTATTTCTATCCACTGGTTTTAGTTACAGGACTCATTAGAACCCTGCTATCTTCTCCCCCTCAAGTACTTATGCAATGTAATCAGGTCTCCACTTGATCTTCTTTCTGATGAGCTAAAGGGTTTGCTGTCTTTAAGTCTCTCCCCGTACGGGCTAGACTACACTGCATGTTTTCCAGGGTACAACAGCCCCTTCCCCCCACCTTTCTGTAGGTACAGCCTGCCTGGTTTGTTCGTAGATATATAGCTTTTGCATCTGGCAAATTAATTTGTTTCAATTGGCTCTGCTTACCAAGTAATAGTCCTCATCATTGATTACTGGTCTGCCAATCTTTGTGTCATCTGCAAATTTTAACAGATCTACAGACTATATTATAATGTCTGTTTGTGACTGGAAGATATTCAGTTTTGTCAGCAACTATAATTCTGGTATTTCCTGGCTTTTGAGTACTTGCCTTTGCAATCCACACTGAGGAAAGAACAAGCCTGGCGCGTGTCAGGAAAAAGATTACAATTCATTAATTTCCAAAGGGATAGACGTATTAGTCTAGTCCAGCAAAAAAAACAAAACAAAAAAAAAACAACAACAAAAAAAAAAAAAAACCCAAAGAGTCGTGTGGCACTTAAAGACTGACAGATTTATTTTTCTCATGAGCTTTCATGGGAGAAAATCCCACTTTATCAGAGGCTTCAAAGATAGGTGAACTTACGGAATGGAATGAAAATAAATGCAACGGGGTGTAAAACATAGGATCAGATCATACAATAACAGCAAATCGGCCCTGCAAATAGTGTAGTGGCTAGCACCTCTGCTTAACATGCAGAGGACCATGGGTTCAATTCCCAGGGGGTTGGACTTGATGATCTCATGAGGTCCCTTCCAGCCCTATGATTTGATTGTCTTTAGTAACAGCAAACCAGAGCAGTTGTTAGATTCCAACCCTGGGAAGCCTCAAATTACCTTTTGTAATGGGAAAAGAGCCCATAGTCTTGATTCAATCCTGCGTTCATAGAATTTAGTGTGCCTATTAATTCAAGTTCAGCTGTTTCTTTTTGAAGCCTTGATGTCCCAGTCACATCTCTGATGATGGTCGTTAACAAATCATTTATCAAATATCAGAAATCACAAAACAAAAAAACCAGTTGCTGACCACTTCCCTCTTTCCAATCAGTTTATAAATGATTTGTTAATGACCATCATCAGAGATGTGACTGGGACATCAAGCCATCAAAAAGAAACAGCTGAACTCAAATTAACATGCACACTAAATTCTGTGAACGCATTATTGAATCAAGACTATGAGTTCTTTTCCCATTATAAAAGGTAATTTGACTTCAGGCTTCCCAGGGTTTGAACATAACAACTGCTCTGATTTGTTGTTACTGTATGACCTGATCCTATGTTTTACACCCCCTGGCATTTATTTTCATTCCATTCCGTAAGTTCACCCATCTTCGAAGTATCGACAAAGTGGGATTTTTCTCCCATGAAAGCTCATGAGAAAAATAAATCTGTTTAGTCTTTATGTGCCACGTGACTCCTTTTTTTTTTGTTTTTTTGTTTTTTACAACTAGTTAAACAACTAAAAATAGATTATAATGGAAAGTGTGAATCAAGTTTATCAATAAGCATAACAGTTGAACCATCTGTAACAACTTGGATGCCCTTATTTTTCTGGAATGTTAATGAACTTTGAGGTCAGATCCTAAGAGAGAAAAGATGCTGCTACAGTTAAGAACAGCAGTCTGGATCTGAGTTCTCTAATCAGCCCTCTTGCAGACTTACTGTGTTCCCTACGTCATGTAAACATTTGAAAAGCTAGAGGCTTAAATTTACAGAATGGATACAGTTCAGAACCAGCAAATACTGGAAAAGGATACAGATCAGACTCTTTGTGTATTTATCAATTATTCCACATGCATTGAAGTACCTGATTGTAGAGAATGAAAATGTCTCTAATATTTTAAAACACAGACATGGGCAGTACTCAATTATATTTACCCTCCTTTGTTGATTAGGGATAGATGTATTAGTGCACAGCAACCCTGATTACAGCAATTGACTCATACACCTATATGAGCACTTGCTGAAACCAGCGGTATTCCAGATGCAGTGGAATTCCAATAATAATATAGGTGGAGACAAAAAACAACCTAACTGACTTTGTCTAATGAGAAGATGACATAAAACCACAATGAACTGAATGATGCTATTTTGAATAAGTGATGCCTGTAAGGCAGAGAACTGCCATAATTCCCCTTAATTTTTTTTTTGTGGTATGCGTATTATATGGTTAAAGGACAGCAAAGAAAATCTTTTCATATTAGTAAATGAAGTTACTTCCAACTTTCTTGTAGAGATTGGTGGCTGTTAGATCAATAGTTCATATCCTGAGTTCATCACTGGTTTCAAATAAAGGACTAAACATCAAATGAACTGTTCATGAACTTCCTTGATGAAATGCCATATGAGTTCTTATTTTTCCTGCTTTAATCTCCAGTATAATACAGTAGCTATGGGAGTTGTGTGTAAATTCAGAGCTAAACAGTGTACTAAATGGTCTGCAGATTTTAGATTAGACAAATAGCAGCTCTTCAGTATGCCAGTGCATATTGCTAAATAAATGAGCTTCACATAATTGTGTACGTTTAAATGTAAACTACATAGCACATACAATTAATGAAGCATATAATGCAAAGTATTAGCAGCACTAAATGATCTGAATCAAACCATCCTTTCCCGTTAAAATGCTGGCATCCCATAATAAGTGTAAGTCCCTTTTCTTAAAATGAAAAGAAAATACCAATTTTCTGGATTGTCATTATAATGTTAATAGAAGCAGCTTTCAGGGAAAAAAAGAGAGAGAAAAAAACAATGGTAAACTAGATTTATATTATATTGAGTATTTTTTTCTTTTTTAATTAAACATTGCTTGAGTTAGATCATACAGAAAAAAGTAACTGATGAAATAATTATCCTTTTTTTTTAATTCCCTCACAATTTAATTTACATGTTGATTATGTAGCTGGGAAAAAAAATCTCCCAAGTTAAATTTGATTAAGTAAGGCAGAAAGTGCCTTAGAGTAAATAGATATCTGAAATTGGAGAGTGCACTTTGTCTAATTATATTAATGAACTATGCCAATGAGGTTTGTTTAGTAACAAAAGACCCTTGTGACGTGTTGATTTAGTGTAAAGTAGAACACTTATTGTAACTGGGTCTTTCTACAGCATTCTCACCATGTTCACTAAAATCAAGCATTTTTAGCATTTGGCAACACTGAGAGAATAGTGGAACAGTTAAAAGACTTAAATTAGTTGAAGTGCCAGTGACACAGAGAACTCATGAAACTTCGGCCTGAATATTATTTTTGAAATACTATATGCATTGCCCAAACTGTAATTATAATCTGACAATCTCTCTCAAGACCATCTGAATCATATTTTTCTTTAATCCAGCTATTAACATTATTACCTGGTATTAAGATTTTTATATTTAAGAACTAATACTGTAATATTTTTTTTCTATTTCCATTGAAATTGGGAGGATTATGCCATTGACTGACAAAGGGGCTGGTCATGATGCCATGTGGTACTGAACACTTGCCACTTTAGGGGACATTTTTACCTGTTACGAAAGATCAGAGCACCACTGAAGTCAACTGACATAATATGTACAGTTAAAATTATATATAACTGAAGTCAATTGATATAATATATGTGGTTAAAGTGAAATATATATGGTTAAAGGACACATGTGACAGAACTTTTTAATCCATAACAGGCATCTCTGTTTAAAAATCACAACCCTTACTTTCTTTCTCAACATACACAACTTTTTTTTTCAGAACCCTTCCATCTCACTGCTTTCCTGATTCTCTTTTCCCTACCATACAGCTTTCAAAATACCGCCATTATACCAATCTTCATTGTCTGGCAGTCAGACTGTTATCAACTCTTCAGAATTCTGACTGGTTTATTACTCCTTGACAGGGCTGTAACTAGGGTTGGGTGACTGAGGTAAAGCCCCCGTCACCCTATTGTAGAGGCTGACGCTGTGCTGGAGCTGGGGCCCATTCACCTTGCCCCCAGAATTGTGAAGGGGAGCAGGGCTGGCCAAACTGAGGCTAAGCTCTGAGCTCCTGCCCTGATCCATCCCCAGGGGTAGGATGAACCGGCCCACAGACCTGCTTTCACAGTCTCATCCTGTCCCTGGGACGGCCACTTCACTCCCTGGGGCAGGGCGGAGCAGGACCACCAAGCTGGGGGGGCAGGCAGGGCTGACTGCATGCCACAGGAGCTGTATGGGCTCCAGTACAGCCCAAAGCCACACCACGGACAGCATTCAGCCCCTCCTCCAACTGGGACTGACCAAACAGGTCATAGCTGGCCTCTGGCCCCAGCCACACACACCCACCCTCAGCACTGGCCCCAGTGGGGGGGCCACAGGTGGAGAGGCCCACGGGCCCTGTGTCACCTGATTTGTCATTGGTGTCAGGGGCCTGATCTGGCTTCACGCTGCCAGCCGACAGTAGCTAGGGCCAGATTGGGCCCCGGACTGGATCGGGCCCTGGTCAGGGGGAGGGCACCTTTGGGGTTGCTTGCCCCAGGCACCAAAATGTGTAGTTCCAGCACTGTTCCTTGACATAATGAACTTCTCCTCACCTCAGTGACCTTTACACATCCTTCCCATCATCTCATGGGCCATATTTCACATTTAGCTTTTGCTCCATCAGCAATACCATCCTTACTTAAGCTTCTCTTGCCTTCTTCCATTTTCTTGCCTTGTTCCATGTTACACAGAACAATTCTAAATGCCAGTGCACCAGATCACCAGCCCCCTTTTAAAGACTCTTTCCAAGAAATTCTCTTCAGTCAAATTTCTTCTCCCTCCCAGCTTGGAGCAAAGACATCTATGCACAGGAAACATGAAATTAGCATTTTTTAAACTTTTTTGTAAAAGTCTGTTAGCTCTCCATCTTTTGCTCAGTTAAATTGTGTCTCAGGAGTAAAATGCTTTCAGTTTCTTAGGGTACATCTACATCGGAGCCTTCGGTTGACTTAACATTCTCTTGATCAACCTAAGGAACACTTCAGCCACACTGGGAAGTTATTAAATCAACTTAAGTGCTTCCTGAAGTCGACTTAATAACACCACCTCGAAAGGTCAACTTAATTGTTAGGTTGGCTTTATTAAGTCACCTTAAGCCAGTGTAGATGCGGCTTAATGTTAAGTTGACTTACTTGGTCTCCAGGCCCCTTCCCACAGTTCCTGGCCATGAGGAAGAGCCTGCCCTGGTCAATCAGATGACAGGAGAAACCCCTGCCTACCCAGCTCCCCAGAGCTGGCCAACCCTGCCATATGCCAAGATGCAGACACAGAGCCAGAGCCAGAAGCGGACGCAGCATGGAGCCACCAGGAGATCCTGGCTCTCCTGTCCAACGGGGGGAATGAGGCCACGCACTCCTGAATGCAGAGCAGCCATTGCAACTGGGATGTGTACAACACCATTGCCCAGGGTCTGGAGGACAAGGGGCACACCTGGACACCACTAGGTCTGGGTATAAATAAAGGACCTCCTCCAGGGCTATCAAAAGACCCAGCAGGCCATGCTCCACACAGAACAGCCACCACCAGCTGCCCCTATTGAAAGGAGCTACGTGCCTTCCTGGGGCAGGAGAACACCAGCCTGCTAGCCCACACCATCAACTCCAATGAGCCCTCTTCCCCCCACGATGACCAAAAGTAGGGCTCAGTAGACAAAAATGTGGTACTGAACCAAGGGGAGACCAGCATCCAACTGTTGGCACCTCACTGGCCCCAAACACCACCACCCCATAGCTGATCCCTGCCACGATGCCAGACCCAGGCACACAGGAGGAAGTTCCCACTGTCAAGGAGGACCCAGGCAAGAGGACATCATGCCAGACCCCCAATGAACCTGTGAGTGCTCCCTGTGTGCGGGCATGATGGTGCAGGCATCTGGTACATGGCCCAGGGACAGGCAAGGTGCTGGGGGGGTACAGAGGGTTTCCAATGGGGGCAAAAGAACAGGGGGCCACGTGGTGGGGGATACCAGAGCCAAGTAGGGCAGGGGCCTGTCTGGAGATGGGGTGGAGGGACTGTACGTAGGAGCACCTAGGCCAGACAGCATGTGCCCGACACTGTTGGCACATGGGCTCAGGAGAGACACCTGGGGCAGGGCTTCCTGAGGCTCACCACCCTGGGCATGTGCAGCAGAGCATGGCAGCATGTATTAAGCAGTCCCTGTCCCAAAGAACATGGATTGGGACTCAGAGGGATGGTAATGGGACAGCAGCTGCTGTCAGGCTGCACACCACACTACCTAATGGAAGGAACTCTGTTCTTTGCTTCTTTCCTTCAGACCTTGGGCTTATGACATGGGACACTCCTGGGATGCATCCAGTCCAAACAAGGAGGATGACGGGGATGTCAGTCATGGGATGAGCTCTTCAAGGACCAGCTCCATCTCATGGACCAGGCCAACATAGACCTGAGGGCCTGGTGGGAGTGGGAGGACGCTTGAGCAGGGATGCGCCAGCACCTGTTTGACCTCATGGAGTGGCATACCCGCAACCCTGAGCACTCTGCATGGGGCTTGGATCCTTAGCAGGCCAAGGGTCCTTCTGCCCTGGACCCCAACAGCCCTCATTGCCAGCAGCTGAGGACGAAGGGTGGACAGCTGCAAGCCCAGGACCCGCCTGCCCCAGGTCACTAGCACCAGCCCCCACCCTGACCCTCTGCACTCCCTGCAAACCCCCTCAATCACCCAAAACCCCTTCACTTGCCCCCAAAACTCCAACTCCCATGGCTCCCACCTCCTCACCCTCCTCAGCTCCCTGCTCAGTTCCCTCATCAGTTAAAGCTGTGTCCACTGTTATTTCATGTATTGTGCATTTTTATTGTGTTGGAGACAGAGGGAGATGGGTGGATGGCAGTTAGGGGGAAGGCATGAGCCAGTAAAGGTGGTGACAGTGCCTAGGAGTCTCATCCCTCAGTGCTGCTCACTGCTGGGTCCACTGTGTCTGTGGCATGGCATCATCTGATTGCTGGAACTTCATGGTGAGCCATTCAACCTCAGCCTCCCAGATGTTCGTTCAACCTCGGTATAGTGGTCACCTATCAGAAGACATTGTCACGCGTTAGTTTAGGGTGGCCAGGGGGATGGTGGGCCCCGAGAGCCTAAAGCAACTCATAGCGATATTGGGCTGTTAGATAGACACTGCAATTGCCAGCCTCCTCTGGAAAAGAGGAAGTCATCACACATACAAGCGGCAACTTCCCCCCCCCCCCCCGAGAGGGGGGATTGAAACTGTCTAGTCATTTTTTTTTCTCCTTCTCCTTTACTTCTGCTTTTGCTGTTAAGCAGTGTTAACTTGTTTGGGTCTGGGTATAAAACAAAATTCCCTAGGAAGGAGGAGTGGGAGTCTCTTTCGGGTCTGAAGACACCATGAGTTGGAGCCTTGGTCAACTCTAAAGGGGCCACTCACCCTGAGATGGTGGTGTAGCCACTCACGCCAGGACAGGGCTCCCCCTGGGCTACATGATGGTGAGTGACAGAGTTTAATTTGGCTGTATCTTTAATAAAGTTGTAGTCTTCTTCACTCCTGACTCAGGTGTTGCTTCTCGCATGGAATCCTCAAACCTGTCCCGAGCCTGCTCATGACACTCGGCCTCCCAACTTTGGGGGGTCCCTTGCCTCCCACTGGTTATACAGCACACAGCATGCACTGATGACTTCCTGGATGATCATCTCATTGAGTTGCAGGCAGATGAGGATGGCCCTCCAGCATGCCTTCAGATGGCTGAAAGCACACTCAATGACTGTGCAGCAGCTATTGAGCCTCTGGTTGAAGAGGTCCCTGCTGGCATCCAAGTTGCTCATATAGTGCTTTATGAGCCAAGGCATAGGCAGCATTCCCCAGGATGATGACAAGCATCTGCATGGCCTTGAGGACATGGTGCAATGTGGGACAGCTACCCACAAGGCACCACTCTTAAGTTGACCTGGCATCTGCCAGGGTGGAGGTGGGCAGTCAACAAGCATTTTGAATGGGGATGCTCTAAGTTGCCATAACAAGAATGACTTCAAGTCAACTTAAAGTCAACCTTGTGAAGTCACGTTAACTGAGCCTCCAGTGTAGACACAGCCTTAGATGTTAGTTTTATTGACGACTAAAGCTTTTATCTAGTGGACTCTGATAGCATACATACCTCCAGGAAAAAAAATAAATATAAATTATACCACATTTATTCAATTAGACCAAATGATTGAAGTGTTTCATTGTAGACATAAATAAGGATGCCCACAGGCATATAAATATACAAGGCTTATTAAATATTGTTATCAGTGTTTTTTTTTTTTTTTTTTTTTTTTTTTTGTGATGGTATACATGCAGGGGTATGAAGTACTGGCACATTTTTTGCCAGACCTGCTGCCCAGCATGGGGGTGAGGGTGGGATCAGTAGGAGAAAGGAGAGTACTTGTACTTTCCTTTTTTTTTTTTTTTTTTAAGCACTGTGTTTTTGTCATTATTGAGTTGTATTATTTTGGTTCCTCTGCTTTTTTATTTCAAATCAGCATGTTACTTTATTTTCAAGGAGACCAAAATATTTGAAGTAAAATCCTTCCCTTGCTGATGGAAACTGCTTTTCAGGTCGTACGAAAGTGCTTAAAGAGTTAGAATCATGCTGGAGCAAGGCCCTAGACTGACAGTCACACCCTCAATGAAAAAATCTGCAACAGCCAGCTGATTGTGCCGTCCACCACAGAAGACCATGCCTTCTTGAAGTTATACCATACCACGTGGTATCATAACTAGTCCTTCTCCAGGGTGCTTCTCTGAGCATAAGTTTGAAATTCTATCCTTCTGCATGTAGAGGGTGAGCAGAGGTCAACTTATCATCTAATTTATTTCTCTTACTTTTCCATTTAGTACAGATTCCTCATTCTTTTTTTGACACTTCCTCTCCTATCACCAACAACACATTCTTTTCAATCCAATGCTTTCAGTTAAATAGAAATGACAGTCTTCAGCTCAGTGACTCTGTCTTTCCCATATTATAACCACACATTATAACAGACCAAATGTTTCCCCTCCCCTAAAGAAAGTGTGAGGACCCTGGGACAGATACTTTTAGAAACTGATTTCTGTTGTTTATATTTAGTAGTCATTTTGAATCTAGTTTGAGTACATACTTAGTGTTGTATTAGTACTGTTTGTACAGTTTTGTTAATACCCATATACATCATTTATGGAGATAAATGAGAGCTGACCCATTATGAATAAGATGAGGGCACAGAGAACAGAGTGAAAAAAGAGATGATTCTTTGAGCCTTAGCTGAGGATTGTTTGCACTTGACTTTTAGGAATTTCAAAACAGATAGCCGTGTTAGTCTAGTCCAGCAAAAAAACAACAAGGAGTTGTGTGGCACTTTAAGACTAACAGATTTGGTTTTTTGCATGAGCTTTCTGTAGGTTCACCCATCTTCGAAGCATCTGAGGAAGTGGGATCTTCTCCCACGAAAGCTCATGCAAAAAATAAATCTGTTAGTCTTAAAGTGCCACACAACTCCTTGTTGACTTTTAGGAGACTCCCAAAAGAAGGATAGAATTTCAAGAATAAAGAGATTATATTTATTTATTTATTTATTTGTAAGGCTTTTCATTGAAGATACAAGAAATGGGTGTATGAGAGGCTATACCTACACCAGCTAATTAGTCTGGACTAAGCAAGCTTGGTCTGGACTAATTTAGCCCCTGTCTACACTAGGCTTGGCCTCGTTCGAACTAAGAACATTTCTTAGTTTGAAACAGGCAAAGCTTAGTCCAGACTAATAAATTTGCCTGGTTAGTTTGGACTAAGCACTTAGTTCAAACTTTAGTTTGAACTAGATGCAGTGTAGACATGGACTAAGGCTTAATTTGAACTAAAGAAGTTCAAACTAAGCCATTAGTTTGAATTAACAGCACATCCTAGTTCAAATGAAAGAGTTAACTTTTTAGTTTGAACTAGGACATGCAGCTAGTTTGAACTAAAAAGCCACGGTTAGGTCTGAACTTGTCCGAGGTTAGTTTGGCCTAACCTTGGACTTTAATTCAGACTAGCAAGTCCGAATTAAGAAAGTAGATGTAGATATAGCCAGAAGTAGCAACTGCCAACCCTTAGACTTGTTTGTGCCTTCTTATGGATCACTATCCCAACTGCGAAGAAAAAATGCTTTTCATACCTACTTTAATTCCTATTTAACAATCCATACCAGTTTTGACTCTAGCTAATTGCAAACCCAACCACTTGAGCAAAGGAATATCCAATCCAAATGGTTCCACTCATCAGAAGTAATACTAATGTAGCATTGCCAATGCTAGGTATTCAAAGATCAAGCCCTTCCAAAATCATAAGATTGATTTATAGATCATGGAGTTACAAACAAACAGAATCTTAAATCAAATCAAATCATAGGGCTGGAAGGGACCTCATGAGATCATTGAGTCCAACCCCCTGGGGGTTGAACCCAGGACCTTCTGCATGTTAAGCAGAGATGCTAGCCACTTAGATTCCCTTTATTTTATTTCCGGTTTCTAAACCATTAGACTGTGGTTGCTTCCTATTTTCAAGTTTTGTCCCATAATATGAAAGCTAGGAACTTCCTATATTTTTAAAAAAGAAAGTTGAGAATCTTATGCAAACTGTTGAGTCTAGTTAGGGCCATAATAAAAAGTTTGTAATATGACTTGTAAGCAAAGCATGATACTTGGAAATGCTGTAATATGTCAAGAGTTCAGACATGCTCCCTTCTATCATATCAGAATATGTATTAGTCTTCTCATTCCTATATTTCCATTTGAAAATATATGGATAAAGAAACTCATCTGTGCAGATTTTCTCTCCAGGTCTTTCTAAATTTATTTATATGTCATTGGGAAAGATTTTTTAAGGACATAAATGACAATTGGGTACCTGTCAATGAGAGTCAGGGTCATACAATCATAAGGTTGGAAGGGACTTCATGAGAACATCTAATCTAACCCCCAGAGGAATCAGGCAATGCCTGGGAAAGCAAGCCTGCACTTGAGGATGCATGATGCTCACCTCTCTGGCTCCTTGAAAATCTACCTCATCAACTATCAAATCTCCATTTTTGCTCACTATTGGTTCCAGATCAGCTAATACCGGCCAACATCTAATTAGGTATATCTCCAACTGAAGATAATACATACCTGTTTGCCCTGATCTGAATTTGTCACACTAAATGGAAATGCCTTGATGTGTTTCAGTGAAATATCAGTGAATACTGTTATACTTCTTATTTCTCTTTCAATTGTGCAGTGTTCTACATTTGGGGGGGGGGGAGAGGGGGGAGAGGAAAAAAAACTTCCCTTTTACCTCACTGTTCCAGTTTTTTTTTTTTTCAAATTAGTGTATTCTGTACCTCTGCCTTCTGTTTTCCCCACACACATTTCCCCAGATATCCATTTGTCTTTCCATAGTAGAACTGCTATTGGATATGTAGAAGGAAGTACAATTCAAAGCACTGAATCAAAAGAGGGAGAATCATAACTTCTTTAAGATGTAAATAAATAGATCTGTTATAAACCCCAAAATAT
Organism: Podocnemis expansa; assembly: GCA_007922195.1. NCBI lineage: Eukaryota > Metazoa > Chordata > Testudines > Podocnemididae > Podocnemis > Podocnemis expansa. The sequence continues at coordinate 19,914,040 of ML681996.1, forward strand.
GAGTTCATTAAAGGTTGTAGCAACTTCTAGATTTCTATAGCAACTGCATCATTACTGGTAAACACTTTGTAATCTCTACAGCAATTTATCATTGTTAACTATAAAACTAGATTTTGATTGCAGCTCAAGAAGCCCAGGTGCTATGTTGTGAACTGTTGTGGAAAGGTAGGGTTCTATTGTTCCAGCCAAGAACTCTGACTTCTGAAACCAAACAGTTCATAATTAGGTTGAGAGTGACTTTAGTTTGAAAGCTTTCATTCACATCTCTAAAAAGATGACAATCAAGATGCAATAATTGCAGTGAAAAAAATGGGGTACTCTGATATGTTACAGCTCCTTTGCATTGACAGCTCAAGCACTGCAAGCATACCAGTGAATTTGGCCCCTAAATTGATAACCTCTTCAATGGTAACAAACAGGGAAAAATGAGCATGGTTTAGGTATTAATCTACATCAGATACAATATATATTTTAGTGCAACTGTATATTCATATTGTGTTTTAACTTTGTGAATCATACGTACTCATATTCATCTCATTTAGACAAAGTCACAAAATATGTGTGCCAGAGTTTTGATTCCCCTGTATTCATTCCATCCATTTTCTTGAAGATGTCTCTAACTCTTTCTTCACTTAACACTGTGAGGAATTTGATATATTCATCCTCTTGGAGTTTTAATAAAGAGACATGACTTCATTGCTGTCTTGGACCAGAGTACATATTTATTTTTCTTTGATCTACCTGAAATATGGCATTTTTACCTCTTACCTCCTTTCTTTTATTCCACTGAAGCTATCACTGATCTCATGTCCTACATGAACAAAAATACTCCTTTCAACCTCTCTACCATTTTTATCACCAGTCAGCAATTATTCCATCTCTATATGCTCTTCTGCACCCTCATTTAGAATTTTTTTTATGCAAGTTATTAAAAAAAATCCTTCTCCTTTCCTCTCTGAATATCTACTACTTCATCTCCTTTACCAAGAGTCTAACAAATTATTTTTTCACTCTTATGGCCATGTTTTCCCCCCATAGGTTTCTTAATTATAATTACTCAAGTTTTTCACACTCTTTTTTGTGGATATTTAGGGCTAAAGTTTCCATTCTTGATCTTGCATATGTTTCTAATTGTGTGTGTACGTATACTTTGTGAGTGAAAACTTCAGAGCAGTTGCTGACATGCTGCCCTTTAAGCAATTCAACACCTGTTCACATACAACTGCTAAACCATATATGTCGGACCTATTGGAGTCATATGTTAGACCTCTTAAAACATGCATTACATATTAGCAATGAGTAGTCAGTATTTGCACCTGAAAATTGTTTCACATTTTTGTACAATTTCAAAAGGAGGTCAGGTAGAAATATGTACCACTTCCTGCTACAGAGACAGATTGTCCTTGGTGCTTGCATTTCCATGGCAGCAGTTCATTTATTTTATGTCAGTCTCCACCCCACCATGAAAAACACCCTGAATTCACTTTAATGTAAAGTAATAGTTAGAAGAGATAACTAGAATCTGAATTGTTCCAAAATGGGTGGCCGTGTTAGTCTATAGGACTCCATGTTTGTTTTACATTCTGAATTAATGTCATCTATATTAGATTCACTCAGTGACAAGTGAAAACATTTTATTTTTTTATTTATTTTGAAGATCACACTAATGTCAGAAAATCAATCATATCTACAAATTGGTAAATAATTTATACAAAATGATCTATTTGACTAATTGCAGCTCTTTCTCTTGTAACAACTTCTCAGAAAACAGGCATGCATTCATCATTCTGAACAATTCAGCAATTGGGCCTCAGTCCTGCCACTGAATATATTCATTTAGACTAGCATGTCACCTAAGACTCTCAGGTATTTCCCATCCAGTACTAAGACTCCTTATATATTGAGGGCAGACAAGATCAAAAGCACAGAGGCAGATTCTTTGTCTACTATTTACTTTCAGTGGATCTCGCTATTTTGTCGATGTAATTGCAAGCCTTCATTTCTGAAAAGAACAATGGTTTATGAGCTATTCTGAGTATTTAGCATTCAAAATGCAAGCTTTGACTGAACACATGAGTCTCATGGTATGTGCCTGTTTCTGACTTGCTAAGTACCTTAGAATGAGGTTTATGGTGTGATTACTGAGATCACAAATTCAGAATTTGCTTTCCATGACTACCCTACAACATTAATTTAAAATTCACTGCTTCAGTGCATATTGATGCCCCAAAATCATTTGCTAGCATGTTTGTGGGAAGTGAACACTAAAGTGGCACAAAGACTGTCAAAATGAATACATTTAAAACTGTGAATGAATATTTATATAATTTAGTACATAATACTCAGACGCTACTCTTATCACTCTATTTGATTTTTTTTAAGTCATCTTTTAACTTGGTATCTAAGTCCTGACCATCAGCCTCCATCCAACCCACCTGTTACCAAGGATATGCAAATATTAAGATTCTGAAAGGGTGTCAGTGTGTTAGAATGAATGGGATATAACTACTGAGCAGCTGCTTTCTTTTATACACCATATTGCCTTTGCCATGGTGGCAATATCAAAACTGTTGTCCTCCTTAGTAAACTAAATGGATATGACTCAGAAGTTACCCGCATGCAGGAAGCTTTAATCTGAAGCAGTGAGGTACTTCTTTTATAGACACATTTCTGACCATAAATACCTTTTAATTATAGAAAGAATGTCAGTCTTAGCCCCACATACTGCATGTTAAGATCTTCCTTGACATTCAATTGTAAGTAGTCTTAAGAAAATGAAATAGCATGCAGGCAAGTATTCTCTCTCCAATAGTCAGGATCAGGAGGGCTAGTGTTTCTTTTGGTTAGTTTGTCTTCCTGACGCCCCCAAAACTAACTGTTCAACATACATTGAATTTGACATTTCACTTCAGGATGGAACTCAAAATGTGGTTTCTGGATTGTATCTCCTGTTCAAAAATGTCTTGCAAATAAATAAAGCCCCATCAACAGTCAGCAAGAGAGGTTTTGAGCGTGACAGGATGTTTTACACACAGAGGTGCCAAAGTGACAACAAAGTCCATTTTTAGAAAGCAGCATAGAAACCTCACTGCATCTGTGTCAAATTAAGGAGTCGGTTCTAAAATACTGATTATGACAATATATTTTGCCTGTTGTCAGCTGAAGAAATCCATTTGACTCATCTGTCCATCTACTACTGCCTGCTGCTGGAGTGAACGTCATCCTGTCAATGGCCTCATCATCATTACATTCAGTTGGAAGGTTTGCAGTATCTTTCAGCTCTGTGAGAGAGCTATTATGGCATTTATGGATGACTTCAATGCTAAATAACCCTTTTGGTAGTGTCAGATGTCTTGCCAACCTGTCTCAGAACAAAAGTGAATCCTTGCTGTGTTCAAGCCATGAATCTTGTACACTGTGTACTGTACATTGCTTCAGGGAATTACTCTGTAGTGATTATCTGTATCCTGTTGCATGAGCCACTTATACTGCTTCGTAGCTGTGCCCTCTTGGATAGTTTTTTATCTATTTCCCAAGCTATATTTCATTATGAGAATATTTTTGCAAGCCATTCTCCACACATATAAAAGGCAAATAACATGAGAAGAGACATATGTTGGCATGCACAGCAGTGTTTGTTCCATACTATCTAACATAACTAATTAACAATGTGTCTTTTTCACTGAATTTTCACCCGGACCTGTTGTCTAATGGGATAGATTAAAGCAACTTTTAAAAAATCTAATTCAGAGGATTTATCAGAAGAGTTCCAAAGGGGTAACCATGTTAGTCTAGTTCAGTAAAAATAAACAACTAGTCCTGTGGCACTTTTGAAGACTAACAAATTTATTTATCACATGAGCTTTTGTGGGAGAAAATCCCACTTCATCAGATGCTTTGAAGACAGGGGAACTTGCAGAATATATCTTCAAAGCATCTGGCAAAGTGGTATTTTCTCCCATGAAAGCTCATGTGATAAAT
>ML681996.1:19918030-20055994 GCA_007922195.1 Podocnemis expansa
AATAAAGTCCTTATTTTGAAATAAGTTAATTCGAATAAAGAAAATGTTAATTTGAATTAAGGGAAAAGCTCAAAGTGAAATAGCATGTCCAAACACAGGACTTGCTATTTCGCTTTAGGAGAGGGGCATAGGCTAAAAGGAAAGCACCCTGGGAAGGAGAAGGATAAAAGTGTTATTTCAAAATAACACATCTGAACGGCGTTATTTTGAAATAACCATTTCAAAATAACAGTTGTTTTGAGTTAAAGAAAGTTTAAGCTATTTCAAAATGATAGCTCTTATTTCGAAATGACGGAGCCCATCATTTCAAAATAAGAATATGTCATGTGGACCTAATCTCTTTTATTTAGAAATAACCAGTGTTATTTCTAAATAAAAGAGATATGTGGACATACCCTTACTCTTTAAAAGTGCCATAGGACTCCTTTTCTATTTTGTCAGAAGAGGGCTCTCTAGAAGTTGTAGATGTTCCCAAGAAAATAAGTCTATGTTCTATTGGTCATTGAGTTTCTCGTGTAATTTACCCTCCTTGCTCTAGTCATTGTTTTAGATGTTGACGCAGCAAGTGGTAGAAATATATTTTGAAAAGTGGTTTATATAATAGGTTTTATTTTAGCTCTTTTCCTGGGCAAAATGAATGGTCCAGCCTTAATATAATTACTTAAAATTCAATGCTTAATTAAATTTAGCTGGTCAGTCACAACTATAATGATTTCTATCTATACATCAAGGTTATTCACATCATAAATAAAGATAATACAGAAATAAAACAGTGGTTAATAGGTGAAATACAGAAAAGATGGGAAAGGTTACTTGATAAACTGTAATATTCTAAGGTACAAACTCATTATTTTCTGCTGCAATATGGTACAACCTTATTAATTCATACAAATGACTTGATGACCCATTGCAAATAATTGATGTTTCTTCATAGATGGTGAGGACCTAGTCTGACTCAAATTGAAATAAACAGTAAAACTCCCATTGACTTCTAGGGGAATTGGACTGAGCCCATAGGAAATGAACAATAAAAATAGCAAGGATAGTTGATCACAACAGTTTCTGTTCTTTTACTTGATAAGTAGTTTTAACTATTTGGTGTAAAATTTATATTCTCTAGTATGGTTTGTAAAATGAAATGGTATGTATAATAGTAAACTTCCCCACACTATGGTCTTGAAAATCTTGGCTAAGAATTTTGGAGAAAAGGCCTTTTCTTTTATAGGTGGAAATGACAGCTTGTGCAAATTACTGAAATGTGAAAGAAAAAGGTTTTATTAAATCATTGAACCCAATAGATTGTGCTTCTGAATGTTGTTGAAAGAAAAATAATCTAATTATTCTTATTTTAAGTAGATACAATGCAGCATTTTTTATTTCTGGAAGAAAGATGCATATATATTTGTAAGCCACTTTTTTAGTTCATTGAAATAGTTATTTCATTTTTGTATTAATTATTAAATAATAATAATTTTTCTAACCTTCTTTCCACCACAAAAGCACACTTCTTTCCAAATATTCAAAGATACTAAGATTTAGCAATATTTTCACAGAATCAAGAGAGTTTGAGAAAACAGGTGTTGTTGAATTCAAGGTGTATGTTATATGCCTTCTTTTCAATGTACTTTGTCTTTTTAATGGAGAAAAGCTTTCTATCCCTATTTCTGTGCCAGTTGCCATTTTGCAATCAGAAGCAGCCTTCTATAGAAGACAACACACACAAACTGTGCTCTCTCATGCAGGCACTATTTGTTCATTCTTATTCTGTGGTGCCCTTGATATAAAATAAAGGTAGTTCAGTCTGAAATCATAGTCTTGTTCTAAAAGAATTATCAAAGCAGGTGTGTGGAAATTTGATAATAGCAAGTTATGGTTCCTTTCTCTCCTCTTTTTAGCAAAATCTGCTTAGAGTATTGGTGTAACAAGTTTTTCATTAACTCATTAGCAAGCCATCATTTGTTTTTACTTTCCATTCTTCCTTTTACTATGCTTGGGACATCTAGAAATAGAACTTTCACATTCAGAGTGTTTATGTAGCCTGAAGAAAAATGAGTGAAGGAAGATAGACAGAAAATTGTGTGCAGACGAAATAAACCTAGCTAATGATGTGATACAAAGAACCAATAGTGTGTAAAGGCAAGAACATCTAACCACTTGACTATTTAATGACATATAGAAGTTCTGTCCTTCAGTTCTGAAAGATAGAAAATTAGTTCATTCATACCATCTCACAAATGAACAGTTCTTTATACACATTCCAGGATGTGTATAAGAAGCTTTTCCAGATCAGTGCAATTAATTTTCAGGATTCTGGCAGCTGTCTCACAAACAAGAAGGGACATCTAACCAAAATTTCTGACAGATGCCCCAGCTTCTGAACAACAGTACTGTCATAGCTTCTAAGAAGTCAAGAAGATGTTGGTGTTGAATTAAAAAAAAATCACACCCATCAGTTTTTTTACACCAAAATTTTGTATCCCTGTGTACCAGAGTTTTAAAATAATCTAGATATTGCTGTTCTCCTTTTTGAAATACCTAACTGCTTTAGTTTCAAAGGATCAGCTATATTAGTTCTCTAACTGCTTTAGGATCCCTAATCTCTTTTTTAAACAGATTTAGAAGTCTATATCCTATTGATAACCAATAGTATTTAGGTTACTTACTGCAAAGGTGAGCATGCCTAAGTATCTTTAAACATTTAGTCTTTAAGCCTTGAAACACTGAATGGAATAATGCCTAAACACTTTTAAAATATGGGCCTACAAGGAAGGCCTTGTTAAAGCAGACTGAATATCAGGATAGATCCCCCAACCCATTTCTCACTTAATGAGTTATTATCTTGTTGACATTGTATCAAAGGCTGACATTATTACAACTATGCACAGTCTTGAACTGTGATATTAGATAGCAAAATCAAAGTGATGCTTACAACTCAGTGATGTATAGGAGCACATCATTTTCAAAGCTCTGTCAACCTCTCCAGCTACACTATACCTGTGTGTTTTTCTTGAACACAGTTCCAACTATTATGTACCTACAAAAGTTCTGGTTCAGACCTATAGCCACTCCTCCCACATCACGCCAAAGTAATATCACTTCAAGTCAGATTTCAGTGACCTTCTATGCATTAAATACGAAGGATCAAGTAATGTCCCATCATATTCAAAAATATCTACTATTCTTCGCAACCCAAATAACTCAGCTCAAGACTGAACAAACAATAGTTGCTGTTAACTTGCTTTATGGACTTCCTTCTCAGGTATTTATACAATATTGTAAATCAACAACTGTTGATGCAGTCTATTAGGCATAAGTGTTTGTTGGGAATCTTTCATCTCTATCATTTGCTAAGTTTACTTCAGTTATCTTGTCTTCTATTATTTTGTTAAATGGTATATTTTCATTTACTTTCACTCTTGAAATGTACTACTTTAAGAATTTACCTTGTAAACTGAAGCTTTTCTTTCTTCTCCTCTTAGTCAGATATAGAACCCTAAAAATGTATGCAGAACAAAGACCAAGTTAGCAAATAACTAGGATGCATTGTTGAACCTTGTGGTAACCTCTATTAACAACATTCATGTGAGCATTTCAGAATCAAAATACAATTTATTTGTAGATAGTGTCCTTTCTGAGAAATGCAAAAATGCTCTAAGACTGTGAAATAGCACTATACAATAACACTATACAAAGTGAGCTGGCTGCAGTAATTCCTAGGGAGATAGAAAGGAAAATGTACAAACATGAAGCAGGTAACAGAAAGATATAATAAAAGGAATAGGGATGTAAGCAGATTATAGTGAGCAGAAATAGTAATCAAAATCATATTAAGGTCTTAGTCAGTCTTAGATTTTAGACTCAATACAAAGTTAGACTCATAGCAGAATGCCTCTGAAAAAAATGTTAAAGTCTGATACACATTTCATCATTCATGCTGGTTATTTATTTTCTGAGCATCTCTCATCCTACAACGTGAAAACAGACTGCTCAGTTTCACTTTCTTTTATGGTAAGATGGCTGTTTTCTAATGTACAGTATCTCTTTCTGGTCGTTACACAGTGGAACAGTGTCATCATAGTTTGGGTTCATGCTACAAGGGAATGTTTAATTTGAATAAACATCTGGAAGAAACAAACTTCCCCCTTTTCCACTGAGAGGGAAAAATGGTGAGTTACTCACCAGTAACCATTCTTCTTCGAGATGGGCTGCTCGGATCCATTCAGTAATAGGTGTCTCCGTGCTGGAGCGCTGGAGTGGTCAGAAAACTTTTGTCCTAGCCTGTCAGGAGAGGGCAGGTGGCCACCGCCCCCACACCTCCCAGTGGCTATATATATGGCCACCTCCTGACCCCTCCCCAGTTCCTTGGAGTCACCAACTCCAGATGCGGGGACGGAGGGAAGGGACCTGAATGGATCCGAGCAGTCCATCTCGAAGAAGGACGGTTACTGGTGAACAGCCCACCATTCTTCTTCGAGCTCTGCTTGGATGCATTCAGTAATAGGTGACTACTAGCCAGGCTGATGGATGGTGGGTGTAGTTGGCTCTTCCGCCTTCAGCATGGCAAAACCCCAGATGGGAGGAAGCCCAGCGAACAAGATTCTAACAAGAACCAAGAGACCAGCTAGGCTCTTGACCTGGTAATGCAGAACTGACAATGTGGGCCAACCCAAAGTAAGGGGTAGGTCCAGTTCCACCAGAGCAAGCGTGCATGGGCTTGGTGGACTGAGGTCATCTTAAATGGGGTTGAATAGCGCAACCAATAACATGGAGGGATATGTTTGGTTGCTCTACCCAAAGGGTATAGTTCAAGGTATGAAGGCCAGAAGATAAAAGCCTGGTCATAGGACAGTCCAGCGTGAACTTGGAAGAAAACGCTGGGGCCAAAGGGTTACGAAGTTAACCATGATGATTGCGGCCTACTCAAGAACAATGGAACGGATGGATATTATCCCTTGAACTGATCACATCAAGGCCCAAGCCAGAAGCCAAGGGGTGACAGGCCTAGCCCTGGTGGCTGCAGCCTATGCAGATAGCCATAGGAGGGGTGAACCTCATCCCTTGAACTGGCCACGGCCAGCTCTAAAGGTGTCCGATTGAAGGAGGTAGGAGTTAAAGCATGTAGCAGCACTAAAGAGTACGTACCACCAAGTTCAATCGAGAAGGGTCTGGCAGAAGACTCTCCATACCAGTATAATGAAGGCCAAAAGCTGAAAGTGGTGCAATGAGTGGCACATGGCATGCTGGCCAAAGGCCCTCAAGTTATGAAAGCAAGCACTAACTTCCATCTATGTATAGTACCGGAACCTTGAGTGTCCACTGGAAGGGTACTTCAGATCGCTAACACCTACATGGCGACATGATGGCCTTAGACAGTGCTGTTGGCTTGGTACCAGTAAGTACCTCGGTAAGCGTGAGCATTCACGGGAAGAGCCTGCCTATTGGGCCTTATAATCCCTTCATGATCCCAGCATCAAGAAGATTGCCTGCAGAACAGGGAATGTATGAAGACGGGGAGAAGGGAAGGTGGGGAACAAATCCAAAGCCACCTCTTGGCCACTCAGTATAGGTGGCCATAGGGTTCATGGAGATCTAGTATCAGGAATAATATCTTGAGTGCCTAGGTCACTGCCAAGGAAGGATACCATTGCAAATATACTGCACCTACATGCGCATCAGGGACAGGGACACACCGAGGTCGGACTATCCCAAGATATGGGTTACTGGAGGAAGAAGAGGTTTCCCCTCGGCCTCCTAGGAAGTGAAACTGTTCTCAGAGCATCAACCGTGCTACAACAAAGATACTCTGGGTTTAGAGGAAGACGCATTGCCTCCTTCCCCCCAGGTGCCCCAAATTGGTAGAACCCATGTCAGGTGTACTAGGTTGCTGCTTCAGGGGTGCAGGGGAGGAGATATGAAGAGGATTTCACCACCGCTTTCATGGTAGGGTGGACCTAAGGTGAGGACTCCTGGGACAGGGGTCCTGATACTAACTGAGAGTACTTGAGAAGAGGAAAAGCTGTTACACAGCCTCAGCTTTCATTGTGTAGAGAAAGCGGTAAGGTGGCAGGAGTTGGATCACTCTGCCTTGGACTTCCCTGGAGTATAGGGTCCCTTATGATAAAGTAAATCACATTCCCACCTGGCGGTTAGGATGGTGGAGGGTCTCTTCTACTGTTGAGGTGTCTGAGGACCCAGTAACATTGGCTTAACCAGCATGCTAACCAATATGTTAGAGAGGGGAAGGCATCCAAGGTGTTTCTCCCCAACCCAGGAACAAGAATGGGTCCTAACTGATGTAGGATAGTTGGGTAAGCATATCGGAATCTCTGCAGCCATGGCTTGGACTGCCACAAGATGTGCTTCTCAGTCCTGTCAAGGCCCGTCTTTCCACTTACGAGCTCTGGTCGACTGTCGAGGGGTACCTGAAGGGGGGGGGTGTACGCCTTCTGCAATAAGGGCCCGAAGGTGTAGATGTCTTGATGGTTTAGAGGGGCTTGGGTTACATGGCCCGCATCCCTCCAAGACCGTAGGGGAGGGCCAAGGTCTGGCTCACCCCTGTTCACAATGTCGAGACTGGGCTGGTCCCAATAAGTTCCCAATTCCCCCCAAGGGAAGGGGAAGGGGTATCAATTGCCCACTCCAATGATGCACTGGAGCGAAGCACCCTGGAAACGGGGTGATGGCATTGGAGGGGGGAGGGTTTTAGACTCTATCCCCATGGTCATATATTTATGTGGGGGGAAGGCACCCCAATGGGAGGAGGCCAAAGTATCTGACCTCTCCCCTAGGATCCCATGTGGTGCCCACCACAGTTAGAGTTTTGGGAGGAAACAAGACGTCCCCTCCAAAGGGCAGGTCAAGGACCGCCTGCTGTGCAGTGGGGGGCACCTTAGCTTCCCTAAGCCAGGTCACTCGGTGGATAGTCATGGCCAAGGCCATAGTGCGGGCAGCTGTATCCACTGCGTCTCAGGCCAAGAGAAGGAGATCCTGGGAGGTTAATCTACCCTCCTCTAGAAATGCATTGTACTCCTCTCTGGCCTCTGGTGGGAGCAGGCATCAGAATTTTGCGACCAACTCCCACACGTCCAGCAAATTCCTGCTGGTTAGGCCTGATTATTCGCCACCCTGAGTTGGAAGGCTGAGGAGGAGTAGACCTTACAGCCCAGGAGATCTAATTCCCTGGCTTCCCTAGAAGCTAGGAGGGGGTCACTAGAAGGCTCACCCAGGCCTAGCGCCATTTGCACCACATCCCTAGGAGGGACTGAGTGATTGTTGAGGAAAGGGAAGTCCGATTCAGGAACCCAATACTTAAGGATCACTGTATCAGAGACTGGGGCAGTAGAACTTGGACTCTGCCACCGGGAGGATGTTAGGTCCCAGACGCTTGGGTGGGGCGGGACTGTCAGTGGCTCTGCCAAGGCAAAGACTGGTCCAAACAGGGTGTCTGGAGGGGGACCAGAGGGCTGCACCTCCATCCCTAGATGGGCCGTAGCATGGAGCAACAAATCAAAATGCACCGACAGGTTGCCAGTGTCGGAGCCCGGTGACGGAGATAGAGCGGTACTGGCTGTTCGGCGTGGGGCAGAAGGGGTCTCTCGAGGGGATCATTCTTGTGGGCAAAAACAGAAAGGTGATGGTGCCGAAATGCGGCGCCAAGGTCGCTTAGAGCTCCTCGATGGGCCCTCCTCCGGGCTTGAAGCAGGGGAAGGGCTTCGAGATTCCATGGATGGTACTGGCGACTGTAAAGTAATATGTTGCCTTGCGGATCAGGGGCATTGCTTGGCACTGGGCACTTGGGGCCTGTGCCCTGAATCTCCCCAGGGGTGCCCCAAATCTTTTCTGTGGACTCCCCAGTGCTGGCACAGGGAGATGAGGCCAGTCCCTGGCAGCACAGGCAGAGAGGGAGCTCACTGAGCCTCTGAGCTGCAGCTGCCCCTCCCCAACCCATGTGCTGCAGCTGTGTCTATGACTCAACCAGGGGAGATGAGAGGAAAGGAGGGAGGGAGTGAGTTTCAAACAGAGGCAGCAGCTCCAGCATGGGCTTCTCTCCGCAGGACAGAGTAGGTAGGAGTTGGGGGGAGGGAGGGGGCTGGAGACCCTGGTCAGGCGGGGGGGAGAGGAAAGGCTGCCTGGAGCCAAGGGAGGCTTCCCTGCATGGGCTCCAGCCCCTCGGTGGAAGCAGGGAATTAGTCCCTGGCCTCTGGGCCCCAGGTTGGGTTGGGGGGGATTCTCCCAGGCCTTTGGAACCCGGGTTGGGCTGTGAGGGGTGCCAGTAGGCCTCCAGGCCCCGGGTGGGATGGGCAGGAGTGCTCCCAAACCTCACGGGCCCATGTGGGACTGGTGGGAGTGTCTCTAGGCCTCTGGGGCCCAGGTGGGACTCAGGGGGCTACCTCTAGGCTTCTGGGCCCTGGGTGGGACTGGGGAGAGTGTCCACAGACCTCCAGGCCCCGGGTGGGATGGGCAGGGGTTCCCCCAAGCCTCTGGGGCCCATGTGGGACTGTTAAGGTGTCCCTAGGCCTCTGGGCCCCAGGTCAGGCAGGGGGACTACCCCCAGGCCTTTGTGACCCAGGTGGGGCTGTGGGGGTGCCAATAAGCCTTCAGGCCCTACGTGGGATGGGCAGGGGAGCCCCTAAATCTCTGGGCCCCATGTGGGGCTGGTGGGGGTGTCCCTAGGCCTCTGGGACCCAGGTGGGACTCAAGGGGCTACCCTTAGACTTCTGGGCCCCACTGGGGGTCGTGTCCATAGACTTCTGGAGCCCAGCTGGGATTGGCAGGGGGTATCCCTGGGCTGGGGGCATTCCCCCATGGCCTCTAGGTCCCAGCTGTGTCCATGAGTGTCTTCCCATTGCCTGCAGGGGGGACCCCCCCATGGCCTATGGACCTCGTGGGGGGTGGCCTGGGAATGGAGCCCCTCACATGAGCCCCGGGGTGGGCCAAGGGATGTTCCTTAGCCTCTGTCTGGGCCAGGGTCAGGCCAGTAGAAGGCTGGTGAGCCAGGGACCATCCCTCAGCCTTGGGTCCCTGGGGTCAGGTTGGTGGCCAGGCTGCTGTCATGCAGCCCTGGCCAGGGAGCCCCCCACAGCTCAGGGGGCAAGGCTCGGGTGCCAATCCAGAGTCGCCTGCTCTCAGCCCATGCCCATGTGTCAGGGCTGGCCTGGCCTGGCCTAGGGTCCCCTGCCCTCACCACATGCCCAGGTGGTCGAGCTGCCTGGTCTGACCACAGGGTCTCACGTAGCGGTGGGGCCAGCCTGGCACTACCATGGGGTCTCCTCCTCTTGCCTTGTTGCCTCAGTTGTGAGGCTGGGGCAGCAGGTGGCCTGGGAGGGTAACCTGATCAACAGTGCTATTATTTGTAAAGTTGAACTCTGCTGAGCACCACCATATGCTGTGCCTATTATTTATCCTGTGCTTGAAATTGTTCTCTTGTGTGAGAGATTGTTCTACATTAATCAGAAAGTGACTGGAGGTGTGGGGCAGGGACAGATAATATGGAGGGACAGAGATAATTAATTGTATTTACCTATAAAGTACATGTTAATTAATGTTGTGTATATATCCTTTAGTGTCATAAGTGAAATAATTCTGTAACCCTGACACATAGGCATTATAACCAATGTCCAGCAAGACTCCATATTGCCAGTTTGGAACTCCTGCTTAAACATTGTACTCCATTTTGTATACTTGATGAAACCTGCTTTACGCATATCCTGTGTATGTTCATTTAAATATGTGAATGGGCCAGTCTCAATTGCCAGCCTGTCTTGATGGACCACAATTACCATTTAACTTTCTGAACAATGTGGACATCTCTGATTAAAGCAAACAGAAGGAGCCACCCCTACATTGTGGCCAGAGGTGGCCTTAGGCAATTGGGGGCCTGAGGCAAAGACCCACTGTGGGGCCCCACTGCTCCCTTCCCTGTGGCCCCAGTCCCCCCTGCACCCTTAACTGCCCCATATCACCCCCCAGGACTTGTTTGTTTTGCTGAACCAAACTAATACGATTATCCCTCTGGAACTCGTAAATTATTCTTGGGTATGGTATTTTTAAAGATCTTCCCATCATGAAGCTTGTAAGTTGATCATCCTTCACTTAACATAAATCAGCTAATGCTGAACTACAAAGTTGAAGTGAACATTTTTTTTTTTAAAGTGTGAGCATTAATTAATAAATAAGAAGTGATAACATTAGTGATGGCTCAAAAATAACTAAAATACCACATTTAAAATTTTGGCAGTCAAATCTTACAAATTTTTCATATAGGCTTGGGTTTATGTGCACTAAAGATATTTAATACAAATAATTATAATAAATAAAAATAAGTGAAAAGGAGGTTTCTAGTGTATAGCTATAAATGAAAAACACCAAATTTCAGTGAAATTCTCTGAAGTATTCAAGTTTATAAGACTCTGGCCCCCTCAAAAATATTAAATAATTAACTACAAAAGAAAGCTAAAAAATTACTTATCAAAAGAAAGACATACAGCACAGACATCACACACAGGTGTAATGATTGCCTAAGGGAAGCACTGTATTTAGAGGTAGCAGCCTATATGGACCTACCTGGTAACCTGAGCTAAAAAAAGCCAAAGTAAAAATTGTCACAAGGTCAAAGAAAAAGGCAAAAGAACAGACAAAAAAGAAAAGAAAAAAGCAGTATTTCACAAAATTAAAAAATGACAAAATAAATGGCCATACTGAGGAATTAAAAGTTGAGGCCACTGGAAAAGTTCCTGCTGTTGTGCTGTCTATTGCTTGCTCCTGCTTTTTTAGCATGTCAGTGTGAAGGTGATGGGCAGAGAATGGTGAAATCTGCATTTCAGATGAAGCACAGATCCTAATGACAGCTTGCCTTGATGAGCCAAGAGTGAAAAGTGCTTAGGCTTCCAGCCCTACTAGCTCTGCTAGATGGGAAACATTTCTATGTTTTTCTATGGTTTCATTTCTGTCTACCAGATTGAAGACAGGGCCCCTTATTGCTTGGGGCCCTAGGCGGCCGCCTGCTTCACCTACCCCAAAAGCCACCACTGATTGTGGCTACAGAAGACTGAGCAAATATTAGCAGACTAGGCCTGTGGAAAAAATTCCTGAGATTTGAGAGTTCTGTTGGGAGATCATGAGTGAGGCTTTTACCTGCCAATAATGTCACTACTTAATGTTACTATTTATTCTGCTCTTCAGTTTTGCCCTCCTATGAATTGTGCACAGCATAAGTACACGTACTAGGCAGCATACCACAAAGCTAACCATCCTTTTACTGAAAAGTTCCATGGGGGGTAGCCATGTTAGTCTAATCCAGTAAAAATAGAAAAGAGTCCTGTGGTACTTTTAAAGAGTAACACATTTATTTATCACATGAGCAAAATCCCATTTGGAAACCATTTTCAAATGTCTGACAAAATGGGAATTCACCCACAAAAGCTCTAACAATAAATAAATTTGTTACACTTTGAAAGTGCCTTGCTTGTTTTACAGTTGCCATACTTTATTGTGAACTCCTGTAATGTTGTCCGTCTTGCATTGAATAGTGTGATCCCAGCAATGCTGTATTTTTGGTTTGGACTCGCTCTTTCCTGTAAGAGTGGGCTTACTTAGTTTTTGCTGCTAATCCTCTCTGCTTTGTTTCCCCGGAAGTGGGATTGGGAGCCTGGCAGGAGCTAAGGGCAGGGTGGGAGAAATACTGCAGGAGGCTTCTCTGCTTTGCTTTCAGTTCACTTTGTTGTCGTCTCTTTGGCTATTTGATGGGGAGGAAGAAGGCAGGTAGCCTGGCTGTCTGGCTTGGTCTGCCAGTTTGGTGTGACCCTGCTCACAGCACTGCACTGGCAGCCCCAGCCAGCCTGCCTGCTTGCCTCATGAGTTCCCCAACTTCCCCTACCTGGATTGCATACACCTGGAAGCAGGGAGAGGGTCAGAGCCTATGTTCCCTCTAAGCTGTGCGCATGTGCGCACGCACACAGGTTGTGAAACCCGCGCACACAACAAAATCAAGCACGCACAAAAAAATTCAACAGCGCTAATATTTTTGTGCTACTTTAAGAAGGCGATTTCAAGTAGCGTGTTTCAAATAAGGCTTTGTAATTTATGAACTCATTTCCATCACCATATCAAAATAAAATTTAGACATTATTTGATCATACAGACTTACTGCCTTGCATGCACAAGCTTGAATACACTCACTGGCATGTGCACGAATTTGGACACTGGTTCCAAAAATTTGCACAAAAGAAATTTTTTGTGCACACAGCCTATGAAAAATTAGAGGAAACACTGGTCAGAGGCTTTTTAAATTTCCTGTCCTGTGGTATGAGCGACCCAACATGGCAAATTGCAGCTGCTGTGCTGCCATCCCTCCATTCCCCTGCTCCACAATCTCATGCTGCCACTCAAAGTGGAGGTCAAAGCATTACAGCAAAGTTCAGGGAAGGCATGGGCTCTATTTTAAGAGCTTGAGAACTGCAGTGGTAGGTGTCTTCAGCGTGGGTCAGCAGGGTGTCATCTTTCATCTGCACCTAGATGCCATCCACTTCTCCAGTACCTGGAGAACCTAAACAAGTTGACTGGAAGTTCCAGGGATGGTATCATCCACCACCCTCCCTCCCACTCCTATTTTCTGATCTCCCTGACTCCTGATGTTTAGCAACAGAAACCTGTAGGAGATAGGGAATGATATGACTTGTCAGAGGAGGAGAATTTTTATATGTCCTCCTCACATGGTCTGTGAGCTTTTAAGAGGATATTTCCAGCACCTTGATTCATTTGTAGGGAATACTGGAGGTGAATGATTGCTCATTTTACCATTTTAATGCAGAGGGGTATGAAGGAGTTGTATTACAGCATGGCATGGGGCCTCTGTGTGGTGGGAGAGCGGTACAGAGGCTAAACACTCTGGACCAGGATAATACATGGTGATCTACATGGTCAGACTGCACTGGTGCCTAGACAGCTGCTGGCTAGAAACTGACAGCTTCAATTTTAGTCATCAGCTGGCATGGCCCCAGAGAGCATATTTCCTTTCAGAAACATCACATCTCCATGTTTCCAAAATTTCCATTTCATGTGGAACTTCCCCACTTCAAAATATTTCACGTGAATTCCAGTTTCAAGTGGGGCCCAGGATAGGGGTAGGGCCTGTTGGGTCATGGGGGGGGGAGATGTCTGTTGTGGGTGTGGCCTATTGGGGTCAGACCCATGACAGGGGAAGGGTCTAGCACAGGTGGAGCCTGTGGGACTGTGTCCCAGGTCTTTTTGCTATCTAGCAACGCTCCTGGTGGGGATGGCCCAAGGGACCCAATGGAGTAGAAGATGGAGGATTATATGGTGAGGGGGAGTGATGACACCCACGCTGGACTCAGGCCATGGAAATAAAGGCCAGCTTGCCCCTTCTAACTGGGGTCGGGGAAGGTGGCGTGGGGAGTAAGAGGAGAGCCTGAGCGGCCTCCACTGCCTCCAGAGTTAACAGCACCATAAGTGACTCTGAGCGGGCATGAGGCGAGACCTTGCCCGGGGAAAGGGGGCTGCTTGGTTGAGAGAGCTCTCGCCCCATAGGTACCGGACTGTACCAAGCCTGTGGTGCTGAAGGAGACTGTGGCTGGTGCTGGGGTGAGCTCGGCTCCGGCAACCCCAGGCTGTAGCAGGCCTGCAGCACCGGGGACGGAGGTGATTGGCGCTGGGGCGAGCCGAACACCAGTGGTACCAGGTTGTGCCAGGGTTGCGGTGCCGGGGGTAACCTTGAGTAGTGCCAAAGCAATGGGTTGGTGCTGAGGTGCTGGAGTTGACACCAAGTTTGTCAGCGGTGGCCACTGGTGGCACAGTGCCACGTCGGCTCCGGTGCCAAGCTGAGTCTCGGCGCTGGACAGGAACCTGAAACCTCGGGTGAAGAGTGCCCAGCCTGTTCAGAGGCTGCGGCATGGCACCTTTGTTCCCTTTCCTTGATTGTCCAACGTTTGAAGGACAGACACAGGGAACAGGCTGAGACCAGATGGTCTTTGCCTAGGCACCTGAGGCACTTCCCGTGGGGATCCTTCTGAGGGAAAGCCTTGCCATACTCGGAACAGGGTTTGAACCCTGGCATGCTAGACGGTAGTCTGCAATGTTCCATTTCCAAAGGGATAGCGGTTAGTCTAGTCCAGCAAAAATAACAAGGAGTGGTGTGGCACTTTAAGACTAACAGATTTAGTTTTCGCATGAGCTTTCGTGGGAGAAAATCCCACTTCATCAAATGCTTTGAACATGGGTGAACTTACAGAATGGAATGAAAATAAATGCAAGGGGGTGTAAAACATAGGATCAAGTCATACAGTAACAGCAAATCAGAGCAGTTGTTAGGTTCAAACCATGGGAAGCCTCTAGTCAAATTACCTTTCGTAATGGGAAAAAAACCCATAGTCTTGATTAAGTCCTGCTTTCACAGAATTTACCTTGCATATTAATTCAAATTCAGCTGTTTCTCTTTGAAGTCTTGATGTTCCAGCCACATCTCTGATGACAGTCGTTAACAAATCATTTATCGAGTTATTAGAAAGATGGAAGTGCTCAGCAACTGGTTTCTTTGTTTTGTGATTTTTGATATCAGCTCTGTGTTCATTTACTCTTTGCGCAGCGATTGTCCTGTTTGTCCAATGTATAAGGCATTGGGGCATTTCTTGCACATGATGGCATAGATCACATTAGTAGATGAGCAGGTAAATGAGCCTTTGATAGAGTAGCAGGCTTGATTAGGACCTATGATGGTATCCATTGTGCAGATATATGGGCAGACTCGGCAGCATGGTTTGTTGCAGGGCTGTATGCCTGCTTCAGTGTTTCTGTTGTTAGATCTGTAATTGCTGGTGAGTATCTGTTTAAGATTGGGTGCCTTCTGTAGGCAAGGAGAGGTCTGTCTCCCAAAGCTTGAGAGAGAGAAAGAGGGATCATCTCTTAGAAGAGGCTGTAGGTCCTTAATGATCTGTTGCAGAGGTCTGACTTGAGGGTTGTATGTGGTGACTAGTGGTGTTCTGTTGCATTCTTTCTTGGGCCTCTCATATAGTAGATGACTTCGGGGAACCCATCCAGCTCCGTCAATTTGTTTTCTTACTTCCCCAGGTGGGCACTGTAGTTTCAAGAATGCTTGATAGAGATCCTCAAGATGTCTGTCTCTGTCCGAGGGATCAGAGCAGATGTGGTTGTATCTTAGGGCTTGGCTGTAGACAATGGATCATGTGGTGTGTTTAGGATGGAAGCGCGAAGGATGTAGGTAACTATACCAATCAGTAGGTTTTCGGTATAGGGTGATGGTGATGTGTCTATCCCTGATTTGTACTGTAGTGTTGAGAAAGTGGATCTCCTGTGTGGAGTGCTCCAGGCTCAGTTTGATGTTGGGGTGGAAATTATTGAAATCTCTGTGAAAATCTTCAAGAGCATCCCTGCCATGTGTCCAGATGATGAAGATGTCATCAATGTAGTGTAGGTAAAGAAGAGGCGTTTTGGGATGACACTTGAGAAAACGTTGTTCTAAGTCACCCATAAAGATGTTGCCATATTGTGGGGCCATGCAGGTGCCCATAGCACTGCCACTGAATTGGAGATATAAATGATCCTCAAATCTGAAGTGGTTGTGGGTGAGCACAGTCACAAATTTCAGTCACAACCTGCACTGTGGCATCATCTGGGATGGTTCTTCTAATAGCTTGCAATCCATCCTTGTGTGGGATGTTGGTGTAAAGAGCTTCTACATCCATAGTGGCCAGAATGGTGTTTTCTGGAAGTTTTCCAAAGGACTGTATTTTCCTCAGGAAGAATGTGGTGTCTTGAAGATAGCTAGGGATGTTGATAATGTTACTGCCGGCCTATCTGGCTATGTGAACTTCCTCCTCAGACCCTATGCTATCAACATCCCTAGCTATAGTACAAATCAGGGATAGACACATCACTACCACCCTATACCGAAAACCTACTGATCGGTATAGTTACCTACATCCTTTATGCTTCCATCTTTAACACACTACACGATCCAAGGTCTACAGCCAAGCCCTAAGATATAATCACATCTGCTCTGATCCCTCAGACGGAGACAGACATCTTAAGGATCTCCATCAAGCATTCTTGAAACTACAGTACCCACCTGGGGAAGTAAGAAAACAAATTGACGGAGCTAGATGGGTTCCCCAAAGTCATCAACTGCTTTCCATAGGCAAATAGAATTTTTTTAGAAAATAAGAACCCTAATTCCACAAACACAACACTTTTCTTTAAACAAACTAAATGAAAAACAGTTTGAAAGCCAAAGTAAATAAGTTATGCTAGTCAGATTGTATTAAGAAAGTGAAATGCCTGAACTAGAAAACAGGAAAAGAAAAAGGAAGCAGATCTCCCTTTTCTGTGTTTTGCAAACCCATCTCTCTTCACCAAATAAATCTTTCTTTAAAGGCACTTTCTGACAGAAAATATGGCAGAGAAAATGACCATCAGCAACAGCTGATATCCAAAGAATATTGAGTTTGTCTCCAGAGAAATGAATTCTAGTGAACAAATTATTTTATACTAGTCTAAAAATCTCTAGTTTATACCTCTGATCACTAGATACTGAGCAAACAACCTTTCTGTTGCTGTGTTCCACTCCTGAGAACATTGTGATGTTTCTTTTGGAGCATCAAGTTTCCATTGGATTCCTGATCTTTAAAAGTGATGTGCCATTGGTGGTGTGTTTTGAAGCAATATACCTATGTTTTGTTACAAAAATAGTAAAATATATTTAGGGACACACTTGAATCCACTTAAAAATAATAATATTTGCCAGCAATGGTGACATTTCCTGAATCCCACTTACAAAATAGAATTATAAACCACATGCACATATTTTGAAAATGCCAAATAAAGAGTTTCATTTGCATTTGTGCTGTTTTAAAAGTGAAAACAAATAGAGTCAAACTATAGGGATGTGCTTTATAGTCTCAGTAGGAGATTTTTAATGATTGAAAGATAATGGGAGTTGGGTACTTAATATCCATTTAATGCCTTCGAAGATCTCCCTTTAGTTATGATTTACTTGGTGTATGCAGTCTGGTCAAGCCAAGCCTCGTAGTTCTTACCAACAATATTCAAGACTCAAAGTCCTCAGGAAGTTGAGTCATTTTGCAGTCCTCAACAATATATGTTATGGTTTGCAACTATTCAGATTGGCATAGCGGACTATCTCTAAAACAAATTCTGCTACAGCACAAAACTCATGTACAAAATACAACTGTTTCATAAGGCTCCACTGCCTTCATTGTAAATTAAATGCAGCTTGACGTTGAGTGGAATCTAAAACAAGTTAATTATTTGTCACTTTCTCTGTGGACTGTGAAACTGATCATGCATCCTCTAGTCTACTGCAAATCCCTCCACCAGAGATTCAGAATGTATTCACAGTGGGCACTGTATGGGCAGATAACCATGAGATGAACTATGTGGGGGAGAATGGATTAGTGTTCATGATGCATGCCCTGTAAGTATCCAGCTACAGGATGTCTGTAGTCTGGAGAAATGGACAATCCCACCAGCCAATCAAATTCAAGTATTTATGTGACTCTTGGTCAATGAATCAAACAGATGTTGATTTTATAATCATAGGTCCAACATTTAAAGTCTTCCATTTGAAGAGTTGTCTGCTGAAAGTGGAAACTTACTGATATTGCTATGGAAGAAACATAGCATGCCACACCAAATGCCCTTAGATACTGAGGCACAAATCCTGTTCTCCTCATGAAGCCAAGTATGGATTAGCTGTGAGAGAATCAGGTGATGAATCTCATAAATCTATACTGCAAGGAAAATCCCAAGGCACCAAGTCTCAGAGCCCAGGTCAACTGACTCAAACATGGAAGGCTTGAACTTTTAGGCTAAAATAGCTGTCTAGAAATAGCTAGTCTGGAATCTGGTCATGGAGACTCTGTGGCACACCAGGTGGAGTGTGACCAGGTACATCAGGTATGATGTGTTCTTATCAGTTTTGTTTTGTGTCCGGCACTGCTATCAGTTTGGCTTCATGTGTGAATGTGTGCATGAATCTCTGAAAGCATGTTCCCTTAGGATTACCCCAGCTCAGATCTGTAACTGGGAATATAGTTAGCCCAGTGATCTAAAGCCTGGCTTTGGTCTTAAGCAGGAACTCAGTTAGCATGGTGATCCTAAGCTGAGTTGTTCCTTTGGTTAATTCTTTGGGTTATCTGTGGCTCAAATCCCTAGTGAGAAGTTAGTTAGCTCAGTGATTAGGAGCCTAGGCATACCCTGGTTGCAAGAGGTAAACTGAGACAGCTCTTATGATGAAGGAAACCAACATGACCATGGATCCTTGTAAAAATAAAGGTGGCAGGCTAGGCTTTATTGCAGTGTAGCACTATGGCAAAAAATCTATTTCAACAGATTTGTTGGCAGCATTTGTGCTCTCAATGCAACAGAAGAGCTCAACTGATGGCAGGACTCACCGTCATCCTCTTTGGCTGCACACAATCTGCACTCCAGGGCTCCTATTTTTGTATCCTGTTTAGACCTACAGACTCAACCCCCTTGGGGATCCAAATTTACTTTGATTGCTCCACATACCCCTTTTTTGCTGCTAGCCATCAATTTGAAAGGTCCACACATTGCTGGACATCTCCATCTGTCAAGTTCTCAGGTCTGGTCAAAGCATTACCTTTATCTCCTTGCCACTAGGCTGATCCAACACCTCCCACCTTTCTCAAGGTATGTTTCCATTTTTCATATTTATTATTGCAATTTTATCTATTTCTTGCCAATTTCAGTGAAGTTGAATTTGACAACCTCTCTTATCAGTACCTTCAGCTCAGACCCACTGTACGTTCCGTTCAGGCCCACTGTTTTGGATTACTTTTTTAGGCCTTGGGCTGGCACCTGGACTTTTCTACTTATCTTTTCTATTTTAACCTTTTACTTTCTCCTACAGATTCAATCCCTTCTCCAGTCTCAAAGCCATGCTCCAATCCAAAACCAATGTCTGCACTGATATTTTTAGCCCCACTGTCCAAGCCCCTCAAACTCAAGTTAATTGGCCCAGGCTCTGACACTAAACATCATGGCTGTCAATATAAACTATGGAGTTCAGTGGCCTTAGGGATTTGTGCCTTTAGGGTGGTATATGCCACTTGATGATAGAATAAGTCCAGGATCATTCATTATTGCTGATCAGTCATTTGTCCAGCATATAGCTGGACTGAACTCCCAGGAAAAGCATTGTAGAAGCAGAAAGATGTGGAAATCTGATTGTATTTTGTTTTTCACCAGGCTACGTTATGAACTTTTTGGTACACAGATGGCTATGAAATATACAGGAAAAACTCCCTTTCCACAGTATTATTATTAAGCAGAGTTAGAAAACGAATGTGTCAACTAGTAGTGAACTCTAGCTTTTATAATGTTCTCTGCCCCACTCAGAAGGATGACAAAAATTTGTATAGTGGAACATGCTAAGTGCAATTGAGATAAACTCTCAAGCCTATATATGATGGAAACCATTTAAAGGCAAGGGGTATTGTCACACCAACAGCAATACTAGATCCAGCACCTATTCCCATTCTCATTTTTTACTCTACCTCTTTAGTTTTTGGTATTTCTGTTCCTCTTTCCTTCAGCTAGCCTCACAGCAGCATGGTGTCTCTGAGAAATGCTCTTAAATCAGGGTCCAGCAGTAGGCAATAGTATTCTCTTACTTTCTTGAGTTCTACTAGAGATATCCAAATGCTTTACTCTGACACTTTCATTTCACCCCCCTTCAGTCCATCAGGATTCAAACCAGGGACTCAGAACAGAAAGATGGGCTTGGCTAAAGCTGCTTTATGGACTGGATCCTTGAATGACTCTAAGATTTGAATTACAATCTCTGCAAGACTCCATAAATTGACTCAGTGGGTTGATACAAAGAACATCCAAACAAAACAGTGAGATCCACTTTATTTCTCAGCAGATTATCTGGCCATATGATCCTCATTGAGCTAGGTAGCAGTCAAGCCTAACTCTTTTTGTTTGTCAGGCAGCTAAGGATAGCAGGAATAGCAGAAATTTCTGGCCAATGTGTGGCCATAAGTTTTCTTCTGAAGAGTAGCTATATTCGAGTCCTGAGGCAGAGCTTCAGAAAACACAAATGCATTCCATAATATATTTATCAGTCACTAAAACATGATTTTTTGTAATTTCATCATCCCATGACACTATGTAGGAACTATATTTGAAGGAGGATTGTTTGACTATTCTCAGATTTCAAACTCCCTTCACTGAAAACTTAACTAATCAAATGACTGAATCAGAGAAGAAAACAAAGAAAAACAAACAAACAAACAAGCAAACACGCACTTATTAAAGAATAATACAAAATAAAATAATGTAGAACTAGTCAGGTATCCATTCAATTTAATTTTTCACTCAGGTAATCCTATCCCTATCTTTTGTTGGTATATTTTCTTTTTAGTTTATAAACTTCTTGGGGTAAAAAAATAGGTTTCACACATGCTTATAAAGCTTTTTTTTTGCATAGTATTGGAACGAGTACTACCAACCCCATCCCCTCAAAGCAATAATAGTTAATAACAATAATGATGGTTTTTTTTAATGTTCCTCACACTATTCTTTTTATAAACTGCCTATCCAATTATTTGTCAGCCCCAGAAATGACTGAGTGGTATAGGTAATGTGAGATATTAAGGGTAGCAGACACTCTAAGAGTGAGCTTATTTGGCTTTCTGGGATGTGGGTGGGCACAAGCCTGCTCACTGCTAAAACCCCTCCCCCAGCCTAAGGGGAGGTGGCATTGGACCTGGGACCAAGTGAGTATGAGGGACAACTAATGAGAAAACAGGGACAGGTGTGAGGTTATAGGTTCAAAATTAGGCATTCAGAGGGGGTCACAAAGCAGAAAACCCCAGACAGCACCCACTGCTCCCAGAAGGTGATGAGGGAGCCAGTGGATGCCACCTAGAGGAACTCTTGCCAGATACGTGAACAAACAAAGGACCGGAAATACACCCCACAATCACAGAGACCCCCCCCCAGCCAACCTCCTCTCCCTCATCTTATAGATGGCAGTTTTAGCGAGGGCTAGGAGGATGTTGATGAGGAGATCCCGCGACTTTGTGGGGACGTGAATGGGGACTGCATATATAAGCAGGAAAGGGGAAAAGTGCAGCCAGAATCTCAACAATAGGTTCTGGAGGAGCCAGAAAAGGGGCTGCAACCTGGCGCACTCCAGGTATGCATGAGCCAGGGTCTGCCTCACATCGCAAAATGGACAGGTCTCGGGGTATTGGGTGAACCACGCAAAGTACACACCCAGGCTGACGGCTCCATGAAGGAGCCACCAACTGATGTCCCCGGCAGGCCATAGGGTTAAGGTGAAATAGAGGCTGGCCCACCGGGGGGTCCTCACCCTCCATGGGTGGCATCAGGTCCCGCCATTTGGTGTCTGGGCAGGATGTGAGGGCAAGGAAATGGATGGTGTGGAGCACGAACATGTACAGATAGTCCTGAGGTGCAGATTGGAAGGGGACCAGCTGCAACCCTAGCAGCCAGCTGGGTGCATGGGGTGAGGGTGGCTGGGGGAGCTTGCGGGGAGGGCCAGGACTGGGGGTGGGAGAGTACCCTCTTGCAGAACCTGCTCGAGGTACATCTGAACAGTGATGGGCAAGGCTGCTTTTACCTCCTTGAGTAGGCAATGGGAGGTATGGGGGGTGGACAGCTGCATGAGTTGAACAAGCGCAAGGGGATCCACCCAGTCCCCTTGTGCATAGTCCAGGAGGTCTCCGATCCTAGTGAAGCCCACCAGGGCCAAACTCCGCTGCACAGAAGGAGACTCCACCTCCTTTACACAGAGATGGAGGTTGTGTAGCAGGGGCTCCACAAGCAGGTCTACCCCTTCAGTGGGCACAACAGTCCTGGAGGCCGAAACGAGGCTCCAGGTCCAGAGGAGGTCCTGATAGAAGGCTAGCAGCTTAGAGAGGACTCGTGGAAGCCCCCTCGGATGGAGATAAAAAAGCTGCCAGTCATATCAGAGCCCTAAGAGTGAGTGAAGGGAGGTATATAAGCTGTAGAATGTTAAGAGCTTGTTTCCTTAGTGGCTAGCTGTGGTTACTGCAGGGCAATCAGAGGCACCCAAGATCAGTTAAGGACTAGCAAGGTGTCTGACTAAAGGTGCCCTGCCCCAAACAGAAGGGGCACAAGCTGGAGAAGGAGCAGGAGGTTAGTTCTGTGCTGCAGAACTTCAAAAAGACATTGGAGAAGAGAAGGAGAGAGACAAACAGAGTAAAAGACAGACAGAGAGAGCTGGAGAAGAAACCCAGCAGAAGGAGAGACTGGGTGAAAACCCTAAAAAGGTATAAAGGAGGGGGAAAACAGCCCAGGGGAAAGGAATGCAGGACTGGCACTTGGTCAGCAGTGTATGGCTGCATGTCTTAGGGACCCGGGGCTGGGATCCAGAGGAGAGGGTAGGCCTGGGTCCCAAACACCCCTCTTCACACCAGAAGCAACACCCATGGCAGGTCCTACAGGGGGAAACAAAGAAGAAGAGGACCCCTGTGTCCCACTAGCCTTCTAGAGCATGAAACCCACCACCACAAAGGTACTGTTGTTTTGTCACAGTAAATAGGAACGCAAGTTGAAAAGTTCATGGATGTTTTTGAATTATAGATTTCTCAAATAGTGCTGGAGCTATATATGTAACACTTTTGCCCTTACGTGCCTAGTTACCTTCACCTCCATTAAATCCAAGAGCACATTACTAGAAATTTTTCAAAGCATCTGATGAAGTGGGATTTTCTCCCAAGAAAGCTCATGCAATTAATAAATGTGTTAGTCTTTAAGTGCCATAGGACCCTTTGTTTGTTTTACCAGAAATGGCTACCATTCCATAGAGATGCAGTCCTTAATTTTCCATCATGTTGTCTTCCTTTACATATATATGGGATGATTAAACTATGTAGATTATGACACTTTCTATATCATCTTAATTTGGTTAGGACACCATGAGTGAACCATGAGTTGGACTTGGTTTTGTACATGTATGTCTTCCCCTTTCTAAGTCTCATTCTTCTAATGTGCAGAAAGAACAGCAAATATGGAATGTGGCTTAGCAGAGAACTCTACGGTGAGCTGAAATACAAAAGGGAAGCTTACAAGAAGTGGACAGAGGACTAGGGAGGTGTATGAAGATATTGATGAAGCTTGCAGGGATTAAATCAGAAAGACCACAGGGCAATTGGAATTGCAGCCTGCAAAGGATGAGAAGGATAACAGGAAGCAGTGCTTCAAGCATGTCAGTAACAAGAAAAGGGTCAGGGATGGTAGAGGTCCCTTACTGAGTGGAGCAGGTATCCTCATGGCAGATGATGCAGAAAAGGCTAAAGTACTCAATGTTGTTGTTGTTTTTGTTTGTTTTACCTTGGTTTGCACAGGCAGGGACAGTTCCCAAAACTACTACACTGGGTAACACAGAATGGAGAAAAAAAAGAGCAGCCCTCAGTGATGGAAGGTCAGGTTAGGGACTACTTAGAGAAGTTGGATGTGCACAAGTCTATGGGGCCAGATGAACTCCGTCCCAGAGTACTGAGGGAGTTGGGTGATGTGATTGTACACCCACTAGCCATTAACTTTGAAAACTTGTGGTGAACAGGGGAAGGTCCCAGATGACTGGAAAAAGGTGAATATAGTGCCTATCTTCAAGAAAGGGAAAAAGGAGGACCCAAGGAATTACTGACTAATCAACCTCATCTCAATTCCTGGAAAAATCGTGGAGCAGGTCCTCAAAGAATCCATTCTATAACACTTGGAGGAAAATAAAGCGATCTGGAACAGTCAAGCATGAATTCACCAAGGGGAAATAGTGCCTGACCAACCTGATCACCTTCTATGATGAGATGACTGTATATGTGGATATGGGAATAGCAGTTGATATGATGTATCTCAACTTTAGCAAAGCTTTTGACACAGTTTCCCACAGCATTCTTCTCAGCAAGTTAAGGAAGCATAGTTTAGAAAATGGACTATAAGGTGGACAGAAAGAGGGCTAGATAATTGGGCTCAGTGGTTAAGGATCTATGGCTCAGCATCTAGCTGGCAACCAGTAACTAGTGGAGTGCCCCAAAAGTCGGTCCTGGGGCCAATTCTGTTCAACATTTTCATTAATAATCTGGATGATGGGACAGAGTGCACACTCAGTAAATTCAGATTTAGTATGGTTAACAATAGCAAGACTAGTAGTAGTACCTGAAGATCAGCAGTGAAAGTGCATTAATTGACTGCTTCAGAACCTATAGTAGGGCTATCTGCCCCTTTAAGGGCCAGCAGCGTAAGACAGCAGCACTCTCGGCCCTAATGACAAGCATAGTAAGTAGGCAGGTATTGTGAACCAGCTGATCCAGCTGAGCAGAAAATTTAAAAAAAAAAAAAAATGGCTTCAATTCCCAGCTGGAAGACATAAATGTGGACCCATATCTGCATGAAAAAGAGGGCCAGAAGGGAAAAAAACACTTTCTGAAGCAGGAGCAGAGATGGCTGGGCTGACGGCTGGCCCTTTAGTGCCCCCAAGAGTAGGGGAGGTTAGGGCTACTGCGAAGCAGAGAATTCTACCATATCAGTCCAGGTCAGGATTAACATTCTAGCTTCTTCTCCATATCTGCTGTGTTTCATGTGTAGAAAAAGAGCCTACATAGAAGGCCAAAGGAGGGCTGGGTATTTATGACTTTTTGTCCCCAGGGGAGCAGACACACCCATGATGCCACAACCACCCATATATCCAAGTCACCTACATCGCCAGCTGGAGATTAACTTAATATTCCTGTGTTCTGGCCCTTAAGCCCCCTGCCTGACTTGCTGTATATGGACAGAATGTATGTCTCTCATTCAGCAAAGCACTTAAGCACAATGGGACTCCTCACATGCTTAAAACTAAGCATTTACTTTAAGTGATATCTTGAACTGGGGCTAATGGTATTGCAACTATGTGTGCAAGAATGAACCATATTTACCAGAACTGACTGATGAGGTAAATCCACAGAAAATATTGTTCTTTTGTTTCTTGTATTGATTTTTCCTTCCACATTTGAGTTTTGGCTGGCAGAAAAGTATGGTAGAAGAAATACATGTACAATTCCCTATAAACAGACCTAAAAGTCAGTCAAATGTGCAAAAATTAAATGGAAATTACACTCTTTAATATTAGCCTTCTATCCAATTATTCTTCAGAATTCTCTGTCTTCTGGTTAAGTTTTGCATGACTGTAATGGTCACCTGTGGGAAAAAAAAGTTACTCTGTTTGCTCAGATGTTTTTTCTGATTTAATAGAACCTAGTAGAATTCAGTGAAGTCTTGTGAAAGCTACTACAGACCTTCAATGCACCTTCAGCCTGATCTGTAACACTCATGACATCCTACTTTAAGCGTCTGCTGGACGGATCTGCCAATCACACTAAATTATGTGCAGGGCTCAGTGATGTGAACAGATACTCACTCAGATTTAGAAAGAGACCACCACAACTCACTGATTTGTGACCTTAACAGTATTTGGACACAGGTCTCCAGAGGTGAAAGGTTTGTTCATTATGTGTGCGGTGCTTTTAAAAAATATTTTTATATCACTGGCAGGAAAGCAAAATAAACAGATTCAGCCACATTCCAGCTGTCAAACTCTGTATACACTTTAATGACTCTATGTAAATTCAGGAAACATCCTTTCACACTAGACTTTGAGCTGTTTCTCTCAAAATATCTTATTACTGTGTGGGAGAACATGACACTGAGGTTAACAAAGGATTAAAAATAATAGCTTTTAAAAGGTAAAGCAAATCACAAAGAAAATTACCTTGGAGCACAAAATGAAACAAAAGAGCTCAAGAAGTAAATGACTGTCATATAGTTAACAGATTAAAATTTTCAGGTGGCAAAAACACACAGAAAATCAGAATTCCTCTCATGAAGAGCTTGGTACCAGAAAAACATGAGGGAAGAGGTTTTCAACACAAATTCCACTCTAGCCGCAGACATGAGGCAGTGGATGAGGGATGCTGGAAACAAAGGGAGGCTTAAGCACATATTTAACTTGATGCTCTATGAGTAGTCACATTGGATGACATTTGGACTCCATTGAAATCTGTGGGCAGTTTTGTTGTTAACTTCAATGAGGCTAAGATATCACCAATTAACTCCATTATGGCACTCCTGACAGAATGTAAAATTAGGCTTGTGCATAACTCTTTGCAACAAATAAATATATGATAAATAAATTTGTTATCCTTTAAGGGCTACAGGACTCCTTTTTTGTTTTTCTGAACTAGACTAACACCACTGTCCCTTTGGAATATAATTCTTTGGATGAGCAGGAGAAGAGGAGGGACGGTGAAGGACAAGATTTATAATAAAGAGATTCATTCAGAACATTGTTTTGCCAGGCGAAAGTCCAGGAAGTGGAAATTCTCTCCGGAAACGAAGTCGAGACACCACAAAGCAGCAGCAGCAGCAGCATCTGCCACAGATATACAGAGGGGTAAAATGGCTGACGAAGATCACTATGATCTGAAACGTGGGAGATGCAAGCCAGAAAAAGAGAATGGTCATCATTCACTGATTCAGTATCTGAGCTCTTATGCTTCTGTTAGTGGACTTTATGTTTATGCTGCTGGGAAATACAGCTGCACTTCCAATTTCCAAGCAGTAGAAGTTCCACAGATGATGGCAGCAAAGACACTGCCTACCCTTTGTTTGGATGAATGATCAACATCTAGCTGGATACCAGATGAAAGAAAATGCTAACTTTCGCCTCCTGGCTCCATTAAGTGTGTTGACTAAAGAGCAGAGCACATAGTAATTCTTCCATGGAAACACTTAACTGTTGAGACTGGAAACAGCTTCAGGAAAGGACCAGTTTTGAGAAAATCATTTTGGAAAAAAAAAATTGAAAACAAGAGTTTCACAATTAAAAATGTCCCATTTCAACATTTTCAAAACAAAAAAAAATTCCTTTCAAAATGACAGTTTCAAAGTTCAAATTAATATTTAGTACAGAATATTGTTGGGTTTTTTTTAAAGAGGCTACTTGAAATTTGCAAAACAAAATGTTTTGATTGAACTTTCATAATTTTTTCCCCAATCTGATATTGGGAAAAGACTTAGAAACTTCAGATTTTTATGCTACAGAAAAACCATTTCCTACCTAATTCTAATAAAAAAGGTGTTGTCTGTCAGTATAGACCCTACTTCACATGTTTTCTAATAAACAGTTCTTTCTTGTGTAATGAGGCAATCTACTAGAACACTATAGCAATAGAGTGAGGGTAGGTAGCAATTTATTTTCATACCCAACTGAAACCATTAGGGAAACTAAAGCTATATACTGTATCTGGAAGGAATGCATTTACATACTTTCATTCCTAGAATGAGTTTCTTGCTTTGAAATGGAAACAGTTTCCTAACTTAAAGTAGGTAATTACACACTCCATTAAACAAGTAATTAACAGATTACAATTTAGAAAAAAAAAAAACTTGAAAATGAGCAATTCAGATGCTGAATGTGAAGCGCACTGTTATAATTAGCATACCTTTTGAATGGATTAACCAAGTATACAATAACTGGAAAAAAAAAAACTGTTTTCTTCCGTGCTGATCATATGCAACAAATATCATTTTATGAGTCTTACAACAACATAGCTTATGAAGAAATTTATTGTTAGGAACTTGTGTTAAATCACTCCAAAAAACAAATAGAGAAAGTTTTGAAGGTTATTATTATGCAGGTGGCATACAAGGAAGAGTAGTTGTATCACATGAGAAACACCAAAGGCCAAATTCTGCATTTTGATGCAGAAATGCCTCGCCTGTTGACTTGAAGCAGAATTTGTTAGAGACAAATCCAAGTCATAAAATTTAGCAGTCTGTAGTTTTAAGTATCATGGAAGGTTACTATAATTGACACATCATCAAATATTTATATATTTTTATATTTAAATTTTGTTTGCTTTGTGCATTTGACAGAATCCTCAGGGTTGCCACAACAGAATTAAGATTGCCTGGGAAGTGAGGAGGGAGGCACATGCAGGTTTATCAATGTCTAGCCTTTTATCCCTTCACTAGAGATATGTTCTTGGTATGAACTGACCCCCAGCACATCAAAGCCCATACAATTAGAATCTTCAGCTGATGCCTGAACACAGCTGTAGGTCCCCTCTGTGCCACTGAAATGGTTGACAAAGAATTTAGAGTAGTCAAGGATCTTATTCTCAGTGTATAATAAGTATCACACTTTATTCTTTCTTAGTTATTTTCTTCTGAAAAGACCTTTTAAACATCAACGAAGAGAAAAGACATTGAACTTTTATAAACAACCAGAAGGAAAAAACAAAATAAACAAAGACTATGTTTACACAGCCACAGATATTTCAATTTTTTTTCAAAATAATTATTTCAAGTTTTTTCTCAAAATAATTATTTCAAACTAAAATTAGTTTGAAATTGTTATTTCAAAATAGGAGTCCAGGGAGGACTCTCTATTTTGAAATAAATCAGAGGTTTTGTTTCAAAACAGAGTCCTTGCTGGACTCTCTTTTGAAAAAATAGGATGCCAACACAAACAATGTTCTCCTCTAAGGCCCTGAGGCAGCTGAGCAACTCAAATTCCCCCCCCCCCCCCGTAGGTCCGATTCTGCCACCCCCAGCTCTCCTGGTAAGCCCCCTCAAGCCAGCCTGATCTCTTTCTCCTATCCTAGCCCACTCCCCCCAGTAACACCCCAGCCAGCCTGACCCCCCCACACACACTCTTACCCAGTCGCGTGGGGCTGAGCCATGGCTCCTATGGCTGCAGAAGCACTGATGATATTCTGAGCATGCTCTGTCAGAGCTTCTCTGGGCAGGAGTTTTGATAATTCCCAACTCTGGGGAGCTGTCAGCCAGCTGGAAGACAGAGTCTTCCAGCTGAGTAGGGACTCTGGCTGCCGGCTGTTTGTGGTGGGCAGCACCCCCTGTGCAGAACAGTGGCGGGGAGCTGTGTGGCCATGCAGCTTAGATGCAACATTGAATACAAAGTATAGGGTTACTATTTTGAAAAAAGCCAATCCCATGGCTTGGACTGTTTTTTTCTTTCTTCCAAAATACCTATTTCAAAAGAATGACTATTTTGAAATAGATCTAGTTGTGTTTTGGGGTGGGGTTTTTTTGTTTTTTTTTTTGCAATAGGGCTCCATTTCCTTAAAAAAAAAACGGTATTTTGAAAAAGTAAAATGACTACAGAGACAAGAAATAAAGGTTTTTTGTTTTTTGTTTTTCCTAATAAAGCCTGATTTTTTTCAAAAAATCTTTACAGTGTGGACATACCCAAGGAGTCCTATGGCACTCAAAGACTAACAAATGAGGCATTCCACTTTACTACTATGTCAGACACTGGATTTTTAAAATTAATTGGTGAAAAATAAAATAAATTGGCAATGTCCTTAGTGCTACTGTATTACTGATTTTCCTAATATACACAATAAAATCTTAACCTTAAAATTACCCAACCAATTTAAAAATCATATAATTGCCTTTATTTCAGGGGATTAGATGAAGAAAGGGATAAAAACATTAATATTAAGGACAAAGATGACAGGAATATTCAAATCTGAAAATACAGGAAGAGATTTAATTGCATATGACTCGAGGCTGTAATTTAGGGCATCAAAAATAGGCATACTCTGCTGTTTCTTTTTCCCTGAAAGGTCTCCAGTACAATAAATGTCCAGCCCCAGTTTTGCTCTCTGTGCTCTGACAACAGCACAGTCTCATACTTAGACTCACAGACTTTAAGTTAAGAAGGGACTAAAATGATCAGTCTGTCCGAACTCCTGACAATACAAGACATTGAACCTCACCCACCCACTCCAGTAATAAACCTCTAACCTATGACTGAAAATTTCCAGAGAGATAGCCATGTTAGTCTGCATATAGCAAAAACAATGAGAGCCCTGTGGCTTGTTCAAGACTAACAAATTTCTTTGGGCATAAGCTTTCATGGACTCCAACCCTCTTTCTCAGATGCATCTGAGGAAGTGGGTTAAAGACCACAAAAGCTTAAGCCCAAAGAATTTGTTAGTCTTTAAGGCTACGTCTGCATCTACTTTTTTATCTTGGACTTGCTAGTTTGGGTTAACCGTGTCTTATTAGTTCAATCTAACCACACGGCCTAGTTTGAACTAACTTTTTAGTTCAAACTAGAATGCACAGCTAGTTCAAACTAATGGCTTAGTTCAAACTTGTTAAGTTTGAACTAGCCATTATTTCGAGTCTTGCATGTGCTTAGTTCGAACTAAGCCAGCTAGTCTGGACTAAAGAAGGGATTTTACTAGTCTGGACTCAGCTTTGGCTAGTCTGAACTAAGAAATTTCTTAGTTCAGACCAGCCAAACGCTAGTGTGGCCATGGGCCAAATTAGTCCGGACTAAGCTTGCTTAGTCCGGACTAATTTTGCAGTGTAGGCATAGCCTAAGGTGCTACATGACTCTTGTTGTTTTAACCTAAGACTGAGTTATTAAAATTCTCAAATCATGGTTTAAAGACTTTAAGGTACAGAGAATCCACCAGCAAGTGAGTTGTACCCTATACTACAGAGGAAAGAGAACCCCACCCTATCCCCAGAGAATTTGCCCGCCTGCCTTTGGGGAAAATTCCTCCCCAGCCCCAAATATGGCAATTAGTTAAACCCTGAGTATATAGGCAAGACTCACCAGCCTAACACACAAGAAAGAATTCTCTTTAACTCAGAAACCACCCCAGCAAACAACCCATCACAGACTATTATCATATCTACCTGTAGTCAAAGATCAGTCAAACTATGCTGTTCTATTGTACCAGATGTGGCCAAACTGTGGCTCATAAGCCGCCTGCGGCTCTTCAAAGAAAAACTGCGGTTTCCCAAAGAGCAAGGCATGGAAGGGCAGTATGGTGGGAGACAAGGGCGAGAAGTGAGCAATGCTCCAGGAAAGCAGAGTCGGGGGCATGGTAACAGCTGGCAGGGACACGGGGGTTAGTGAAAGCCAGCAGGGAAGGGCTGCATTGTCGGGAACTAAAGGCAAGCGGTAGCGTGGTCAGAGCCCTGCAGGGAAAGGTGGCACCGTCAGAGCAGAGCCCTGCAGGGAAGGGCAGCAGGGTCCAGCTGGCAGAGAAGGGCAGCGCAGTTGCGGCTTTAGGGATAGGCGAGGCAGCCAGCAGCCTAAGGCCCCAAGGAATAAGGGGCCACGTCATCAATTTGGTGGACACAAATGAAAACAGAAAAATATAGAAACTGTTCCCAGCTAGCAGAGCTATTAGGGTTGAAAGCCTAAGCACTTTTCACTCTTGGCTCATCAAGGCAAGCTATCATTAGGATCTGTGCTTCGTCTGAATTGCAGATTTCACCATTATCTGCCCATCACCTTCACACTGACATGCTAAAAAGCAGGAGCAAGCAATATACAGCACAATAGCAGGAACTTTCCCAGCGGCCTCAGCTTTTAATTCCTCAGTCTGACCATTTATTCTGCCATTTTTTAATTTTGTAAAATATTGCCTTTTCCTTTTCTTTCTTACTTGTTCTTTCGCCTTTTCCTTTGACTCTTTGACAATTTTCCCTTTGGCTTTGGTTAGCTGAGGTTACCGGGGTAGGTCCATATAGCCTGCTACATATAAATAGAGTGCTGCCCTTAGGCAATAATTACAGCTGTGTGTGATGTCTGTCCTGTCTATCTTTCTTTTGGTAAGTAATTTTCTCCTTCGAGTGCTGCTTACATCATTCAGTTATAGTGTCTACGTGCTGCAGTGCATGGTAGCTCAGAGAGTCTTTAGCATTAACCTATCAGGTCAGGGCAAACGGCCAACGCCCCCTCTGCTCTGCAACCGCAGCTATATAGGTGGCCATGATCCTGACCCTCCCAGTTCCTTTCTTCCGCCATCAGCATCAGTTTCAGATCAGCGTAAACTTGGAAAACACAAGTGCCTGTCTTTCGCGCGAAATTCAAGATGCCTGGTTTCAAGCTGTACTTAGGGTGCTGTAAGGCTTTCCCAAAGGATGGGCTGCGCGAGAAATGCCTTTCTTGCCTGGGTGAGTCCCACCTCACAGCATAGTGCTCTATTTGCCGGTCCTTCAAGCGGAGGACTCTGTTAGAAAGGGAGCACCACCTCCTCTTGGTCTCGGGGAGTGGAGCTATCTCCCCTGAAACCGGCTGAGCCATGAGCACTCCGCCAGAGCCCTGATCAGCCTGGGCTCAGGATCCCCACCACCGATCGTCAGTACTGAGCTCAAAACCTCAACCCGCAATGGTACCACCCCAGCACTGAGCTTATTGGTCACTGGGTAGCCTCTCAGCTGCCCCGAGAAAGATACCAGCACAGGCAACCCAGGTGGCCCATCACAGGCACCCAAACCAGGCTCCGGTGCAGAAGAAGAAGAAGAAAAAGACTAAGGTGGCACCATCTTCATCAGTATCGCAGGACCCGGTACCGCCCCCCATGGTTCCGACGTCAAGCCCAGTTCCAATGTCAAGCCTGGTACTGCCAACCAATTCAATGCCAACACCAATACCAGCATGCAGCTCTATGCCACTTCCCAACCAGGTACCAACTAGCCCGACACTGGAACCAAGCACAGTGCCTCCCAGCCCTCCACCGGTACCACAGTCTGCTACAGAGGGACAAGAAACTCCACTCCATTGCTCCTCTGAAGAGCTCTCGGTACCACAACAAAGTTGCGGATAAGAAATGCTACATCTCTCCAAAGGGGTTCTCTTTCTTATTTCATCATCCTACTCCAGGGTCCCTGGTGGTTGATGCTGTAAACCAACGGGAGAGACAGGGCCAATTGAGCTCCACGCCCAAGAACAAAGAAGAAAAGAAGCTCAACCTCCTGGGGAGGAAAGTTTACTCCTCCTCTGCCCTTCAACTACGTACTTCCAACCATTCAGCCTTAATGACATGCTACATTTTCAACCTGTGGGAGGCCATGTGAAACTTTCACATGGCCATCTCTGAGGAGCGCCTGAGAGATTTCGAAGCAATGCTCGAGGAGGGGGAGAGGGTATCCAGGGATGCTCTGGAGGCAACCTGGGATGCAGTGGATACTGCCACCCGCACTATGGCCTCTGCAGTCATCATGCGCCGTTCGGCATGGCTCCAAGGCTCGGGCCTATCCACACAGATGCAGCAAATTATTCAAGATCTCCCCTTTGAGGGCCCCGGCCTCTTTGCCCCATCCATGGTCGCAAAGCTCTATGGTATGAAAGACTCAAGGGCAACGCTTTGATCCTTGGGGATATACACTGTGCAACCCAACAGGCCCTTAACGAGACCACATCAAGAGCTCCAACAGGAGCTACAGCAGCTAAAGCAGCAGCTTCAACTGCAGAGCCTGTTCCCAAGATCCCTCTGGTTTCCCCAGCGCCATCTTGGGGACCTGGATAAGGACAAGAACCACTCAATTAAAGGGGGAAAACTCAGCACCTCACAGTCTGGAAGGTGTGGGCAGGGATCTGACTGGTCATCTGGCCATAAACAGCATTTTTGATGGTCCCCTCTAGGGCAGCACTCCAGGGCCCCTGTTTTCTTCCTACCGCCTGTGCCACTTTGCCCTCCAGTGGACCCATGTCACAACAGACCAGTGGGTCCTTGACACAGTGGTGCGAGGATACTGTATCCAGTTTCTTTCAATCCCTCGGGAAAGGAAACCACCCCTTCATGCAGCACTGAGGAACTGGGAACTGTTAAGCAGGCTCGAGGCCAAATGCCAAAAACGCCTCTCCCTCAGGACCATAGAAAAAGTCCCCAAATGAGAGCGAGGCAAGGGGTTCTACTCCTGCTACTTCTTGGTACCCAAACCCAAAGGGGACCTACGGCTTTTCTAGACCTCAGAGCGCTAAACAAGTACATAAAAAGAATAAAGTTCCACATGAT
Organism: Podocnemis expansa; assembly: GCA_007922195.1. Lineage (NCBI taxonomy): Eukaryota > Metazoa > Chordata > Testudines > Podocnemididae > Podocnemis > Podocnemis expansa. Next base: position 19,951,930 of record ML681996.1, read on the forward strand.
TTCCCTACCCCAGATTGTCCCCTCCCTGTCCCCAAGAGACTGGTATGCAGCCCTCGACCTAAAAGATGCGTACTTTCACCTAGCCATCCGAGCCAACCACAGACGCTTCCTTAGGTTTGTGGTGGCATGGAACCACTATCAGTTCACTGCTCTCCCTCTCAGGCTATCGCTAGCTCCCAGGGTGTTCACAAAATGCATGGCACCAGTCGCAGCATTCATAAACAGGAGGGGCATAAGAATCTACCCCTACCTAGCTGATTGGCTTATAGTGGGCAAGTCAAGTCACCAAGTGCAACATCACATCGACCTGGTAGTGAAACTCTGCAGGTTTCTTGGCTTCTGTATAAACACAGAGAAGTCAAAGCTCCGCCCCACTCAGGACATAGAATTCAAAAGGGCATGACTAAACACTCAACAAGGCACAGCCTCCTTGACTCTGTTGAGATTTCAGTCCATTTGCACCACCATCATGAAACTGCAAGCACTGGGTCTAACCACAGCATGCCGGCGCATGGAGCTCCTGGGCCATGCGGCAGCTGCCACCTCAGTAATCTGGACAGCGTGCCTGAGGATGAGACCCTTCCAACTCTGGTTCTCCACGATGTTCCAGCCACAAAGAGACCATCTGGGCAAGGTACTCTCAGTCTGCTAGGACACTCTGGAGTCTTTCCAAATTTGGAGGGACCCCCGCTTCGCAAAGGGGGGTATTCTGTTCAGGGAGCCCAAGCCCTCAGTGACCCTGATAATGGATGCTTTGGACTCAGGTTAGGGAGCCCACCTGTCCGAGGGCCTCTCCACACAGTGTCTTTGGAGCCCCTAGGACAAACTCCTCCACATAAACGTGAAGGAGCTTCAAGCCATCAGATTGGCCTGCAAAACCTTCCTCGACAAAATCCGCAACAGAATGGTCCAGGTCCTCACTGACAATACAACAGTTGTGTTTTATACCAACTGGCAAGGGGGGGTTCGCTCCTTGGCCCTATGGGAGGAGGCTTGCAAGCTTTAGCAATTAGTGATCAATCACAACTTTATGCCTATTGCCTCCCACCTGCCTGGGGTAGACAACAGCTTAGCAGACTCACTCAGCAGAAAACCCCTAGCGAATCATGAGTGGTCCTTTCACAACAAGGTATTCTCCCTGTTGATAAATAGATGGGAACCCCCCCAAGGTGGACCTGTTTGCCACGGAACAAAATCATAAATGTCCTCAATTTTATTCCCTCTGGGGTCGGGAGGAGGGTTCTCTCAGCGATGCCTTCCTCCTCAGTGGGTTGGGGGCCCTGATGTACGTCTTCCTGCCAATGCCCCTGATCCACAGAGTGCTACTGAAGGTCGTTGCAGATGGAATACACATCATTTTCATAGCCCCAGACTGGCCAAGACGACACTGGTTTCCGCTCCTGTGGGACATGTCCATAAGGACCCCGCTCTGCCTCCCTCAGTGGGCAGATCTCCTAACACAGGACTTGGGGCGCCTTCAGCACCTGAACCCAAGCCTCCTACACCTGACAGCCTGGATGCTTTCTGGCTCAGTGAGCAAGCGAGGTGCTGCTTGGATAAGGTTAAGATGATCCTGGTTGGTAGCCGAAAGCCCTCCACCAGCTCCACCTACATGGCCAAATAGAGGCACTTCTCCACTTGGTGCCGTGACAAGGACATAGACCCTATCTCTGCACCAATCCATACAACTCTGGACTATCTCTTAGACCTAAGAGAAAAAGGCCTATCCCTGGCCTCACTAAGAGTCTACTTAGCAGCAATTTTGGCCTTCCACCAAAGAGTTGATGGTGCTCCAGTCTTTTCACACCTTATTTCTCACAGGTTCCTGATAGGGGTGGAAAAGCTCTTTCCCCACCCTTGTAAGCCCACCCCTCAGTGGGATCTGAACGTTGTGCTACGGGGTTTGACAGAGCTGCCCTATGAACCCTTGGACTCAGCCAATTTGCTGGTTTTGTCTTGGAAGGTGGCCTTCCCAGTAGCAATCTTCTCAGCTAGAAGGGTTTCAGAGTTGCGAGCCCTTTCTTCCAAAATCCCATATATGACATTCTTTCCAGACAAGGTGGTCCTCCATCACCATCCTTCCTTCCTGCCCAAGGTGGCCACCCCCTTCCACATGAATAGAATCAAGAAATTTGCCTGCCGGTTTTCTACCCCAACCCCCAGGTGACAGAAAACCAGAGATGGTGGCACACCCTGGATGTGAGGAGAGCGCTCTTAATTTATATTGAGCACACATGATCCTTCAGTAATACCTCCCAATTGTTCATGGCGGTCGCCGAACATCTGAGAAGCTCCCCAGTGTCCTCTCAGTGCATCTCCAAATGGATTGTAAACTGCATCAAAGACTGCTATGGAAGATCAAACACACCTCTCCCAGGGACTGTGAGAGCCCATTCTACCAGAGCCCAGGCATCTTCCATGGCCTTCCTTGCCAAGGCTCCGATCTAAGAGATCTGCAGGGCTGCTACGTGGTCATTGATACATACCTTCACAGCACACTATGCCATTGCCCAGCAGGCTACAGATGATGCCACTTTGGGCAGAACTGTACTCAGTGTGGGTAGACTGTAACGCCTCCCACCATCCTTGGGTACAGCTAGCAGTCACCTGTAACCGAATAATGTGAGCAGCGCTTGAAGGAGAATGGTTGGTTACTTACCAGAAACCATCCTTCTTTGAGATGGGCTGCTTACATACATTCAGGCCCCTCCTACCATCCCTGCTAATGGAGTTGGCAAAGGTATATGGGAGTGGGAGGGTCAGGGTCACGGTCACCTATATAGCCATGGTCGTGGCATGGAGGGGGCGTTGGCCGAGCGCCCTAACCTGACAGGCTAATGCTAAAGACTTTCTGAGCTACCGTGCGCTGCGGCACGTAGACACCTGTAACTGAATGTATGTGAGCAGCCCAGCTCGAAGGAGGACGGTTACTGGTAAGTAACCAACCATTTTAGCTTCTTCTGTAATTACTATTTAATATTTTTGAGGGGGCCAGAGTCGTATAAACTTGAGTAATCCAGAAAATTTCATTGAAATTTGGTGTTTTTCATTTATAGTTACACACTAGAAACCTTTTTATTTAGTATACTTATTTGTATTAAATGTCTAGTTCACATAAACCTATGCCTATATGAAAAATTTATGACTTGACTGCCAAAATTTTAAATGTGGTATTTGCTATTTTTGAGCCATCATTGATGTTACCACTTTTTACTTATTAATTAATGCTCATACTTTTTTAAAAAAATTAAAATGTTCATTTTAACTTTGTAGTTTAGCATTAGCTCATTTGTGTTAAGTGAAAGATGATCAACTTACAAGTTTCATGATGGGAAGATCTTTACAAATATGATATCCAAGAATAATTTACGAGGTCCAAAGGGATAGACATGTTAGTTTGGTTCAGCAAAACAAACAGGAAGTCCTGGGGAATGGTGTGGGGGTGGGTAGGGGGTACAGGGGGAGGGTAGCAGTGGGGGCTGATAGTGGGCCTTTTAGGGTGCCCCACAATGGGCCTTCACCTAGGGCCCCCAATTCCCTAAGGCAGCCTCTGGGGCAGCATGGTCGGAGCCCTGCTGGGAAGGACAGCATTGGCCAGCAGGCAGGGAAGGGGCGGCATGGTCGGTGTCAGGATTGGGGGGGCAGAAGTGTGGCATTGTCGGGGAGACCAGAGAAGAAGCAGTGTGGTAACAGATGGCAGGAAAGCAGCAATGGGGGTGGGGGAGAGAAGTGCAGCATGGTCGGAGAAGTCACTGCTCGTTTAGATTTTCTCATGGGCCCTAACACGGCTTACTCATTGTTAAAATAAATTCGTGTTTTACAAATCCTAAATATTATGTGACACACTAAGAAATGAAAACACAAAGGAAAAAAGTTTAAAACTGAATGTAGATTACTTTCTATTTTTGGCACAACTTACTGCTGTGAAGCATTATATTCCACAATAAAATTCAAAACATTGTGCAGTACTTAGAGATCAGCATCTGAGAGAGCTTTTAGCTACTGTGTTGACAAGTTACTGCCCAGTTTTAAAAATAAAAAAAACAAAAACAAAAAAAGCTTGCCACAAGCCTGCGGTGCTTTACATCTAGCAACAGCTAAGTTTTTACTGTATAGGCCTAGCTTTCATGGTAACCTCAAGTAATTATTAGAATCTGATGTTAGTAGGATCAATATTTGCCCTGTTTTTACAATAAAATTAAAATGTGCAATGAATTTTAAGCTTAGTAATTTTTGAGTAGGCAAAAATATGTGGTTGTATGCCTCAGTGCAGCTCTCGAAGTTTTAATAATTGATTTGTGCGGCTCTTGAGTTCCATAAGTTTGGCCATCCCTATATTATACCATTCCCTGATAAATTTGTATAGTTTTGAAGCCTAGCTCCCCCACCCCTTTCCTTGAAAAGCAATGCCAGAACTTCACTCTTCTGAAGGCCAGAAACTTGCATCTAATTTTATGTCTATACATCCCAACAGCCAGATTTTTCTATTTCTCCTTGTGTACGCATTGGCAATGAACTTAAATAATTCCTTTCCCTCCCTGGTGTTTATCCCTGTGATGTATTTATAAAGAGCAATCATATCTACTCACAACCTTCATTTGGTTAGGCTAAAAAAGTCAAGCTCTTTTAGTCGTCTCCTATAAGGCAGGGTTTTCCATTCTAGACATCATCCAAGTAGTCCTTCTCTACACCTCCATCTTTCTTAAACATGGGGGACCAGAACTGCATGCAACAGTCCAGATGAGGTCTCAGCAGTGCCTTGTACAAGGGTATTAACACCTCACTATCTCTACTGGATATATCTCATCTGATGCATCCTAGGATTGCATTAGCTTTCTTCACAGCCACATCACATTGGGTACATCTACACTATGTGTTTAAGTCGACTTAAGGGCCCTTAAGTCCACTGAAACAGAGCCCTGTCTACACTGCAGGGCAATAGAGTCGACTTAAGGTTCCAGTAAAGTTGAGTTTATAAGGTCCACTTATAAAGTAGACTTTACCGTTAAGTCAACTTTATTACGTTTATTTAAGGCAATGTGGACTCACTAAGTCGACTTAATAAGGTCTACAATGTAGACATAGCCATTGGCAGCTCATAGTCATCCAGTCATCACCCCGTATTGTCAAGTCCTTCTCCTACTGTGTCATGTCCAACTGATGTGTTCCCAGTTTATAGCAAAAATGTTCGTTACTAAGATCTAAATGCATGATCTTGCACTTTCTACTAATAAATTTCACAGGTCTGTGGTGGTATGCCTTCACAGTAACTTTTGTAATAATGATGATGATGGATGATGCAATGAAGTCCTGATAAATTGAAACAGTTTCTTGCTAATGAGGCTGACTTATGCTGGTTTTGTTTGGCAGGGGGTGGCACAACCAGTCAAATTCTGGGATCACTCATTAGGGTCTGTTTTGAAGAACAGTGTCAGTAATAAAGGACAATGGTTTGTGCCTAGCATTATATTTGCTGGCTGGAGGGAGCTTGTGCAGTGCAGAAGGGAGCTAGAAAGCCAAATCTCACAAAAGAGTTGTGAGAAGGCTACACAGACATCAAAGCTGGCTACATGATAATGTTATTCCTTCTTGCACCTTTGCTTCCTACAAATGCTGTGATTAAACCCTTCCACTGAAAGCTGAAAGAGATGGGTCTAAAGAAGAGTCCTTTCTGTGTATACTTTTGGTGAGTGAGAGGTCCAGGTGATTAATGTGGCAATCTACAAAACAAGGGCACTTACCAGAAGACCCAAAGAGCAGTAGAGTAATGCCTGACAGAAGGACAAAAGTCCATGAATTTCTCTTCTGCCAATCCCAGCCTCCACATTTTTTTTACCACTTACTGTCTCCTATCCACTCCATTATTCACCCTACCTAATATACCACACTTCTAAATTGGCCATTGTCTACAGTCTGTCCTCTCCTTTCACATATTTAAGGAAAGTCCCGGCTTGATCCTATGTATTGGAGAATCCACCAGCAAGCTGTAGTTATTATTAGCCCATGTCAAGAAAAGTGTAACTGGAGTCATGGGACTCATTTTTCTCTTATCATTTTTATACTATTGTGACTCTGTTGTCTTCAATGAAGTTAGCCTTTTAATACAGATATAAGGGAGAGGAGAATCAGGCACCAGAAATCTTAAGAAGCATTCTCAGCTGACAATTAGCTGAAAGCAGTTTCATGCTGCTTTTTTGAGTTTGTGGAGGAAAAAGTCTTCCAAACCAGAAATGGCAGCATAAAACATTCTACTCAGTGGTCCAACTTTATGTCATGCAGTGCCTGGAAATGAAAAGAAAAAAAAAATTGACTGCTGCTTTTATCAACATATATGCAGTTGGCCTTCTTAAATCTACTTAGCTTCCTTAGTTGCTGATATTTTACTTGCAAATGAATCTTCAAATTTCTATGACAGAAACCTGCTGGGACTGCAACCTAGTAATGAAGATTTGAAAACTGAATATGCTTATTAAGTTCACATTGCCAGATAATTTATAATAAAGTTCAAGACACAGTGATTTTTTTTTTTTTAATGCTGTTGTGGCAATTCTTAGTTATTGCCTGATGTTACTTGCAATATTCTGGGCAGTGTCAAACCATTATTGGAGACATTTGTGAAATGATTAAAACTCTGCTCCCATTGAGGCCAATGTAGACATTGACTTTCAAGAAAGCATGTTCAAGATCTTTGTTTGCACAGTACTTTTTTTTTCCTTTTTATAATACTTGTAAGAATGGCTGTTTGTTTTTACTGTGTTTTTTCAAAGATACATCACAATGAAAATATCAAATAAAATCTTGTTTAGAAATATATAAATTCATTAACAGCAGTCACTGTCATAGCAAAAAAAGCAAAAGTCTAGAGCATCAGATCAAGTACCCTGATAACACTTTTATGTTGAGGGAAGTGCATGTGTCTATGCTATGATCCTCCTGGCTCACTGCTGCCAACTAGTAGTATGATCTGAGCATAGCATCACTTTCCCTTCTTTTTGCCTCTCTGATGGTACGCTGCTTTCAGTTACTAATCAAGCCCTCCTCTTGCCTGTATATAATTAGCTATCGACAAAGCATCTTGAAATTACCTTTAGATAAAAGATGATATATATATAACTTAATACTATGCATTTTGTTTTGGAAAAAAAATAAAAGTGTCACTGTTAGGTATAAGCACAGAAAAGATCTATTTTATACATGCATATGGAATGTGTATAACTTTACAAAGTTCTCACATCAGTGGTTTCCGATAGAAAACGTCCATCCGATAGAATTTTTATTTATTTTGGACTAAATTCTTCATATTTAAAATGAACAAGTTCCAGTTTGCTTTTATGGTACCAGCCCTATAACGCAGTGCAGAAAGACTGCACAAGGCATTGTGGATCCTTTATATCCCGCATAAATGTTGATTTAGGGATTTAAGTGTGGATTAATTTATAAATAAGAGCATAGAGGGGCCTGCTGAACTGGAGAAGATTTCACTCTCAAAGCTAAAATGAGCCCTAGTGGAAGTGAGCATAACTCCACTGAAGTGAATAAGAGGAATCTACCAAAAGAGGTACATTCATTTGAGGTATTGTGAATGAATTCTGAGATTCTTCCTGTAAACTTTTTCATGGAATAGGCAGAATAAGGTTATGCTAAATTTGTTTAGTTGCATCAGGCCAAAAACTCTTGAGTTTTATAGAATACACCAGCTTTATATGAATCCAGGCTGGGAATGTGTGTGTTTGTTTTAACAAAGGAGAAACATATGAAAATATATCTACCCACAGAAGATTTCAACCTTCTAGACATAAAGTGGACAATTTTTGCCTTCTATTACTCTACATTCAACCTTATTGGCCAAATGTGATTGTTCTCCCAAAATGATAGAAGTTGAAAACATTGTTTACCTTTCCTTAGCCTTCCTACTATTGTCCCTGCGTGGGTTATTTTCCCACTTTTAACAACAAATTAATATCCAAAAGTTCCTACTACTTTTCAATCCTTTCAGAAAATTCATAATTTTATCCAACTTAGTTATTCATTATATTTCCTACACTTTTTTTTTTTCAAATTTCAGTGTTGTTGAGAAAAGCTGATCACAACTTTTAAATCAGAAATGAACTGTATGCTAGAACTGAACTCATGTCTCTAATTAGTTGTTTCATATTAGAATAAATAATGCCAGGCATAGTTTTAATCTAGAAAAGTCTTATATGCAACCACTATCTTTAAACCTACCCCTTTCTCCACCAGCCAAAGAGAAAAATCCCTGATTTCCTATTTATGGATTAGTTTTAGGATTAGTCCCTTTTCAATGCCATACTATAGTCCAGGGGTGGCTAAACTTATAGAACTCAAGAGCTACACATGTTGATTATTAAACCTTCAAGAACCGCACTGAGGCTTATAGCCATATGCTTTTAGCTACTCCAAAATTACTAGGTTTAGAATTCATTGCATACTTTAATTTTATCGTAAAAAGAGGACAAATATCGATCCTACTAATGTCAGATTCTAATAATTACATAAGGTTATTATGAAAATTAGGCCTATACAGTAAAAACTTAGCTGCTGCATGATGTAGAGGACAGCAGGCTAGTGACGAGTTTTTTAAAATCCTGACCATGCCACACTTTTCCCCACTGTCTCTCCCCCCACCCCCATCCCTGAACTCCTAGGCTGGGGCCGCTTTCCTAAATTGATTTGCTGACATTCTTCCAGGAGCCACAATTTTTCATTCAAGAGCCACAAGTGGCTCCCACGCTGCAGTTTGGTCACGCCTCCTATAGTCTGTTAATGAAAAAGCAAACAAACCAACCAGCACCCTTGTGATACAAAACCATTTCTAAGAGAAACTGAATGATAGCAAATTATAGGCAAATTACAAAGCTGCCTAGGGTAGCAGATGCTATCTGTGGTGGTCAGGCCAAACCAGAGCAGTGCTTAGATCTAACATGCCATATCACAGTATCCCTAACTCAAATTTGGCTCAGCTGGGAAAAACCTGAGTGGCACTTCAACCTGTTACCCATTTCCCCCAATTCTCTCATAACCACCAAACCATTAGAACTGAGACCTGCCAAAAAGTCTGATGGGGCTAGGGAATGATGCCCTCAGTGAAAATGGAGGAGCACTCTGAAATTTTGCCTCAGGTAGCAGATTATTCTGAGAGACCTCAGCAGCTATGAATATTAAACAAACAAACAAATATATAAATAAGATCAGAGCTTACACTAGTACAAATTCAGGAGGAAGTGAATCATGCTGTCCTTCAGTATTAATTTTCTGTATGGAATCAAAGAATTATCTGAAATGTTGATGAGATTAAATCTGATTGCATTACAGAATTTGGTATGACTCAAACATATGGGTTATTGCACTGGAGTGAAATACAGGAAACACAATTCTGGAGCAACTTTGAGATTCTTTGTTTCCATAACTATACAGATGATAACTGAGGACCAGATCTGCTTGTCCCATAGGTTTTTAAAAGAGAAGCTAAGTGAAGGTCAACTCAGTGGAGATATTGGACATTTTTTATGCAAAAAAAGTGGGGTTTTTTTGTTTTTTTGTTTTTTTTCAAAATATGGCCTTTTGAAAGAGAAAAGACATTTTGAAACTTCCCCTTCTTTTCAAAATGTTTTACAACATTTGTAATGAAACTTGCATGGGGTAGTGCTATTTTCCTGACATCCTTCAGTCAAAGGAAGAAAAGACAAAACTCATCATTGTGGGTTCTTCCATCCAGGCTTATCAGGCAGTTGCCTAGGGCTGCAAAATGTTATGATCAGAAAAATGTATAGTGACTGTTTATTGCATGAATGGTTATGCAGTAAGGAATGCTGGCATTTTCCAGTGTGTCTTGAGCAACAAATGCCCCAGGGGGAAATGTGGAAATAATGAGTCTGATTTGCCAGTGCCCTGCAGAGAAGGCAGTCCTTTACAACTCAGCAAAGTTGATATAGAATGCTACCCAATCAGAAAGGTGCACATACATGGCACAGGTACAAATGACTATACAAAGTACAAGACAGTGGAGAATGGTGGGTTACTTAACAGTAACCATCCTTCTTTGAGATGGGCTGCTCGGATTCAATCAATATTAGGTGTCTACGTGCCACAATGCATGATTGGCTGGAACTTCTTTTAGCCTTAGCCTGTCAGGACAGGGCTGGTAGCCACTGCCCCCTGGCCATACATATGGCCCCAGTCCTGCTCCTTCCCAGTTCCCATTAATTAGTAACTCTGAGTAGTGGGGATGGTGGGAGGAGACTGAATGAATCCGAGCAGCCCATCTTGAAGAAGGACAGTTACGGGTAAGTAACCCACCGTTCTTCGAGTGCTGATTGGATACATTCAGTATTAGGTGACTGATAGCCATACTGTGGAAGGTGGGTGGAGTTAGAACTTTATCTGCCGTCAGCACAGCTACCCACAAACAGCACAGCCCCCAAAACTGGGTGAAGAAGCAGTGGGCCACCAGGCAAACGCCTACGGACACACCACCAACTGCAAGATCCTCAGGAGGAGGCATGCATGAAAGTGCCAAGCGATCATTTGCCATTCTGTCAGGAAACTATAACCCCAAGAGGGGCAGTCCCTGGTTCGCTGTCAGGGAATTTGCTATATCATAATAGCAAAGAACATCCTTGTGACCCGCAAGTCCGTTTAAGTGTAGGAGGGTTGCCCCTTCCTAGAGGAATCGACTCCTGAGAAAGGCAGTCGTGATCCAGGGCAACAGATTCCCATAGCTGCAGGTGAAGGGCAAGGGTGAAATAATTGCTGCCCTTGCCATCTCAACCCCAAAAGGGAAAGGTGAATTGGGTTAAATTACTAACCAAGACTGAGGCGGAGACACATAGCCCCTTGGTCAAAGGGGAGATAGGCAAGAGGCCTTTCCCCATTGGCATACTGGCAGGAAATCACATGGGTAGGATAGATCAGGGGCACCCTAAACTGAGGCTTCCCAGGTCTATATAGAAGAAGGGTAATGAGGAAGGAGTGGGTGGGGACTCCTACCCCTCCATCCATTGACACATGGGAATGGAGGACCTGGAGGGAGGGCCCTGGAATAAGGCCTAGATGCTTGGTAAACCCATCTCTGGGCCCGGAAACATCAGAGACACTCCTTCAGGGAGGTGGTCATAAAGAGAGAAGTGGACTTATCAGAAGGGCCCTTCTTTAGAGGTAACCCTTAAGCAGGTTATTGTAGTAAAAAAAGAGGGCCTTAGGTACACCCATCCTAGTATCAGGAGAGAAACTAGGAGAAAAATGATTGAATTCCCCATGTTAGGTTGTCCCAAACTAAAAAGGGGGGAATGATCTGAGGTAGGGGTGGTGAAAACATCATGGGGTTCTTGGGGGGAGGGGGGGCTTACGCAACTTCAGCACTTGTTGTGCATTTCTATCCCCTGCCACTGTACTCTACTCTCCCAGTACACGGACTCGTGTAGGGAGAGGTGTGCCATCTGTATCTGACCATCTCTGTAGATGGGTCAGGTCCACCTCAAGAGTCATGCCTCCAACTCCAGAATCAGAGTGTTTGGAGAGGGCACGTGGCTTGGAAGGTATTTTCATCTCTCACTTCTATGGAGAGGCAGTCAACCTTCATAACATAGCTAGATGACTCTTTCTAGTGGCAGGTGCAGGTGTTGGGTCCCGGCTACAAAGGGCCAACTATGAGGGATCTTGCATAGGTCCTGATGAGGAGAAAGGGTGACACCTTAGGCAAGACACAAATTGGACTGGTCTGTAATGCCTGCTTTAAGGGAAGGAGTGTTATTGGTGCGTCACCCCACGTATTGGAAGGGTTAAGGCTTGGGCAGGTCCTGGGTGGGAGGAGGGAAGAGGGAAGGATCCTGGGAAGAGGAGGAAAGCATAAGGCAACCCTTCCTTAGGGAAGGCAAGAGAGAACTGCTGTGTCCTTTAAAGAACACCGAGGGGCAAGAGGGAATGTTATGAAAACATCACCCATAAGGCATCAGGCTTTCCAGTCTATTAAGGTCTGTAAGTTTCCCTGGTCCAGAGTTCTGCAGGGGAACTACCCTGAGCTGACAACCACAGCTTCTCAAATGGCTCACTCAGGTCTATGAATACCAATGGTGGTAAGGAATTCTATCCCCTACTATTTCCCTTCATAGCAGTTCTAGGGAGGAGAGGGGTGCAATAGAAAGGTCAAGACAGCTCCTAGACAGCTGTCTAGGGTTTTCAGGGGAAAGCAAACCTTGCCTGGTACAGAGAGGCACCACAGCAGAGGAGGTTCCAGTCAACAGCTAAACTGAGGTCTGCCTGTGGGCAGAAGAACCAGTGTGAAGTGGTGAAGGTCCTTGGGGAGGAGAGGTAGGGGCTGAAAAGGCAAGAACCCCTACAGTGAGACTCAAGGATCTCCCAGGCAAAAGCCTAATATGAGTCTGGAGATCATGGCCCCAATATTAAGGGGGCACTACGTGGGGGGGGGGCAAGGCAGGAGGAGATAGAGGGCAAAGGGGCATGAGCTTGCCCTCTTACCCATCACCTAGGGGGTGGGGTGCATCATTCCACAATAGTTTCCCTCTGATCCATTGCAGGCTGACACGGATGAGGAGCGCTCTTGGGATAGCGACATGGGAGCATACCCTTTCAGTATGCCTGACTGGGAAGGAGCTGGCCGAGGTGTAGGCATCCTGCCCTTGACCCAGAGGACTATAGGGCTGCTTTTTTTTTTTTTTTTTTTTTTTGCAGGGCATGATGTGCCCGCTTTATGCACCTCTATGACCTCTGGGTTTCCACCGAGGCTCCAAGGGCATATGCATCTGGAAGCAAGTGCAGGTGAGGAGAATTCTCTGGTGACCAGGCCCTTACTTGACCCAAAGCATATTGGAAGGGAAGAGGGAGGCGCATTGTTACTGGGAAGGAGGAATAGGTGTCCTGAGGCTGATTGTGAGGGGGTGTTTAGCAAAAGCATTTAGGGTTCTGCTCTGACATTCAAGGGTTCTCACGGAGGGAGAAGCGACCCTCTTGGAGTTGATCACTTATAATGAGGCAAGAAGACCATCCTCCTTTGGTCCAACAGTCCCTAAAAGATAGCCATTTTGTTTGTGTATGTGGGGAATACAACAAGGACCCCTCCCCCATGCACTGACGGGGTCGTGGTAGACTGGGGATGTTGAGGCGCCTGGGGAGTAAGCATACCCAGGGCTCTGAGTGCTGACCTCTGGACACAGTCGCCATGGATCATGGAGTCAGTGGACAGGTAAAGAGACAGAGACTGCCCCTCTAAAGGGAAGCCTAATATGGCCTACCTTAAGTCCTGGGAGAGGTCAAGATCCTGAAGCCAGGCTGCTCATCACATAACCACGGCCTCAGCAATGCCATGGCTGGCCGTGTTGGAGGCATCGAAAGCCACTGTAAAGGCATGGTGAGATGCCAAGGCACCTTCCTTGACAAAGGCATTCAAATTCTCCAAGGATTCTTGTAGGAGGAGGCTGCTGAAACTCCTCACATCATCTCAGAGGTCTAGGGAATCTTTTAACCAAGGCCTGATGGCCAGGATCCTTCAGCTGAAAAGCTGAAAACTGAGTAGGCTTTTTTTTTTTTTTTGGCCAGGAGGTCAACCCTTCTGGGACTTCTAGAGAACCCTGCATGAATCAGTGGGCTTGGCCAGCGTGTCCCAGCAATGTCAAGGGCACAAGTATGGGGGAAAGGAGGAATCATAATGGCAGCTGCAGAGGTTTGAACGTGAGGTCAAATAAGGGGTTCTGGTCTCCCTCAAGGAATGTGACACTGACCCAGGCAGGCGCTGGCCTGGTGAAGGTGTTCAAGTGTGGTAGGGTCTTCTCTGTAAGACCTTGGTCCCTGTTTGTGGCTGCAGTTGGGAGAAGGGACAACCCCGGTACTGGGGTGCCCTAACCAGGGCCATGGAACCAAGTAGGGATTCCTCTTGCGGGCCCTCAACAGGAAGTAGCTGGTTTCGAGTGCAGTGACAAGAAAAAACAGTGCTGCAGACCCTTCAGTAAGGGGCCGGGCCTGAGGAATGCATGCTCAGATCTCTTGCGGTGCCAAGGCAAAGTTGTTGGAGCTGTAGGTACTGGAGCCCGTAGTCTTGCAGTGGTGTGGGCCAAGTAGTAAGCAGCTCCCCCGGGTGCTAGGTAAAGTGGAGGAAGGAAGAAGATGGGCTTACCATTTGTTTTGGCAGCCTGCAGTGTATTCAGAGGCCAGAGGGCTTCTGTCACTTTAAAGGCCTCCAGTGTGCTTGGCACTGTGATAGGCTTCAGGCGCTCACCCCAAAGGGGAGTGCCAGACACGGCGCTGGCACTTTGGTGCTGGAGTTGCGCTTACCTGGGCTCTGCTAGGGAGCAGTGTCGAGAGATCCCTGGTGCCGACTGGCCAGTGGAACTGTTGCCAAGGCATGGAGCTCGTACCAATCGTGGATCTTAATTCAACACTGGAAAGCAATACCAAGAGGGTTCCTGTGCCGACTGAGCACAGGGTGCCAGGTTAGAGGCCAATCACAGCTGTATTCATAGCTGGAGAGCAGCGCCAAGATGGCTCCGGTTCTGACCAAGCACATGGTGCTGAGTTAGAGGCCGATTGCGGCTGTATTCATAGCCAGAGAGTGGCACTGAGGGGCTCTGGTGCCAACTGAGCACATGGTGCCGGTTCCAGTCACGGCTTTTCTTCAGAGCTGGAGATCGGTGAGTGGTGCCGGCGAATTCCCGGTGTCAACTGCGGGGCCCGTTCCTGGGCGTGTTATGCAGCCTTCACTCCCTGCCAAGTCCTTTGTTTAAGGCCTACAAATAGATCATAATACACCCAGTGAAGCTCACACGGGCATTAAGAAACCCTCCCATCGTGTTAGGGTTTCTGTTGGAAGGACATGGTAGGAGCGCTGGTGAAGTCCGCAAACAGATCTTCTAGTGAAAATCCGCATAAAACAGAGCAGAAAGACAGGCCCTTGCATAAAGCAAGAACAGGCTGTTCTGTAACTGTTGCTGAGGGTGGAAAAAAGGAACTGGGGAGGAGCAGGGCTGGGGCCATATATATGGCCAGGGGGCGGTGGCTACCAGCCCTGTCCTGACAGGCTAAAGCTAAAAGAAGTTCCAGCCAATCATGCACTGTGGCACATAGACACCTAATACTGAATGTATCTAAGCAGCGCTCAAAGAAGAATCAGACTAATTATGTTTGGGGACAAACTTTTGGAAAGGAATTTGACAGTCTGTGCTTCTTAGTCCAGAACTATTTTGAAGAACCATAGAAAAAAGTATTTTTTATTCTTTTGAGAAATAAACAGGCAGACTTCTTTGTCGTAATACCTTACTTTTCATTGTTCCATTGGGATGTACAGACTGTGTATTGCAGAGGGAAGGGTATTTGGTCACCACAAATATAGTTTAATAAAATCTGTGTACAACTTTCCCTGGCTTATTTTCATAATTATTATCAAGAGATTGTTAGTCTGCCACAGGGGATTTTATACTTGATACCCTGAAGCTGTAGGCAGAGCTTTTGTTTATGAAAGCCACATGGCAATAGTTTGTTTCTTCAACTGCTGCATCTATTTATCTGTAATACATTTGATGACAAGGAGGTGATCCATCTTCATTTGTTGTTCATCAGCATGTAGAAACACACCTCTGTGATCTAGGGTACTTACATGTGATGTATGTTTCCTAAATCTCAACCTCTTCAGCCAAAATGTGTGAAAGTACCTGAAAAAAAAGAAGTATAACAGTGGGACTACTGCTAACTAGGTATAATTGATTTGTACACACCTCACCCATCTGTTAACATTTCAGTGCAAAAAAATACATTTATAGCGTCAATGTCAGTATTTTGATACAGAAATTTGAAACCATTAATTTGGCTGTGATTCCTGACACTGCCTAAGAGACTTGACTTTCTTGTTCAGATTAATGAGAATTTGGCATCCAAATCCCCTGAGCATCTAAAAATCTCACCTTTCAGCTCCTGTGAACCTTCTGGGAAATGATATGGGCTTTGTCATTGTAAAGCTCAGAAGGAGTAGCAGTATGTGTAAACGTTCAACTTCTGGCTGCAAATGTCTCATATAATCTGTAAAAATGTGTTAAGAATGCATTGTAATGGGGGGGAAATCAAGAAAAGTTAACATTTCTGAGATATTAGATATGCTTGTTAGCAATATTTAGAATTATTCTGACAGCTTTCATTACAGTTCCTTCTCCCATTATTTTTTAAAAATATTTCTCCTCTAAAGAAATGCACTCAGCTATGTTATAATTAACTTGGCTGCCAAAAGATATTACATATCATCAGATACACACCGGCCTAAGGTAGTCAAAGAGTGGCAGTAGTATTGTTCAGTATTTAATCAGGTCAAAGCAGTAGCAACTTTAATTATAGTTATTGTCAAGACACTGTTTAATGCCTTTAACAATAAACCTTGTCATATGTCAGGTCCTCCATCTTTTCTTTCATCCTCGTATAGGGAGGGGGAATATTTAATTTCAAATTGGCAAGCACATTCCTATAAATAATTATAGGCACAGTACCACTTGCATTTTAGACAGTCTAAATATTAACATATCAGTAGAGAATGGGCAAACAGGTCTAGGGAAAAAAAATGTATCTGAGACAAACAGTAATAAACCAGGGCTAAACAACAGGGCCTAAAAGCTTGGTTTAAACAAACAACAAAAGATCTTTCCCTCCCAGTCAGTACAACTTTTCAATGTAAATTAAATTACACACCCTATGCTACATTTTAAGAATAATAAAGTAGCAATATCAAGCAATCAGAAGTTAATAAATGCCAGAATTAGGTTGCCTGTGCAACCTTCTTGTGCATGCACGTTCAGTCTTTGATTACTTGATCACATTTTTTTCTCCAAACAACCCATCTCATGCCTAGCTTTTTTGAAAAATTGAAGGAGAAACAACAATAAATAATGAGAATAATAATAAATAACAGCATATGGCATACTATTGACCCCCATGTGGGTCACCAGCAGGGCTGGAACCTATAAAACCACAGTACAGACTTCTTCCACTTAAAATAACAACATAACTGATAGAAGATGACAACCTATCACTGCTGTGTGTATGCCACTGAAGGGGAATGAGACAAACACCTGAACTGCATTTCACAGATATTTGCTGACAGCTGACAAATGCTGAGAACTAGAAATCTTGCGTTTAATTCTGGGTTCTGGTAGGGTATATGCCTATTGGCCAGAAACCTTTCTACCTCTGTCTCCTTTAGTCTGTTCTTGTCCCAATCAAAATCTAATTTTTCCTCAGCTCATCATGACACTCTTCCCTGACCTAGTAACTTATGCTCTTCCTAGCCTCTGCATCCAGCTAATCCCAGTTCATACACACACACGCTTAGCCCCAGGCGCTTTCTCCAAGTCCCCATCCATTTTGTACTGCTCTTTTCAGTTCCAGTCTCTTTGTCCAGACAGTTACAGGCTATCCCTTTGAACTTTACCCCAAGTTCATTATGCAATGTCAGGGCCCCCTCCAGTTGTTTGTGCACCCTTACTCACTCACTCACATATTAAGTAGCAGTTGTTGACCCCCATGCCCTAGCAAATCCATGCCCAGTTTGTCCATCCTGCAGTGCAGCTTTCTTCCCCGCATAACCCTGCTTCCTGGGCTCCAGCAGTGGGAATCCTGAGAGCATGAGAGTCACTCTGCTTTCAGTTCCTGGGGCTGGTGCTACAGCAGCTTGCGGCAGGTAAGAACTGAAACTGCAGGCAAAGCCCTGTTCAGGCTTGATAGCCCTTGGCTAGAGCATATATAGTCACTCTTGTGGGATGGCCCATGCACAGCCCCATCAGCACTAAGAGTTTCGAGTGAGCTCAGAATGTTTGGTATGGCTACTACCAGTATCTTCAAAGAATTTAGAGGCCACATTCTGGTAAAAATCTTATGTGCATGTGCCAGTTCAGATTTTTCAGAGGTTCTTAACCAGTCCAAAAGGGTGCAAATTTTCACAGGGAGACCAAAATGTTCATCCTTGACACCAGACCATGACCTACATATGCTGGAATTCCAGTGATGTGTGAGGAGATAGTTATGCCTTTAGTTAGCCAGATTTATAATGCAAAGGTTCAACAATTCATGTCCTTGATTTTGAAGATTATATGAGGGAAAATACCAGCCTATGACTCAAAACAGTGGTTCTCGACCTTTTGCAGGTCACAGCACACTTGTTGGCACATTTTGACCCTACAGGACACACCAGCCCACACCTCATGATCAAATCCAGCCATTTCCCTGGCTCTTCGCAACACACTTACCACAGTGTGGCAACACAGTAATGTGTCTTAACACAGTGGATGAGAACCTCTGGCTCAAGGGACCAAAAATATTGAGAGCAAGACGACTTCCAGTGGGTGTCACATTAAGATGCCAAGATCCAAGATTATTCCCCTCAAATTGTTGTGGAGACTGTGCATGCTTCTAAAACTTTCTCTGTTTACCACAAACTAGTTTGTAAATGAACATTGCCCACCTTATAAAAAAAAATGATGGGCCAACTGCACCCTTGTGTTAGGGGACCTTTATCTTCCTAGTAATTACCTTAGAAAGTTACTCAGTTGTTACTGATTCATGGTCAACCATAGTCAGTATGTTGTATGGTCCATAATTAACTTTAATGTCTTGCAGTAAAATCAATATTCTGGAAAGATAACCTCAAACCACCTTTTGAATGGCTAAAGAAGCCTTTGATGTCCTGAACTGTGCTGTATTTCAGATACCAAATGCTTTCTCCCATGAGGAGGATATGAACCCTGATTCCTAAATTCATTAAAGTGTTTGCTTCCCAGAGCCATTAAGTGAGAAGAAAGAAAATGTGAAATTATGCTGCCCCTTGCCAGCATCCTGACTGCTCTTTTCCATAGCACGGTTAAGGTTCCAGGGACACATGGCCTCACCAATCATGTCCCTTTTCTTTCTTATGAGTTTTTATTAGGTAGAGTCCTCTAGAGCATTTTACCTACAAGGGAGCACTTAAACAAAACCAAACCTGTCCTCTTCCAAGAAGGAGAAAAATCAGTACAAGTGGTGAGAGTGGGTCCCTACAACCCAAAAATGCAAGGAGATGTAAACTAGGCAAACCTCTCCTCCCACTCATTACCAGAAGAAGACAGGATTTCATATACACATGGGTCCATCAGATCCCTCTGTGTCTCAACAGCAACATTGGACGTCCTTGTCTGGCCTCAGGGGTCTTGATACTGTTAATATCCTGGATGGTGTGTCCTGATTTGGAGTGGGGGGGTTACATAAATGACTAGATGTAGAAATTTGGGGCAATTCTGTTGTAATTTTACTCATTCATGACTTTTAGGTCACTGTAATTTACTTCAGTGATCAGTGTCACTGAAGCAACATATTTTATAATTAAACTTTTTTAATTAGCCAGTCATTTTGAATATTTCTTTCTTCAACTATGGACTAAAAGATGGTCAATGATGTCTTTTGCCTGATCGACAGAACAAAATAAAAGAGTACTGAACTGAAATTTTGCTATGGGAAATTCTCTCTCTTTCACTGTGACTCCAACTAGAGCCTAATATTAGAGATTCAAGGAGGGTGTGGTAATATTTCAGACCCGAAAAAAAGAGTTTGGTGCAGCTGAAAAACTGATCTCTTACACCAACAGAATGTGTTCCAATAAAAATTGATTACCTCAGTCACCTTGTCTCTCTAATATACTAGTACTAACAAAGCTGCAATGATACCACAAAACAATCTAACTTGTTGTATTACATGAGTTCTGAAAAAAAATCCAGTAGTAGAATGAAGACTGATGGTTATTTATCAATCAAAAGCATAGTTTTACTACATAAAATACAAAATGCTAATTCTGGCATGAAGTTTAGTTGGTTATTTTTTTTTTTTTTTGATTTCCTTGGTGATCAGTTCCAGTGCCTTAGTTTTGAAGTTCTTAGAGAATTATAACAGAGGATTATGATGCAGCTCACAGAACAACTGAAATAAATGTTTACAATAAATAACATTTATATAGCATCTTTCATCTTCATGGAATGCCCAGGATCAGAATAATGCCTTATTGTGTGTGACTTCAATCATAATACATCCCTCCCACATACCTTCCCTAAGTGCTAATTAGCATTTGGCATGGTAGTGGACAGAAAATGGATCTTTTTATATTTAAATAAATTAGCCATTATTTCTTCCTGAAGGAGCCCTATCATAGCAAAGATGTGACACCATTTCAACATATGGGGAGGCATACCAGAGCCATTTCTAGGAAATGCTAGTTAGGGTTGACAATTCAGAGTTGTTTGACAGTCTGGCAGGTATGTGGTAAGAAACAATCCCAGAATGTGTGTGATGTACATTCTGCCAAGAGATGGCCTTTGAAAAATCCATGCTTCTTCATTCATATTTGTATACAGACAAATACCAGACAGTTAAGGAGTAGTCAGCTTAGCACTGCTGGCAGGCAATGAATTAAAGTAGTTACAAACAGGAGGGAAAGCTCTCACTGCACCAGAAAAGAAGAGAGAGACCTCAGAGAGAATGCTCGCAAGCCAAAGCAAGGAGAGAAGAAAATGTTCTTCCCTTTGCTTTTGGCAGAGAAAAGAAAGCCAAACTTTTCTCCATATTCCTGTTTCTTTGATCTTTTCACATAGCCTTCCCCTTGCTGTCATTGACAAACCATAGACATTCAAGCATCTGCTGCCTGTTGACCATTACAAAGAACATAAGCATTCCTCTCCTGATTCATGCTTGAATACAAGTCAGCAGTGAATGATTATTTAGGTACCCATACTCAGATATCTTATTCAGTGATGTCTCACACATCCACAATGGCTTTATACACAGCACTGTTTGCTATCATTTTCTAATGTCACCTTGAGCGCTAACATTTTTATTGTTGTTTTTAATTAAATTGCATCCTGATGGTGTACACAAGAATAACATTTTCTAGATAGCCAGAGGAACAGTGCACAGTTGAGCACCAGGGATCCGACTGAAATCTTGAAGAGTACCATGCAGAGTCTGATACTTCAGCAATGCACAGTAAATAAGCTGCCATTACAAAAACAACAAAAAACACAGACTTATTTTCCAGTTAATCATAAAATAGAAATTCTGGCAGTAGATCTAAAGTTAATTATCACATGTTTAATAGCGCTATCCTTTGGACAGTTTTATCCTTCAAATATCCTGCTATGTCAACTTGCAAATAGTGTAGTGGCTAGCACCTCTGCTTAACATACAGAAGGTTCTGGGTTCAATTCCCTAGGGGTTGGACTCAATGATCTCATGAGGTCCCTTACAGCCCTATGATTTGATTTGGATTGATCAGTTACGCAAACTTGCATGCAACACATATTCAAAGGGAAAGAATTTAAGAAGTCTATTTTTGAGCACTGTAATATGGAATATAATAGTAGATAAATGCAAATGTGGGCACATAAGTTTCAGCCTTTTCTCTTACCCGTAATAATACCTAGTCTAAAAGATGACTATTACAAAAAGTGGGTTCGTTATAATGGTGTTGACAAACAGAGTGTAAATGTAACACTGGACTAATGTTTGTTCTAGAGGTAGGATTTTCAAAAGTCATTAATATTGGCTGAGTTCTGCTCCCACTGAAATTAGGAGTAAAATTCAGAGAATACTGCTTTTGAAAATCCAATCTCTAGAATAAGTCAATGGCTTTATTTAAAAAACTATTTGTTATTGACATCTTTATTAACCTTACAATAACCTTAATTGGTATTATATAAACAGCATTTGATGACATCTATATTAGCTCCCAAATTGTAAGTATTCATGTCTTATACATAGTTTGTGGTAAGTAATATTAAGTAGTGCTCTAGATGAGTGAATGTAGCTGATGTCGTGCATTTTGAACATGTGAAACCACATAGAGTGATTAGCCTCCATTGTCACTGACAGCAATGCCGTTATTAATTCAGGAGTTGTAATCATATGGGTAGCCTCACAATTTGAATAAATATGGTTAGGGACCTTCAGAGGTTATGCAAGCTGTATGTTTCACCAAGGGCTGGGCTGCACTGGTAGTGTTTGATTCTTCATACACTTTATGAAAGCCAGAAAGAACCATTATGATTGTAGAAGTGGAAAAACTAGAGCAGTTAAAATAATTGTCATAGAATTTTAAGCCATGAATTCTTCTAGCTTTTCCTTCAGGATTTTTTCTATTATATACCTAACTTTTAGTGCTTCTTCATGTTATTTTTTTTCTTTTAAGATAGCCAACCTCAGCATTTCTCATTCTTAAATTTGGTATGCACCTGAGGAAACTTGCCAGGTGCATGAAAAGGAGACCTTATATTCCACAGTGATGGAGGAAATAGAAAGAGGGTCACACAAATACATATTCCAAAACATTCCTGAACTTCAGTTTGGATAAACTGGATCAGCAGCCTCTGTGTATCTTTTACCTGCACTGATTTCAGCGATGTTGGCGTCTTTATTAGGGTCATGTTTTCAAATGGTTGAACATTCTTGGACAGTGTTCTCAGTGTAACAAGCTCAAACCACCAAAATGTCAAACATGCACACCTTTTTTCAGGCTTTTTTAAAAATCAGCAGTATGCTGGTATTCTGGACATCAAAGAAGCCACCCACTCTCCATTTATATTAACCCTCTGTTCTCTTTCAATTTCACTGCAATGCAGGATTTGACCTTGTTCTGTTCTTCTGTGTTCTTTAAAAGGTCTGTAAGTGGCAGCTGGAGTGGAGTTATTGGTTTCTTCCTATTTTGCATTAACTCTTATTTAGTATGCTGCAAGGAAACACCACAAGTCAAGACAGATCCACTATACATCAAATCATAATATGAATGTGGGAAATAATGAATCCTAGTGCAAAGGTTAGTAGCTTTGTTAGAAGGGCCACACCAGAATGTGTCTCATTTTCTTTTAGCCGTGTACAAAGTTAAAAAGTAATTTGTGTATGTGTTTTCTTAGGCTATGTCTACACTGGGGGGCTATTTTAAGTCAAATAACAAGGTCAACTTTCAGTTGACTTAAAGTCAACCTTAAGTCAACTGAGGGGTATGCAGACACTAGTAGCCATACCCCTGCCCGAGCTCAGGCCCCATGCCAGGACCTCCTGCTGCCTGCAGCAAGGGGCTAGGAGCCTGATCCAGCACCCGGCCCCCTGCTGCAGGTGGTGGGGGCTGAGAACCAGCTCCTGTTACTAGTGGCATGGGGCTGGGAACCCAGTTTGGCTACTAGCCCCTTGCTCAAAGGAAAGGACCTGGCCCCAGCCACAGGTGGCAAGTGGCACCAAGCCAGATCCAGCCCCAAGTCACTTGCTGCAAGCGACTCAGAGCCTGATCCAGCCCTGAGCTACCAACTGCTGCTGGCAGGTGGCTCAGCAACCTAGTCAATTTCATCTCAGATCATAAGTAGCCCATGAAATTGACCAGGCTGGGTCACTGGGCTGGCTGTCTCCCCCTTAAAGCATTTCCTTAAAAATGTATTGTTTCTTGTTAAAATGCTGTCATCTGTGGAAGTTTTGCTGACAATTAAATTCCATTTTGGGGTACTACCGAAATATCAGTAAAGAAGTCAGTGCAGATTCTTGTTCTACATTTTTAATTTCAGGCTATATAGGCTGCTTGATAATGGACAAAGTCACAAAGATTCTTCTGTTAATTGGCTGAACCCAGCTCATCTGCCATTTTTATTGAACAAACTATCTTTGTGTTTGTTATGTAAAACCTTATATAATTCTGTGATTGAAACTTCTACAATTCATATTCTTCAATATCTATAATTAAACATTTTTACTTATAGTCAGGTTTGGAAAAATTTAATTTTTATTGCTGTATATTTTGATGAATATTAATATTGATTTGTAAGCATTTTATTTTTATTCATTATGGGTTTTAATTATTTGTTTTCCATTTTTGTCTGTTTACATGTTCACAGTTGCAGGAAACTGTGGGGGTGTGGGAGTCAGACAGTAATTATTTAGTGACAGTATACTTTAAGACTCAAAATGTTAAAGCAATATAAACATCAAATCACAAATCATAACATCAAAAGAGTACAAAATAAATGTCTTAAATCAAATTCCAATTGTTTCTCAAGCAACCTTTTTCTTACTTTGTCTAGATGTAAATTTCAGTTGTTAGAGTGTGTGTAGATAGATAAAGTCTCTTGTGCACCATTCATTCCAGCCCCATCTCCCAGTTTGCACCATGTGCCCTTTTGCCATAGCTTAAAATCTGGCCCAGCTATTAGCTCACTAATAGGATAGCAGACCAGCAACTTGACTCCTTTTATTTAATAGCTGTGATCATTGAATTCTAGTGTGATTCCTTTGCTGCAGAGAGAATAGAGGAAAGAGAACAACCTGCTTGCCCGACACCAGCAGGCATATTGACTGTAAACTCAGGGAGTCTGTGTAAGTGACACTTGCCAGCTGTCTGGTGGGATAGCAATTTTACTTGACAGCCCAAGCACATCTTCCAGCAAGAATATTTTAATCTGTTCAGGGAGGAATTAAGAAACGCAAAAGAAAATTAAAATGTGCTGGACATACAAGTACAAAGCTAGTTGACGTTCTTGCTTGTCTTTCTGAAAAGAGTAATTCTGTAATATTGTTTTTTTTTTTTAAAGGGGTAGCTGTGTTAGTCTAGTCCAGCAAAACAAAAAAGTGCTTGCCCCATCTTCGAAGCCTCTGACAAAGTTTTAGAGGCCAAAACTTTCATGGATGCTTAGGAGTTCAAATATTTGTATACTATTGTAAAACAAGAACAGCAGCTCCCTATGCATTGTTCCATCAGTGACTGTGTCTATCTGTTTATTGAGGCAGTCCTTGAGACTACTTGCCCCATTTATTCCATTTGTTTTAAGTCTGGGAACTATTTTTTCCACCTCATTGTACAAGATTTGAGCTAAACCTCATCTATTGCATATTAAGAGGATACTTCTATATAGACAGAAGTCAGCTCCTGGAGAGAGAAAGTTCTCATCTTTGTGCCATTAGAGGCATTTTTTTTTAAACATAGGGACAAATCCTGCTCACACATTTATAATTGTGTTGGTTCCCAACCGCGATGGGAGAAGGAGACACCGGACTCAGTAGTTCTAACTGAGAAACAGGTTTGTTTATTTAGCACGACAACAGGGAAAATTTTTCAATGGATAATCACAGTGACAATTGAGGTAGCAACTAAAACAGCAATCTTACAAGACTAACTGAGGTAGCAAATCTATATAAGTAACAGCAAAACTGCAAGGTATTTGCAACAAAGTAAAACTGCTAGGTATTCATAATGAAACAAAATTGCAAGGTAAAACAAACTACAAAGTACTCGTAGGGGATTTTTCTATACGTACCACAACCCAGGCACCACTGACTAGCAGCATGAACACAAGGGGCATGGTAAGGGACACGACACAAGCTAGCTTTCCTCGGGAGATCCAACCATCAGAGTGATCAGTTCCACTGGGTAACACATCAACCTCCATAACTTCTGCCAGTTGGCATCTCCTTTTTATAGGATTTTTAGCTCAGTGTTTCCTTATCTCTTCCCATACTAGGGGAGGGTCATATTAGTAGTTCACACGATTGAGTTAAGTTGTTTATTTCTTAGTTAAGTTTTTTGAATTCCTAGATGGGACTTGAATTTCCAGGTGGATCATAAATTCTTAGGTGGGTCCCAAATTCTCAGGTCATAAATTCCCAGGTGGGTCATAAATGACTAGGTGGGACCCAATTTCCAGGTGGGTCCAGATTCCTAGGTGGGTCATAAATTCCTATGAGGTCAGTACCTTTGAGTTATGCTAGTCTGTAGTCTCCCAGATTCAAGGCCAGAGCCTACACTGTCTATAAGGGGTTTTAGTGTGTGCTTGGGAAGGGGTGGCAAATGGGGTGCCCAGGCAAGTGGTCACCTATCATCAGGCACAAACAAATTGCAGATGCTTTTCTGGCAGCATAGTGGTGCATTTTGATTGCCTGTAAAGAGAAGCCAGGACCGCAAGGGATGAATAGTGTGCTTCATCTACATATCACAGCCCTTAGTTGCACGGGATAGACACAGAGGAAAGGCAGGACATGAGCATGAATGTGGATGTATGGGGTACCTATTACAGCTACTCAGGCCAGTCATTGAGGAAAGGATTTCCTTTTTGGTGGTGGTGGGGGAACACGTCCTGTGGCACTTAAAGACTAACATTTATTTATTGCATGAGATTTTGTGGGAGAAAATCGCACTTTATCAGATGCTTTGAAGATGGAGAAACTTACACAAAGTGGGATTTTCTCCCATGAAAGCTCAAGTGACAAATAAATCTGTTAGTCTTTAAGTGTCACAGGATTCCTTGGTTTTGTGTGTGTGTGTGCGCGCGCGTGCGCGCTGAACTAGACTAATATATCTGCCCCTTTAGAACTCGGCAAGACGCAAAGCACTTTGTGGTGGAGATACTTAATGAGTAACCATTGACCTTTGATGAACGGATACTCTTAGCAAGAGTGGACTTTTGCATTTCCCCTAAGTTTTTTCAGTGTAAAAGAAAAAAAAATCTCTTAAATTTTCCACAATTTAGTATCATTTTGGCAAGGCAAACTGATCTGTGATGGAACAGTAACATTTTGCAAAACAAGGCCCTGCTTTTACATAGCATTGATTCCTATAAACGGTCAGAAAGGATGAAGAGAATGAAAGATGCAATTTTGAGTCTTTTAAATATATTCCTTAAAATTCAAACTGCCTGCTGCTCTGGCTGCAGTTAAAATGCTCCCATGTGGCAGGCAGAGGGAAATGAATTGCCATACAACAGAGCATGTGATATAGTGTCAGCCGAGTATTATTCTTAATCAAGTGAAATAATGATTTTCAACCCTGCTGGCAATATAACTCTATTTCCTTATCTGGTGAACTGATGAATATATCTCAGAGGATTCAACTTTTTGAATGGTCACTATTTCCTATCATTTGGCTTTCTGTTTTGGATCACTTTTACCACAAACCACTGACATAAACAACATCAGCCACTGTAAAGCCTTGCCTAACATGAAATAGTAACAAACCTCATTTATGTACTGAGTCAGGGAAATATGTTCTGTTCTGTTCAGTTCAGGTTCATGGAAACAATTAATGATTACTAAAACTCAAAAGGAACAGTTTGGGAAAGGATTCAAAAGTTTTAACTTTTGATGTTTATGCAAATTTCTTGGACCGTTACATCAGGCGGTCTCATGAGATTTCTATTTCCTGGTGTCAGCTAGATGGAAAAAAGCACACAAGAAAAATCCCAAATCCCTGCAAACTTTCATAATGCTAGCGTTCCCATGGAAATCATCTGGATTACTCATATGTTTAAAGATAACTAATCTGAGAAAAGGGTTTCCGATCAGCCCTGTGGTCACTTCTGGTATTTCATTATTATGATCCTGTCTGTAGCTGAGATGAAATGGAAAAAGAAATTCAGTTGAATTTTTAAGCCCTGAAATAACAGTTTTGGTAATATTTGGTTACAATTTTAGCAGAAAGATTCAGCTGGTTGTTTTGGACCTGAAGGGCTAGTTCCAGGTCTATAAATTCATTTTCCAGGCAGCTCTTGAACTGATTTGATTTCTGGCCACGTACACTTCAATGCTTCTGCTCCTGGACAGCACATATGAAATGTAATGGTGATAATAAGCCAAAGTTCTGCTTTTGTGGTAGTGCAGAACCACATGAACCAGTAAGTGGTCTTGTGTGCAGAGAGATATCCTCTTTGAGGGAGTGCTCTTCTTCCTTTTGAAGCAAGTCATCTTAATTGGTCAGTATGAAGGAAGAGGGTTCCTGGCACTGTCATCTCCTTTTTGGAGATTTTATTAAGGGTTGGCTCAATTAGAAGAACAAGGACTGCAACTCTGGTTAGGTCCTTCCTGCACAAAATGCACAAGTGGAGCTTGGTTAGGGCAGGATCCCTGAGTCTTCTCAACTTTTACACTCAGACGGGCTGACCACAGTCTGACTCCCAGAACATGTGATCAAGTAGTGGCATTTTGATAGCTACATCACTCCAGAGAGACCTTAGGAAGAATTTGTGCATCTGTTTATCCTAGTATTAATGTGATCTCTAGGTCAGTAAAATCTAAGCACTTTCCAAGCATTTATGGTTTTCATCCTCCCGTGAGAAATAGGGAAGCAGTATATCTAAAGTATGTATACTACCATTTGACACACAAATGGGTGCGGTATATATTGGAAAGATTACAGCTGTGTGGAGAACCAGAGGTCAAAATCTGCTTTACACCAGTGTAAATACAGAATATCCTCCATGAAGCCATTGGAAAAGTGAGAGAAAACATTTTAAAAATAGATGACATACATTTTTATACAGCACAACAGTATTGTTTGACATACTAAACAGCTACAGTAAAATAAAAGTATTGTAGCTGTATTGTGCTTTTTATTGGGGAACAGATTTTGATACATCTGTTTTATATTGGTTTCACTCTACTGATTTCAGTGGACATACTTCTGATTTTACACCCCTGTAAATGAATCACTTTCTATGTGTTTTGTTCTTTGGAGAATCTTGGGAAAAACTAAAACTAGGGATTGCCATGAGAAAAAAATGGTGACTGGGATCATACTAACCCTGTGAAAGTTGGTATGATAGCATTGCTTATATTATGCTACTCTAAGGATTTGGAAACACTGTATATAATAAAGGTTTTGAAGTTAAAAAGGGAAGCATTACACAGAATGCTACAGAAATAAACAGCAAACAACTTTTCAGTTCATGATTGCTGCAATGTAATGCATCCTGGGAGAGTTGTTTTAAAAGTGTACACTGAAAGTTTAACACTGACCCAGAGCAATAAATAACAAGTATTTCACATTTCTGATGCTGGATTTCAGGTGTGTTCCATAAGATACTAAAAATATACTACAGTGTTCCTTCTTATTTGATCAATGTATTATGTTTGGCAATGATAGATGAAATTTAATTTGACAATATTTGTTTCTCTTTCCTCAGAAAAGAATGATATTGATGGATTGTCATCAGGAGAATATTAGTATGCTTATCAGACTCTGATTGAGAAAGTAGTGCATGGACAGAAACTGAGGGATGAATCAATGAAAAGACTTTTTAGGGAAATTTGATAGGTTCTCCATGGAACATTGTGTTTGAATAAGAACTTTTTAAATCGATTACATGATAGCCTATTTTACTTCATGCAGTTTTACAACTACTTGTGTGTGCCTAACTCTACAGTATTTATTGACTTATCTCAGCTCTTAATTATTACTACACTATACTTCTCTCTTCTTTCTTATTTCCAGATATAATTTGTATCTACTAAGAACTGGATTCTCCCTTCATTTACACAAAATTATGGATTTGGAGTAAGTCAATTAGGCACTAGTGTAATTCTGAGCAGAATCTGTCTGCAAATAAAATGAAAAAAACTAAGAATTTTTTGCATCTTTCTATTTTGTGATTCCAAGGAAACAAGGCTACAAAAATGTGGGTGAAAGACTTGTGGGCATAAATTAAATCTGCAGCAGAAGAGGGGCATGTCTACACCATTTTTTTTGAAATAAAGAGGCTTATTTCAAATAAAAACTTTTTTTTACCTGTCCATGCAGGCATTTTTGTATTTTGAAAATAAGTGCTTCCTTATTTCAAAATAATGGAGTGCTATTTTGAAATAACTAAACCTGCATTTATTTCAAAAGAGCAATTCTTTTGAAGTTATTTTGAAAAAAGCCATTCCTAGCTGCAGAACTGGCTTTTTTCGAAATAATGGCCCTATACTTTTCATTGCCTTTCCCTATTTTGAAAAAGAGACTCTAGTGAAGACTCTATCCCAAAATAAGAACTTCTGCCTTATTTTGAAATAGAGAGTATTCCCTGGACTCCTATTTCAAAATAATGTTAATTTGAATAATTATTTAAAATTAAAATTGAAATAGTTATTTCAAAATACAGTAACTTTTGAAATCTCTTTGGTAATGTAGACCTAGCTAAGATGTCCTTCCCATATGTTATCCTGTAGCACAAGTGTATCTTTACTTAATGGAAGTTTGTTTATGTTCTTTCCAGTACCTAAGTAATAGTAGTCTTTTGTTTTGTTATCTTCAATACCATCAGCTCCAAGTTATTTAGATCTTCATTCTGCCAGTACACCATTATTTATAAAGCACTGTCATTGATTCATATCAGCCTTGGGAGCAGTGTCCATTTTTATTTTACAGTGGCTTCTGAGACACTAGAGGGAGCACAGAACATTGCATTTTTACAGGGTCTACACAAGGGATACTGATATACGTGCTTTTTTAACTTACCATATATCATCACGTATAAGCTGAGAATTTTGTGCCTGAAAACTGGCTTTAAAACAGGCTCTCGGCTTATATGCGAAAGAATACGGTAGACAGCCTCAGCCAGCAGTTTCCCTGACCATGCGGCAGGCTAGAGCCCCAGTGTTGCCGGGTGGCCATCTTGGGCAGTCGGCCGGGGCTGGTGCTGGAGGAAGGAGGGACCCCGACGTCTGGAGCAGCCAAGGAAGGGGGACCTGGGGTGGGGTCGGCCTGGACATTGATTCAGGGAGGCCAGGGAAGCGGCGGCAGGGACCGGAGGTTGGGGAGGGGTCAGGGAGACCAGGGAAGGGGCAGCAGGAGGACCCAAGGTTTTTGGGGAGCCCAGGGAAGCAGCGACAGGGACTGGGGATGGGGGGGTACCTGGCAGGCTGGGAAGAGCAGCAGCAGGGGTTGTGGGGTGACAGGGAAAGGGTGTTGGGGAACTGAGAAGGGAGTAGGGGGGCAGCAGTGAGGAAAGGGCAAAGCAGGGGGGCAGTAGGTAGCAGTGAGGGAAGGGTGGAGTAGGGGGTGGCAGTGAGGAGGGGGCCGTGGGAGGAGCAGAGAGCAGCAGTGAGAAAGGGGCAGAGCAAGGAGCAGCAGGAGGAGCAGGGGGCAACAGCAGGAAACTGAGAGTGAGCAGGGGTGTAGCAGTGAGGAAAGGGCAGAGCAGGGGGCAGCAGGGGTGAGGAAAGGACAGTGAGGGGGCAAGGGAAAAGCAGAAGCAGAGATTTTGGGGTAGGGAAGCTGTCAAACTCCACAGGAAGCCAGCAGCAGTGGGTGGGGGGTTAGGGGCCAAGGCCAAAAGGGGACCTCAGCTTATACCTGGGTCACCAATTTTAGCTTCTTTTTTGGGCTCAGAATTGGGGGGGGTCGGCTTGTGCCCGGATTGGCTTATACCCGATTATATACGGTACCTATTTACTGAGTTTTGTTGGTAGAGTTTTATTGAGGTGGGAGAGGCTGTACCGTTTTAGTACTGAGAAAGTCCATTCTGAGCACATGAAGGGGACTGACTGGACAGAACATGTTAGAGGATGAGCTCAGGAACCATGAAGTCTTCTGTAGCCTAACGGAGTCGGCCTAATTTGGAATTTTCTTTGATAGAATTGTGCTTGAGACCCAAGGCTCTCACTCAGTTTAGAATTCAGTCTGCACTGAGGCTTGCTTTATTCCCCAAGGGAATGTTTCAGACTGGGGTTATTTCAGATTTAATATTGTAGGGTTGCTCCTTGCAGGCTGAAACTATTACATAACTAAGAAGTTCATGAGAGCTTGAAATTTTGTTGCATTTAGAAGTTTTCATAGTCTTAAGGAAACAAATTATTAATAATATAGGTAGATTAATAGCTATTTATCATGAAGCTGCTATAGCAATCATTTATATAAGAATGCCTCTTTTCTTCATTGTATTAAAAAGTTACCAACCACTACTGACTGTGACTGCCATATAAAATGAATCCAAAAGAAAACTACAAAGGATAGTTTATATAGGCATAACAAAAGTGTGACCCCCGCCCCCAGCACAGGGGTCTCAAATACGCAGCCCATAAAGCTATTTCCTGCAGCCAGCACTGCAACGACCATTACCAATATTTTCAATATCATTGTGTGGAAATATTTCAGTGGTGCGGCCCTCAGGCTACCGTACTAATCCTCATGTGCTGTTGTTGTGATTTGAGTTTGAGACCCTTGCCTTAGCATGATCCTCATTACTGGCTCGCATTGTGGCACGTGAGCTTTCTGAGGTACTACCTTTCGGGTAGTATCCAGTTGAACACTGTTTATTGATAAGTTCTAATCACATGCCAGCTTGAGACTGGTGTGGAAGCAGGCAACACATAGCGTTGATACTTCAGTACAACTGATTTGGTGAAGACTGACGCTTAAGTGTTATGACTCCACATAACTCCTGACTCCTAAATGCACACAGCAAGTCAGTATTTGGTCTCAGGCTATGTCTACACTGGGAAAAGTTAATTAATTTGAATTTGTTAGTTTGAACCACTAAGTTCAAGGTTAGCTCATACTCAGCTCAAACTTATTTGAATTAACAGCATGGACTAATTTGAACTACTATTAGTTCAAATTAGTTTACTTTGTTAATTCAAACTACCTGTCCTTAGTTTGAACGCAAATTCAGACTAAAGGTTAATCCCCTTGTCTACATCACCCTTAGTTCAAAATAAGCATTTATTAATTCAAATTAAGGAATTCCTGAATTTGAACTAATGAAAGCCTAGTGTCAGCAGGTATTAAGTTAGTTTGAATTAAGCCTCCTTAATTCAAACTAACTTCCAAGCGTAGACATGCCCTTAACATCCAACATAGTGCTATCTAGTTAGCTATGCTACTTCCCAAAGGACTGGGGGTGGGGGGAGGAAGGCTAACACTATTGACCACTGGTTTGAATCATTTATTTTAGTCAATTGATAGCAATCCCTAGGGAAAGAATCTTATCCGCCATTACCTTGCTCTGGATTTCATGAGCATGAAGTGATCAGAGCAGCATAAATCAAAAGAAAAAAAAATCACCTCCCTCCACATGAGTGTATGGGAGGCACTTTCAAATGTATAGTCTTTTGGATACCAAGGTATTTACAACCAAGTTTCTGAAAAGGTACAGGAGGCCTTTAGTTGTATTATTTTATAATCAGTTACTTTGCTGGTAATTAGTTGAATTTTACCATCACATTTTATTAGCTGATGTGTGATTAACTATTTTATTTATTGTAGTTCACTAATTCTATATAAATGCATAGTTAGAGTTGTAACATTATTGTAACACCTCATCTTGAAAGTTGTGCCTGCTGGTTATGAGTCTATTATTAAATTTGCTATAACAGCACTTACACTAGTCTCCAACAACCAGGAGTCTCATCCTTTTTACTTCTCTATGTAGTGCTGTTAGTGGCTAGATCTGTACAAAGGTGTTTGTGCATACAACTGCAAAAAAGACACCTGCTAAGAGTGAAGCTATGCCTTTCAAAAAAAATTATACAACAGGACATTAATTTTAAGTTACCTAGCATAGAATTCTTTCCTCTCATTCACAGTCCCCCATTCATTATTAGACTGCACAGCAGATCTTCAACTGGTATATTGATGTAGCTCTCTTCTGAAGTCAAAATAACTATGCCAATTTTCATCCGTTGAGGATCTAACTCATAGATGCAAAATGTTAGAATCAGAAGCGATAATATGAAGACCACCCAGTCATGAATGATTTCTTGCCAATACATCTCTGCTGCTTCTTCTGATCATAAATGAACTTGTAAAGCCAATTTGTGGCATCATCAGTGTAGTATGGAACTATCAGAGCACCATCAAATCTGATCAAAGGGAGGTCAGCGATATGAGACATGTCCATCCTTGGCCAGACACACTTGTTGGTCTCTTTGGTCCCAGGTATGAAGGCTGATTGCATATTGACTCCAGCCCTTCATAATCAAGTCAGAAGGGCCCATGTGTATTGGAGCAAATCAAAGCCAGGGACATGTATGTTTTAGTCACTTGTAAAAGACTGTTTCTGGCATCATTTACAAACCATTCTTCATACTACATTGACATCACGGAGAAATCTGTGGAGGGCAAGTTGACCCACAAAAGGTGCCTTGATGACCAGTGTGTTCTTACATGGCTGAAGAGGTCAATGTACAGTAGTAGGGTCAGGTTTGCCCAGCTCTTCTCAGTCATTCTGGCTGTAGAATCCTCACAACAAATGCGTGGAGTGATGAAGTTACTTAATAGGGGGATCCATAGTATTTGTGTGGGCCAAATCATCCCAAGTTTCAAGGCTCATGGCTAAGTGTAACTATATGTAGATACTGGTTAATAGCTTTTAACATTTTATGGATCCTTCCCCAGTTTCAGGCAAGCAGTGACTGTTCTCCATATCTTCAGAAGTTTGTGTTGACCACTCATGTACTAGCCACTTACGAGCACAAGTGAAGTGCTTCAAGAACTCTAGCAATAGGTTGTCATGACTAGTAGCAGCACACTTCAAATAATATACTGAATTGTGTGCAGCTCTTTTGTTAAAAGTGTGTGTTGCCAAATGGGACTGATACCATCCATTATAGATTTGTCATTTGACATGCTTCTCATTTGGGGCCTTCGACACATACATCAGACGGACGGCAACTTAGATTTGGTGGCTACTGAACTGCACTAAGATGAGTGTACTTGTAGCACATATAATGCTTTTTTTGACATGCTTCACTGGCAATGAATCTAGCCTGGGGTCTTTGTTTCTGAAATGAATCTCTGTCCTTATTGGGTAATTCAGTCATGGTTTGCTATAGCAGCTACATGCACAGCACTAAGACAGGATACACACTGAAAGCACACACACACACACACACACACACACACACACACACACACACAAGGGAAAAAAAAAAAAGTAAAATCTACTCAAGCCGAGGGAAAGCCTAGGACAGGCTCTAGTAGGGGAGGAAAAAACAAAATTCTCCATTTCAGTCTGCCTGCCTTCCACCTTTCTTATATCACCAGCCTCAAGACAGTAGTCTAGATCAGTAGCATCTCCAGCTCTCTCATTTACAAGTCATAAGCATCTGACAGAGTGATATTGTCTCCCACAAAAGCTCATGCAATAAACAAATGTGTTAGTCTTTAAAACCCCACAGGACTCCTGGATTGTTTCACTGAATGAGGCTAATATAACTACCCCTTTAGAACTTGGCAGAAATACAAGTTGTCAAGCCATAGCCACCACCCAACCTCTATTTCCACTTCACTAGTGGAAGTCTCAAAAATTCCAGTCACCTTCTCACACTATTTCATTCATTCATCACAAGTCTGGCAACAAAGCTTGTCCAAAACAAACATTTTCTTTCAGCTCTAACACCACACAGCCCCTTTTATAGTCTGATGCCAGGTCTTCTGCCCTTGTCAAGCCAAGCTATTTCTTACTATCTATAGTCTCCCACAGCTACCTGACATCCTTTATATTCAAAAACATCTGAAGTGGGGCTTTTGTAATTAGGGGTGGTTTAGCCACAGACTATCCACCTATGGGAAAGTCATTCTATTGCAGTTTCATTTGAAAGATGAAATACCATTACACATCACAAGGTGTCAAATATCAATATTTTTATATATTGCAGCAAACTTCCAGTTCTCCTGTGCTGAGTCCTATGGTTTTCTTATAGAAAGTAGGTCAGGGCAGCCCCAGTCACCTGAATCCTGCCCCTATGGGACACATGCACTGGTGTAACTCTAGAGAAGGAAGAAGATTAGGGACTCAGGCCTACCCCCTATGCTAGATCCCAGCCCAAGGGCGCTACGAAGTGCAGGTATATGCTGCTGAGAGTCTCCTAGTCTACATTTCTTTCCCATAGGATCACTTCCCTTTTTGCCCTTTCAGTTACTTGTACCTGATCTTACCTTAAGCCAGGTTTTTGCTCTCAGATCTCAGCCTCCACCTTTCTTTCTCTTTTCAGAATTACCTTCCACAACACCTCTACTCATTCACTTCTATACACCACCACCCTCTGCTCTTCCCTTAGCTTGTGCCCCCTGTGTTTGAAGCAGGGAGGCTTTTACTAGGCACCTGGATACATCTTATTTGATTTCAGGTGCCTCAAGTCAACCTGTGGTAACCTTGGTTAGGCACTGGGGA
Organism: Podocnemis expansa; assembly: GCA_007922195.1. NCBI lineage: Eukaryota > Metazoa > Chordata > Testudines > Podocnemididae > Podocnemis > Podocnemis expansa. The sequence continues at coordinate 19,987,851 of ML681996.1, forward strand.
ACAAAGCCTTCAGTGTTCTGATGCTCACATATTTCTCATCTTCACTCTCAAACTTCCAGGAGCAGTGGACGCTGTCCGGGTTTCTCTGCTTGGTGTCCCCCTCTGATTTGAACCTTTGACCCCCACACCCATTCCCATTTTTCATTAGTTGCCCCCCAAAATCAGTTGGCCCCGGGCCTAGGGCCACCTCCCCTTAAGCAGGGGAGGGGTATTAGCAGTGGGTGGGCTTGTGCCCATCCACCTCCCAGTGTCCAAATAGGCAGAATCCCTCATTTTGAACCTGTAGCCTCACACCTGTCCCTGTTTTTCCATTAGTTGTCCCCTGTTATCAGTTGGTCCTGGGTCCAGTGCTACTTCCCCTTAGGCTAGGTGAGGGGTTTTAGCAGTGGGTGGGCTTCTGCCCACCCAGTTACCAAACAGGTCTACTCTCAGGCTGCCTGCTGGCTTTGATCTCTCACAATATGCATGCCATTTTTTATCATTGAGGTTTAAATTGATTTCCTCAAATCCAGTTTAAAGGAAGAGTACTCAGTGAGATGAGATTAGGTAGGAGGAACAATGAGAAGATTCAGCAGCAGAACTGATTCAGAATTAGGGTAGGTGCCTGAGAATATCCCCAAGGTTTCATTCAGTTTTATGGGATGACTCAACCAGAACATTAGACAAATCATAGCGAAACAGTAGTGTGATCAAGGGTGAGTAACTCACACAGACAAATGGAACACTGTCTGCTAAACAGCCTGTAGATTAATTAAAGAAATGAAACTGAAAATCAAAAATTAATCTGCTACAGTATTCCAAACTCCAGAGGGCCTGACTACTTTGAATCATATAGCAGCTGATGACATTCTAAAACAGAACTTTGTAAAAAAAAAAAATTCTTGTATTTTATTGTATTTAAATAGTAAGAGCTTAAATTTCTGTTGATTTAAACCTGGGATGAATGTGGCCCTGATTATTTTATCAGTGTCACTCACAAAAATTGTTGTTAGATGTGTGTTTCATTATGGTACCTGGTTATGCATTTGGAATCCGAAGACAAGCATCAGTCAAAATTTTCAAATATGGGTACTAGATGTTAGATAACTAAAGACACCTATGGGAGCCGGACTCCTCTGAAAAGGCCATATACATCTGATCTTCAGTCTTTTGTAACAGCATTATGCTGAAAAGTGCTAAAGGCTGCCAAAAGGTCTCAAATAGAATTTCAGAGCTCACTAAAGCCAATAGAGAAAGTCTGGCATACCCAAACAGGCTCAACAGAAGGGTAAACAAGCCCTTTAATATAAGTTAAACTACTGCAAGTGATCACGATGACTGCCTAAGGAAACAGAATTATCCCAGGTAGATGAAGAGGGTTTTCCCTATTTGCAATAGGCTGTGTGCATTTGAGTGCGACTTTGAGTAGAAGCAAAGAGACAGAGTTTGCTGGAGCGTCATAGTTATGGAATACTGAGCAAGCAAATGCTGTTGTTTATTTCTACTATGTCCAAGGAAACTGGACTTTGTACATTTTTTGTAAATAAACATGCTTCCACTAAGAATATACATGGCTCTTACCTCCAACTCCTTATCCTTACAGAAACAATCCTTTTAAGATCCCAATATTAACTCACTGCTTCAACTACAGTTCTTAGAGGTTAGTTCTGCTCAATTAAAAGAGATGATGCAGGTTTGTTAAAGTGGTGTATGCACCAATGGTGTGACAGATCAATTATCTGAAATTCATTTTTAGTGAAATCAGAATCATAGACCATTAGGGTTGGAAGGGATTTCAGGAGGTCATGGAGTCTCACACCCTACTCAACATGATTTCATAAGTTTTCTATCAGAAAGCAGCTACACATACATCCAACTCTGAACTGCAAGCACCTGTCTGGTAAGCAAAGTATTTTCAATCTTCTGTTAGTTCACATGCCTCAAAAGAGCTTCATTAAGGATAATGGAGAATTGAAAGGTGGAGAACATATGAGGCCAGGAATAAATAATAAATTCTACATTGTGAAAACAGTATATGAGAAATTTCTAGGCATGAAAATGTGAATCACCTATGTGTTTTATTTTGCTTAATCCACTGCAGATTCATAAAGGCTTTTGTTGTCTAGGCTTGCTGTACAGTGCAATGAAACCAATTAAATATCTAGTGTTATTCAGCTATTTATAAGGCTCTCATCATTGTGATTTTCAGGCACAGTCACATTTCTAAGATTCAATGAAAACAATAACCATCTCAAAATAAGGAACATGTATTGTGTGACCCTGTGCAGCAATCAACCAAACCAGTTTCCCTGAGAGGAACAGAGTGGGTGAACAGCAGTCACCAGGCTAATTGTCAAGGGACTCAAATGCCTGTAGTTAGCAAAAAGACTGAAGAAAGAGATGCCTTACTATTCATTCTAAAGGTGACAAGTCAAGCCAACAAACAAGAGGACACATTAAAAAAAAAGAAAAAACAACAACAATTTGCAAGAATATTTTCTGCTTTTCAGCAGGTCTAGTGAGAAGATTTGAGTCCTGGATGTATATCAGGCAGGATGGAGTTCTAATGGCAAACTACTGAGAAATTCTATATCCCATGAGGCAGGTACCTGAAGCATTCATTCTAAGCTTTGGTGTCATAAAGCAGCACAGGCAGGTTCAGAGAGAACTTGTCACTTAGGATTTTATAGATAGCAACCAGTCACCCAGAAGTGAATTGGTAGCCAGTATAGACTATAGAATACACCAGGTATAATATGCTGTCATCTGTCTTCCTACCTAAAAGGCAGAATGAAGATTGTGTTTAGTGGTACATCTTATCTTGGACTACAACCTTAAACTATAACTTTAACTTAATACAAATATTTGCTTTGTTTAAGGTCTGGTTTGCTTTAGATAGCACAAGATCCAGCACATATTAAAGTCACAGATAATTTTATGTAGAACAACTGTTAAAGCTTTGAGCTGCTTAAAACATTGAATGGACATTTCACAATGTATTTCAGTTATCATTTGTGGCTGTTGTTTTTGTGAGTACAGTTTTTACATAGATTAGAATATCACTTTATACAAATTGCATGCTACTTTCCCTCTCCCTCTGATTTATAGTTGTAGACCCCCTATTTATTTCCAAGCCTGGTTTTTAGATTTTTAATATCTAGATCTAACACAATTAAGAACCATTGGTAGAAATTGTGACATAGTTAGTTTAGGTGCCTAGGTAATTTTTAGGGCAGTAGACTAAGGCCTAATATGAACTGGCTTAGTTCTTTCAACAACAAAAATTGCTCTAGTGAGTAGCAATTGCAGAATCACAGTTAAAAGTAATTTTCCATCATGGCTGCATAATTGCTGCTAACCCCGTTCAAGCGATAGTATAGAGAGAGGAACTCTGTCCCATTCCAAACAAGAGCATGACATAGTTTCTTCAGCTGTTCCCACAGGTTTCAGCATTCAAAGTCATTTGAATTTTTAAGGCACCTCAGAAGCAAGTTTTTGTTCTGTTTTTTTCCCTTGTTTTGTACATCTTTTAACTTTTGCAAGTGATCTCATATAGGATGATTCTAATCTCTGATTGTCAGTGCCAGTTCACTCAGACCTGACTTTAAGTATGAACAAAACACAGCATTCTTGCATCAGCCTAAGTAGATTTCATAGCAGGCGAGCCAAAAGGCAGGCAACTGTCTCCTAAACGACTCTAGCCCCACAATTTAGGCTTTGACTCAGTTTAGCTTTTGTTGTTGTTCTAAGCTCATGTGGATCTGACCAAACTTACATACAAGTTTTGAAGGTTTCTAATCAAACAACATTTAGATGTAGGTCAAAACTACAGGAGGATAAGTAATTAGCTATAATAGAAGGACTCATTTCCTGTGGTACAGTATATGCATTTGAATTGCTACTTGGTTCTGAACAAATAAATGGCACTTAGTTTCCTGCTGCATGGAAGTTATGAGAAGAGGATACTAATATGAAGCCAGTGTTTAAAAAATGGTAGCATAATGTTTGGCTATTACATATAATTAATGGTACATACTGTGCAATATTTTTTGTACCTTTATGTCACATATTTACACAGAATAGTAGTTGACCTTAAAAGTGAATATTTAGTTTATTATGATATTGACTTTATTGTGATAAGTAAAGATATTTTCCTATGTCTCTACTGAAAGAACAGTGACATTCTATGCTTTAAGATTTAGAGACAGATGCTGATTTGATTTGTACCCCTGCAACTGTAACCTGCTAGGGTGGGCTCAAATGCATTCATCTGCCCCTCTCCAGTGCCCCACAGAGAAACCTCTGCAGAAAGCAGCTGGAAAGTCAGGATCCAGTTGTTAAAAGGACTGACAGCGAAGACTGCTCAAAGTTCCCATCCCACAGTAAACTGCCACTCAGCATAAGCATACAACGAACTTTATTAACTAAATAAACACACCTTATTCTAAGGAACCATAATACATTTAAACAAAACAGTAAGAAACCCAAGAATCCCAAAGTGTAGGTGGAGTCACCCTTATCTCAATTGCAGTCTAAGTCCTTGAGGCTTAAATGAAGAAGGAAAACAATCCTCATCCTCTCTAGCTGCAGGAATCTTCAGGCAGATGCCACGCAGTCCTTTCTTCCTCCTGTGTAGCCAGCACCATGCAGTCAGGTCACTGGCCATCCAACTCTCAGTTCCCCTGCAGACAACTCCCCTGCAAAGCAGTCCAAAGCTGGGAGAAAACATCCTGCTGTCCACTCCTGCTCAGCTCTTTTCAGAGTCCCTTAGCCAATGTCCTCTGCAGCTCTCTGTTTGCTCCTCTCAGGCTTCTCCCTGGGCATGTAACTCCAGCATAACAATAAAACTTGTGGTGCATGCTCAATGTGCTCCCACACCCCCTTACCAGCAGGTTCTGGTTTCTGGGCTGCACAATCTGCCCAGCAAGGTAACCCAGCCATAAGGGATCTCTGAAAGAGATTGCACCTTTTTATGCACATGGGTTACACAATCCTTATGTTTAGTGTCATCCACTCTGTATTTAGACTGTACAACACAATCAACGTGGATGGAACTTGTGATTTGAGGTTTTCATATCGGGCCGAACAATTAAGTAATATCATTCAGTTAATGGAAGAATTGAGTTCATTCTGAAGAGAAACAAGGAGTCCTGTGGCACTTTTAAAAACTAAAAAATGTATTTATCACTTGAGCTTTTGTGGGAGAAAAATCCCACCTTGTCAGATGCTTTGAAGTTGGGGAACTTACAGAATGGGAGGAAAATAAATGTGTTCGTGCCTGATGCACTAATAAGGGGCCGCTTGCCCGGGCACCCCATTTGCCACCAAGTGCACACTAAAAAAACCCTTATGGACAGCGTAAGAGGCTCTGGCCTGGAATCTGACTAGCATAACTCAAAGGTACTAACAGACTAGCATATCTCAAAGGTACTAACTTCATGGGAATCGAAACCCACCTAGGAATTTATGACCACCTGGAAATGTGGGTCCCACCTAGGCATTTATGACCCCCCTAGGAATCTGGACCCACCTGGGAATTGAAAACCTAATTGGAAAATTACTATCTCAATCGTGCGAACCACTAATATGACAACCCCCCCCCGTGTGGGAACCAGAAAAACACTGAGCTAAAAATCCTATAAAAAAGGAGATGCCAACTGGCAAAAGTTATGGAGGTTCACGTGTTACCTGCCAGAACTGATCACTCACTCTGACAGTTGGATCTCCCGAGGAAAGCTAGCTCGTGTCGTGTCCCTTACCATGCCTCTTGTGTTTATGCTGCTGGTCAGTGGAGCCTGGGTTGTGGTACGTATATAGGAATCCCCTACGAGTACACTGCAGTTTGTTTTACCTTGCCATTTTGTCTTGGGAATACCTAGCAGTTTTACTTTGTTGCAAATACCTTGCAGTTTTGCTTTGCTGTGTTACTTATATAGATTTGCTACCTCAGTTGGTCTTGTAAGATTGCTGTTTCAGTTGTTGATTGCTACCTCAATTGTCACTGTGATTACCCATTGAAAAATCTTCCCCGTTGTTGCTCTAAATAAACGAACCCATTTCTCAGTTAGAACTACTGAGTCCAGTGTCTCCTCCCATCACGGTTGGGAACCAACAAAATGCAGGGATATACCTCTCATTCTGTAAGTTCCCCATCTTCAAAGCATCTGACAAAGTGGGATTTTCTCCTACAAAAGCTCATGCAATAAATAAAGTGCCACCAGACTCCTTGCTTGTTTTGCTGAACTAGACTAACACAGCTACCACTTTGAAACCTGTCGTTCTGCAGATATTATTTATTTTTAATTTGCAGAATGCTCTATGGCTAGCAGAAGATTATGAATGTGTTACAAGTACTGCCAAGGAGGATACACTGTTTTACAAAACGGAATGTATGAGCACTGGCTACAAGCAACAAGGCAAATATTTCTGAAGAGCAATAGGGCACTATTCTGTCCTGTATAGTTAAGTGTGCTCACTCTAAAAGCAGGCTAGAAGTTAGAGGGAGCTTTTTGTGAACCTAATGAAATGATCCAGTGGCTGGATTTTGACTTTGCCAAATGACATACAGTTATATGCATTTCTTATTCAGTACTTTTGGTTGCAGGCTTGAATCACTTTGCTGCTCTCCGGTCAATGCTTCTTAGAGAAGTCTGGTGTTTTATAAAAGAAACAGGACTTCTGCTCCGAAGTCACTCAGGCATTTCTGATAATTTTCTTCTGATGTGAAAAGAATCTTATTATTCCAGTTCCTAGCAAAAGAAAAATAGAAGACAGAATCTACTTGAACAATACTATATATCTCCAAAGATTGGTGCTGAGACAATGCAGCAGAATTGCTGCCTCATAAGGTCTAGTGAGGTAGTTATGAAACTGTAATACACAAGTTTTTCTAACATTCAGTTGCTTGGAATTCTGGGACCTCATGGGTAGCCACTTAAGTTTATAGAGCTTATGCATCCAGCATATGCTTGTGGAGCTGTAGGAAAAGATCATCACTTTCTGCCCTGTGAATTAGCCAGGAGACATGACTCAGATGCCACTGCCTGGGTGACTCATCACAGATGGTTGATGAAAGATGTATCTAGTGGAAACTCCTCTTCCCCCAAAAATCAGGAAGGGAACTAATGAGTCTGGGAGGGATTTAGATTGATGATCTAGGCACTGGGGCCTATTTTAGGGCTTTCTGTATGGCTCATAACTGTAATATGTGAATCTTTCCCTAAATTAGATTAGTGTATCAGTGTCCACAGAAGACTCCATACAATATTCTGCTTTTCTCTCTTCTATTTTCTATGACTTTCTGCCTGGAGTATACATTGTTTGCTCTGACATAATAGGGATCAGACCTAAAAAGCATAATGGTTTATCTTCCTTGTGTTGCCCTGAACATGCAGTGGTATGTGAGATCCATAGGACAAGGGCTGATCATCTGAGGGACTAATGATGGAAACAGATATAGATGAAGACTGACCATGTAACTTTAGGAAAAATGTTCTACTGATATAACTGAATTTGTCCACTGAGCAAATTTACTTACCTTAGATCACAAAATTTTCTGAAACTCAATCCCAGGGTCAGTTGAAGTAGCTACCTGGTTTAGTAAAAATGTTTCAGACTAATCTAACACTCAGTTCCCCCTTCCTTGTTCAGCTAGACAGAGCACTGCCACCCACCTTCTACTTTCTTTTTTTTCCTTTTGCTGTTGCTGTGTTTTGCCCCTGCAAGCTGAAGTGCCTTAGAATCATAAATGATTAGGCTTGGAAGGGACCTTAGGAGGTCATCTAATTCAACCCACTGCTTGAAACAGGATCCTGTCTCTCCCTAGGTCTCTGCCATTCCTGATATAGCTATCTCATGACAAACACAAATTTTAAAGATGAGGGGAAAAGAAACAAGTCTTAGTTTTTCTGTCTTTTTACTACTGTGTTGCTGCTTCAACCCTACTAAACATGATTTATATTTTGCCTCTATTATAAATGTTGTTAGATTTTTTCCACCCAAATATTCCAAATAGTTCATGAATACTAGAATGTGTCTAACCTGAATAGTATTCAAATATTAAATAGCAATCTATATCACCACACCATCCCATTTTTTGAGTAAGATATGGGATTAGAGTTTATTTGCTGCAGATGGGCCATTATTTTATCTCAGAGGATTCAACAAAGTTATTAAAGTGAATTATTGTATTTGCATGCTTATGCATGTTGATGCAGAGAAAATATTGTATGCCAAATTTACCCTGGTGAAACTCCATTCAATTCCATGGAATTATCCCTGGGTTGAAATTAACCATACTCAAATTATGATTCTGTTGAGTGGGTGGGTGATCCTTCACCGCAGAACTAACTAAAGTGATAGAGATGCAGGTTAGCCTGGCACAGGTGTGAACAGCCTTATTGCAAAATGAGTTACTCTGTTCTCACTGATCATGCACTGACCATTGTATGTTGCTAAAAGTTCTTGGACCCTACCCTATTATTTTTTGTGCTTCAGTAAGCTGAGCTACTCTGTGGTTCCTTCCCAGAGAATTGTGGGACAATGTGTCTGTTCTTCTGGGCCTATGAGGGGAATTGTGGAAAGGCACTGGAGGACTATCAGCACTTCAGTGATTTAGCATAATCTCACTGCAAACCTGTCAGGTTGCCAGCCAGAGTGAAAGAAGCACTGAGGCTTTCCCCTGTTGCCTTCTTTGAGCCACCTAGCCCAAGTGAAAAGCTCTGCTAAATTAGGGTAAGTGGATTTTGTGTGAGGAGAGGTTGTGACTTAGGAACAACACCTGAATAAAAGCCCAAGTTAACTCTGTAATTAAGACATACAAAAACTAGTAGTTGTGCAAATGTAGGTTAGAACAAAGCTGCCTTCTTCTTTACAGGGGTTAATACAAAGAAAAAACAGGCATATCTTTACCAAGCCATGATAAAACTTTTCAACTAGAGCTAGTGATGTAAATAAACTGAATTCTATTCTATTAAGTAAGTTGATTGATCTAGGAGAGACTTCGCTTAACATACAAACATTTGAAATCATTTGAAAAGGTATATGATTCTTCTCTTGCTCATTTCCCAATTTAGTTATTTGAAAGAGAAGAGTTTGTTTCAGGTTAAACCTGGTAAATGGTAACATTACTGATCATATTAAGAAACATGCTGCACTGTAGGGAACCCTCAACATAATTTTTTAAATTGTGACTTCACTTTGTAGTAAGAGAGACACTGTTAGCTACTGAAGGTTCCCTTCTGCTTGACCTCTAGACAGGGTACAACTTTCACAGAAGCTCTACTGTCAAAGAAATATGAAATATGATGGTTTTAATCACTGTCTAATCTCCCATTTCTCCCTCTAACTGGACATAAAAGTACCTATTTAGTCTGCACAATAATAAGTTCAGCAAGCGTTCATTGCTTCTTTATAGCTTTTTGCTCTCTCTCAAGGGACTGTGGCCACCAATGCTTACTGCACCACAGGCTATGTCAGAAACAAAAGGTACCCATGGTGACAAATTACTCAAATGAGGTCTCTCTATGGTAAGTGTTTCAAGTAAGGATTACAGCTTGCTTAGTGTGTTACATAGTCTATTACTCTGAGCCTCTTGTGTGTATTTGGAGGGGTTTGGAGGTTCCTGGATGTAGATCTTGTATATGGGTCTAGAATGTGAGGTCACATAATAAAGGTGGCATGAAACTGGATGGTGGCATGTTAGCATCATGCCTTTGAGTCTACGGAGAGTGGAAAATTGATTAACTGCATATTTATTGTGGAAACATTATTTTCTGTAGTTATCTATTAAAGTGGAAAGTGAATTAACTCTATGACTCTTCGTGTGCTATCTCCCTGTAAAAGCCATCTTTGTAGCACTGTTTGTTCAAGATTTATATGATCTAGCTTCCTTTCTGGCAGCAATAGCATGTAAGATCTCAGCAGGCATCTTGCTTCTGTTCAATTATTAGGCAATTGAAAAAGACTAACAGGCCTTGGTAACTCTGTAAGTGTGGTCTCTGACTTGTAAGCCACTCTAAGACACAGGATGTACAGATTGTTGTTGTTATTACAACTAAATATCTGAAATTATAGGTTTTATTCTGCTCCTCTGTGCTTTGCTCTGAATAATTGTTTTTTTACGCATTCTTCACTTTTAAGACTGTTTTGAAGAGATGTTTGCCTCTTCCTCAGTGTGGCATCTCTGTACATCTAAACTCTGATTAATTTATCTCATTACAGCCCTGGAGATAAGAAACTATTAATTTCCACATGTAGTGGAGCATAGAAACCCTGTTCCACCATTGGTCTTAAGGGACAGAGTAGCTCTCTCTCTTTAGCTGCAGGTAGTTGGTATCACAACAGTTGGAATAAGAGGCTGCAGCCCAGGTTGAAGAGGGTGGTTGCTAAAGAGGTTGAGCCCTACTCGACATTAGCAGTAGTCTGAAAGAAAGCAACCCAAGGAGTAGGATTCAAAAAAAAAAAAAAGAGGTGGGGGATGTGAGACTGCTGGGGATAGAGCAGACAACCTAAAAAGGTATTCATTTCCCTATAGCAGGGGTCTCAAACTCAATTCACCACAAGGGGCACTTGAGGACTAGTACATTAGCCTGAGGGCTACACAACTGAAACCTTTTTATACAACAATATTGTAAATATTGGTAATGATAGTGTCATTGCAGGCTGCAGAAAATAGCTTTAGGGGCTACATGTTTGAGACCCCTGCCCTATAGGTTAGTAGGTAGAGGAGAAATGGGCTCTGGAAGATCTTACTGTACAGCCTGGGAGTAATAAGACTGTCAGGCTGCCTGAAATAGCTCATTACTGGGAGTGTCAGCCTTAGGGCAGACTATCAAGAAGCAGGGCACAAACCCCAAATTAATTGTGAGTTCTGTATTCTAATTTCACTAACCAAGTAACAAATGTGAACTCCTTGGGCACTATAGTTACTTAATCATGGAGCCCCAGAGAATACCCTGGGGTACTCACATTTATCTTGCCAGTCAGAAAACCTTGCTTTTGTGATAGCCCTTTACATAAAAAGTCACAATAGCATTCAGGTTCCAATGGTGGGGCCAAATCTATGGTTCGGGGCCAGGGCTAGCTCCCTCCGCCACTGGCAGTCAGCCTTGGGGTCCTGACTGAGGCTGGTTCCTGTACCCGCTGGTGGGCAGCCTCAGGGTCACGGCTGGGTCTGGCTCTTGACCCCACTGGCAAGCAGCTTCCAACTCCAGGGTGAAAGCTAGAAGTGGGTGAGCTGACCCATCCTATTCCCCTCCAGCCCCGCCCAGCAGGGGCAGGAGCGCTGCGCACCGCAGCTTCTTTGTCTCTGCTGGCACCAGCAGGGAAGTGCTACTGCAGCACGTGGCTTTTTCCACCCAGCTGTGTAGCACTAGGAGGAACGGGACCAGTGAGGGAACCTGAGTGCCACCACATGCCATTTTTGGTACAGGTGCCAGAGATTGCCAAACCCTGCTCTAAATACACACACCTTCTCCCTGCCAGCTTCATCCCCTCTCCTCTATACCCCCAGACTCATCCTGTCCACTCCATTCCCCAAATACTCACAGCATACCCCTCATCTGCTTATCTAACTTCCTCCCCTCTATTTACACCCAGCCTCCCCTCACCAGCCTAAACCTCTCCTTTCTACACCCCCAATCTCCCTATCCTCCTCTTTGACCAGATCACTGGTCCCCCCTAGACTCCCCCAGCTCCCATTCACCTGCATTAGGCTCCCTGGGCTCTGGAGCAGTGGCCGGGGGCTGGAGCTCATCTGGCTAGGCACTCACTGGTAGTGAGGTTGGAGCCACTTCTGCTGTCCTGGTTCTGGCCAATTCAGCTCCAGGGTTGCCAGGCCCATCTCTGTGTTTAGTTCTCTGCCAGTTCTGACCACAAGATCTGAGCGCTTCACTCTAGGGGCCACAGGGTCTCTGCTCTGGATCCTGGGGCTCCACTCTGCATGGGGCCAGGTCTGTGAGTCTCTGGAGGCTCAGGAACCTTTGTAGGCCCCAGCTGCCACTTGTCACCTCCCCAGAGCCCCGTCACAGGCGGGGGCCATGGCCAGGAATAACCACCTGGGACTTGCATACCCATCCTGACCCCACCCCCAACCAGGGCACCCATACCTGGTGGCTGAAGCAACCATGCTACAGGCCACTGCTCCCGCCCTGAACATGGGGCTGATGATTTAAAAACTCCCAGGTCCAGCCTGAGACAGCTCCTTGCTGGCCGAAAGGCTGTGTCTTCCAACCAGGTAGGGGCCACGGCTGCTGGCTGTGTGCAGCCTCAGTGGTGCCCTCTAAATTAGGGTGCTTGGAGCTATGGCTACTTGCCATGCCATAGTTAAATTAGGGTGCCCTGCTTGCCATGCCCTAGTTAAGGCCCTGCATTACCAATCCTTTCTCTGTTTAGTGAGTTACATAGTTAGAGTTTTACAGTAAGAACACTTTATACCATGGGCTACTGGTGTTAAAAGTGAGGTTACTACAACCAGCATCCTACAAGCATTTCATCAAGTTTAAGCACATTCTTATAAAGTTTTCACACCTATTTTAGCAATACTAGCCCTCAGGTGAGCCAGGCTAAGCATTTGTGAAATGTTGCATGAGGCCAAGGCTCCTTGGCAGTGTCACAATCACATAGGGATTTGACGACAGCAGAAGTTGAGCTTGAAGTCTAGGACAAGGGTTCTCAACTTTTTCAGGGCTGTGACACGGTGCGAAGGCTTGCAAGCTCTACGACATATGCCAAGCACAACCCCCTCACCCCAGCAAAGGCTCCCCACCTGAGCAGGGCAGGCTCTGGTCTAATGCCAAAAACCATATTTCTGCAGATTTTGTTACTTTGGTCACATGGTAACAAAACTGGCCAAAACAGGGTATTCGGCACTATACCATCTTCTCTAACCCTGTTTCTGAGTGGGAGAAAGGGAGCCATCATGCACTAGGGTTGGGAGGCTCCCAGAGCTGCAGGGACTGCCCCAGCCCCAGCAGTGCACTATCATAGAATCAAAGAATCATGGGGTTGGAAGGGACCTCATGAGGTCATCTAATCCAACCCCCTGCCAGAGGCAGGAGCACTCCCACTAAACCATCCCAGTCATGGTTTTGTCCAGCTGGGCCTTAAACACCTCCAAAGATGGAGACTCCACCACCTCCCTAGACAGCTCATTCCAATGCTTCACCACTCGCCTAGTAAAAACATTTTTTCTAATATCCAGCCTCGACCTCCCTAACTATAACTTGAGACCATTGCTCCTCATTCTGTCCTCCTTTACTACTGAGAATAGTCAAGCTCCCTCCTCCTTGGAGCATCCCTTCAAGTAATTGAAGGCTGCTATCAAATCCCCCCTCTATCTTCTCTTCTGTAGACTAAATAAGCCTAATGCTTTCAGTCTTTCCTCATAGGGCTTGTGCTCCAGCTCTTTGATCATTTTGGTTGCCCTGCGCTGAACTCTCTGTCCCTGTCCTTTTTGTAGTGGGGAGCCCAAAACTGAACACAGTATTCTAGATGTGGCCTCACCAGTGCAGAATAGAGGGGAATGATCACATCCCTCGATCTGCTGGTAACACTATGGCTTTTGATTTCCTCCTGTGGGGAGCCAGCAGACACTAGAGCTAGAAGCTAGACTCTCCAGGCCACAGAGATCTCTGCAGCTTCAGGACTGCCCCCAGCCCCAGCAGACTTCTGCCAACAGACATGTGGGCTGGGAGCCTCCTGGAGCTGATCTCTGCAGCTCTGGGACTGCTCCCAGCCCTAGCACTGCACTGCTGCTGCTGGCTTCCCCATGGGGAGCCAGCAGATGCTAGGACTTGGAGCCTACCGGAACTGCGAAGACCTCTGTTCTGGTGTCCCGGTACCCATCTCCAAGTTGCCCTGAGGAGGGGGTCTGTATCTATGGAGTGTGTGGGATGGATGGAAATGTAGGCTTTGGTCACTCTCCCCCCCCCCCCCTTTGCTATTACATGTGTGTGGTACTCACTGCTCAGGCAACCTAGGCAGGTGAGGTTTTTAGGGCAGGGCCAGTTTTGTCATGTATTTTTGCTGGGAGGCAGTATTAATATAGATGGTTCCTATGGGTAAGAAAAAAAAAGTGTTTTGTTCTTCTTTTGACTATTTTAAGATGCAAAGTTGTTATACCAAAAAGGGCACCCAGGAGAGCACCCGCCCCCCCATAAATGTTGTACTTAAAAAGAAAAGACTAGCAGGATCTTATTCAGGGGGACAAGGCAATATGCCACATTTATTGTAAATAAGTAAAGATAGCAAAAAGCAATCTCACGCACACGCACATGCACACACAGGGAGCCAGGCCTCTGTCTGTCATGATCCGATGCTCCAAGATGACAGTTGCACAATGACACCCAAAGTTTTCATGTTCTTATCCATCTTTTATGCTTGCTGGCCCTCATGAAAGTCTATGGGATTTGCTGTATCATGTTACTTCAGGGTTTGTTCTTTCTGGGATGGCTCCTTCTGGTTGCTTTGATCAAAGATGTCTGCATTGTTCAGCCAGTTAGATGGTACTTGTGGTTCATCAGGACAGGCTGGCAGTTGAGACTGGCCCCTTCACACACAAACACTCTTCAGTCACATGCTTTGTTCACACATTTAAATGAACACACACAGCATATGCCTAAACCAGGTTTCATCAAGTATACGACGGAGTACAATGTTTAAGCAGGAGTTCCAAACTGACAATATGGAGTCTTGTTGGACATTGGTTATAATGTCTATTACACAGGTTTACGGAACTATTTTACTTATGACACTGAAAGGCATACAGAGAACACTAACTAACATATACTTTAAAGGTAAATGCAATTAAATTTCTGTCTGTTCCCCTACAAAGTCATAGCTGAGGATTCAGGAAATGTTTCCCTTTCTCTTTTCTGGGCAGCAGTGGCCATATGTGACACTGAGGGAAAGGAGGGTGGTCTCAGGCCCCAGCTCTCTCCTCGTCCCCAGCTTCTTCAGGGCTGGAGGCAGTTTCAGCCCTGAAGCAGGAAACTTAGGGGAAACACCTCATGAGTATGTTTTCCCCAGCAGCCCATAGCTCACATACCCCTCACCCTCAGTTCCTGGAGTGCTCTCACTCTCCTTTTCCTACAATATCCCCCCAGCCAGGTAGGTCAGGGAATTTGGAAGTCATGTCTGCAGCTAAGCTGGGGTGACTGAGCTGCAGGGCCAGGGGAGAGGAAAGCATGAGGGGGTGGGGGGGGCTTAAGATACAGAGCTGTGCTGCTGTTATCTCTCTTAACTGCCAGGCATCAGTTCCCACTGCATGCCATACCAAAAGCAGTAACAGGGAAACTGAGCTAGAGCTGTAGGGGGACACTTTCCTCTACTTAGTTGAGAAAGAACTGACAGAGATCTACCCAAACACATACATAGCTCTTTGCATTATTTTAACCATACCAGTAACTGTTGCAGCTGCAGAGCGCAGCTTTTCCAGGTTAAAACTAGTGAAGACATGCCTATGCTCTACTATGACACAAGAGAAGCTTAGTGAACTAGCTGTCCTCTCAATTGAACAAGACACTATGCTATCTGTTGACTCCTAAGACCTTATTTCTGATTTCAGCAACAGAAAGAGTAGGAAGGTGAACTTTTTTAAAAATTGATTTAAAAAAATAAAATATTTTAGAACAAAAATGCTATGCTTTTTATTATGAGTTTAGTTCATATAGGGGGCCCCACAGTGGGCCTTCACCTAGGGCCCCAGGAAACCTAAAGCCACCTTTGTCTGGGGGGAATGTCTCTTCGCCTGCTGGGCTCGGGGAGCCCAGAGCCTGTGGGGGCTTTTATTGTCCTGTCACTGGCTCTCCTGGGAAGAGACAGGCAGGGGATTGGGTAGCAACATGGCCCTGCCAGTAGGCCATATTGCCTCACCTCCCATGGTGCCATTCTCCTGAATCAAACTAGTTATTCCTGTCCACCACATGCTACTTCAATTTCAGGTTTTTGGTTTGGACCTGTTAAATCAATTTGTTACATCGATTTAATGATTGTTATATTGATTTAACTTAAATTGATTTCAGTTATATTGATTTTATGGCTTGTGTGTGGACATAGCCTAAAAGTATAGACAAGGAAGACATGCACTTTTTGTTATACTTCATCCCACATAGCTAGTAATAAATTCAAAGAACTCTGTCAGGTGTAATCCCACAAGGCTAAAGAAAAGATGAATGAAAAAGTCACTCTGCTTATATTTGTAGATAGTAAAGTTTGAAGACAATCCATATCTGGCAATGACATTGCCTAGAGCAGTGGTTCCCAACCAGTGTGCTGGGGCACACTGGTGTGCCGCGGCAACACCCCAAGTGCACTGCGAGCATGACTGAGAGCTGACGTTAAAGTTCCCTCCCTGCTCAGCCCAGCCATCTGATCTGTGCAGGGCTGGGAAAAGGCAGGGGTTGAAGTAAGGGGGGAAAGCACCAGAACACAGTTCCAGGCCCCCTATTTTTAGGCAGGCAGCATTCTGGCACCCTAAAAATAGAGGACGGCACTAGAACAGGGAGTTCCTGGGGTCCCCCTAAAAATAGGAGAAGCCCAAATGTACTGTTCAGGTGGCTCCACCTTAAACCCGGATTCACCTTAAGCCCAAGCAGCAGAGAGCTGGGGCATGGGAGACTGGGAGCATAAATCTCCCCCTGCAGGGTGGAGCAGCTTGTGTCAGGCAGCCTGCAAACAGCCCAGGTAAGGGCTTGGGGGGACGGTGCTACTGGGGGTTGTGTGGGGCAGGGGTGTGTGTGTAGCAGAGGGTGTGTGGCTGGGGTTGTGGGGTGGCTGGTTGATTGGGAGTGTGTATAGCTAGGGGGTGGGATGGATGTGTGTGGGGGGGTGTAGCGTGGAGCTGGAGGGTCCATCACAGGTAGCAGGGGGTTGGTGGAGGGGAGGACGGGATCCACTGGGGTGGGAGGGAGCAGCAGTGGGGTGAGGATTTGCCCTGGGTGGCGGGGAGCCACTGTGGAGAAGGGGGAAGTCGGTGCTGCACCATGCTCTCCTGCCTGATCTTCCCAATGCCCAGGTTCCCCCTCCCCCCCAACCCACTCTTGTTCTCCCTTCCTCTCTTTCCTCTTGCCAGCCTTGTGCTGTTCCCCACATGGCTGCCCTTGTCCTCTTTTGCCACCCGTGCCCTGCTCTGCTCTGCAAACTCACTCCTGCTACTGCACACAACTCCTGACCTCCCCTGTTTTGCCACCCCCTGCTCTACTACCCCTACAACCCCACATAGCAGCATTTCCGAAACACTGTGCCATGGTTCATGAATATTCAGATTAATTTTAAAACTGCATGAATATTCATATATAATTTAATGGGGGTGTGCCTTGAAAATTTGACGGTCTCAAGGTGTGCCGTGGCAGAGAAAAGGTTGGGAACCACTGGCCTAGAGGTCTGTACACTGGCAGTATACTCTCTTTAATTGGAGGTTTATTATTGCTTAAAAGATCCTTTTTAACTTCCTATTGTAGTGGATTAATTATTGTGACTTCTTCTTAGTGAAGTATTAATGATTTCTCAAAAGATTACATCCCTCACTAAGTAAAAGTGTCACATACCCTGAAAGCTCAGTCTTTAGTATTACATGAAACAGGCATCCCAAAAGCATTTGTGATCTATTGACTCCTGTAGGTCAGGGCTTGCCATTGGCTTGACTAGAGCCATTTATTAAGTGTGACTGATGATGCATTGTTTTTTCAAGCCCTAATTTTACAGCCACCACATTTTTGGAAAGAAGTTTAGTTTCCCCATCAAGTAGCACCTTGTCACATCAGCTTGAGTCACTGATATATGCTACACTGTGTAACCTTATGTACATAACTGACACTGAGCAGATGGCTGAAATCATGAGGTATCTGCCCAAAATAATAATAATTATTTATTAATACAAGTGTTGTCAGTAATCAGCTCTGTAGAAGGCGCATATTATAGTACGCAAGAGCAGTAGTTCTCAGCTAGGGATATGTGTTCCCCTGGGGGTGTACAGAGGTCTTCCAGGGGGTACATCAAGTCGTCTAGACATTTGCCTATTTTTACAAATAAAAAGCACTAGAAAAGTCATTACAAGCTAAAAATTTCACACTGACAAAATGAGAAAGTAAGCAACTTTTCAGTAATAGTGACCTGACTTTTCTTTTTCTTTCTTTCTTTCTTTTCTTTCTGTGACTGATTCTGTAAGCAAGTAGTTTTTAAGTGACGTGAAACTGGGGATATGTAAGAAAAATCACACTCTTGAAAGGGGTCCAGTATTCTGAAAGGTTAAGAACCACTGCTCAAGAGGAGTCAGTTCACTTTATAGCATATGCAATATGTGGTCATTACTTTTAGCTTACCTAGGGGATATGAAAACCAGAGAGCGATCTGGCCAGTTTCTTCTCTTTTTCTCTTTCCCTTTACTCAAATCCCTCAAACTAAATGGCATGCATAGTCATATTTAAAGTTGATTGTTCATGTTTTCATTTGCCTATAATTTTAACCATTCCAGCTGAAATTGTCCATGCTTGCTCTGTGTCTCAGTTAAACCATTTAGGGAAATATTATGGGAAAATAAGTAGTTTTGCAGTACTCATGTTTCTGAATAGCTGTAGAGCTTCATGGATTTGTGTAAGATGTTGAAGTTGGTCAAGAGTTAATCCTGTGGTCATACAGATGAATTTTGCTCTTCTCAGGAAAATATGTTGAGATTTGGTAAAGTTATAGATAACGGAAAAGAGGCACATTTACATGCCAGGAGAACTTTCCATACCCTTATTAATTTTTTCATCATTCTAATTGCAGTGGGAATGTTTCCAAGCCACAATGAACTGTGTGCACCAGCCAGTGTATTTGTCTTCATCCATCAAAATACAGTTTAGCTTAGAGGACAGTATACTGCACTGGAGTCCAGGCAACAGCTCTTGCACTGACTGGTGTCCACATTTTTGCACTCTCCACAGCTCTTATTATTGAACAAGGCTTCAGACATTACACTCCTAAGACTTAGGCAAATATGTATCCCTCCTTCCCCATTTTTTTGATGAGGTAACAGAGAAGTTGCTCCGAGACTAACTGGTAGATCTGAATACAGTAGTTAAGGTATAATTTGATGGGTCCTGGAAATCCTCCTAATTTCTGGGCCCCCTTCCCGCATTGTCCAGGTCCCCTTCATTCATGTGTGGGCCCCAGCCCAGGTAGGCATTTTTGAGCCCCACCAGCTCTTTCTCACAAATGAAGTACAGCCTCAAATCCACAACATCACCCCAACCCTGTCCATAGTGCCCACATCAGACCCCTCTTTCCCCATGTCCTCCTCAGTCCCCATTCCCATTCCATAAGCTCCCTGCTCCCAAGTACCCACTCCAGCTTCCTAACACCCATCGTCACTCCACCCCCTCTACACCTCCCCAACCTGCTCCATCCGTCCCCAGCCCCCCACCCAGTCCCCACTCCAGCCTTTCATAGTCCCCTCCTCCACTACCCAGCCCCCACAAGCCCCTACCCTGTCTTCTTGTCCCCAGCGCCTCCAAGTCCTGACTCTTCCCCAAGCTGCCCGTCCAGCTACCAGCTTCTCTGGTCTCCTGGACCCAACACCACCCTTTCCCTAGCCAGGCCGCTGGCTTCCGCAGTCTCCCAGCCCCAATCAGACCTCTTCCCTAGCCCACCTCCTGGCTCCCAGACACCTCTGGCCTTCCCTGCTTATCCCCATGCCCTTTCTCTGCAAGCTGCTTGTCCCCAAGCCCCCCACCCCCTGGACACCTGGCTGCTGCAGCTGCTGCTACCTGACTGGCCACAGGCTGCTACCCCCCCCCCCGAGAGATTTAAAAATTCCCAGCCTGGCTCAGTTGAGTCATCCGGGTAGAGGCCGTGGGCAGCACTGACCATGGGGGTGGTACCTGCTGTCACAGCAGGAGCCGGGCAGGGTCCAGTTGCTGTCTGTGTCCATCAGGGGAAGGATGATGAGCCCCCAGGGTAGCAGCAGCAAGAAGCTACTGAGGAGCAGAGAGATCCTGGTGCCCCTGCCAGAGCACAGCTCTCAGTGCCAGCACCAAGTGCTCAGGCTACTCTCCCTTCCCCAGGCTCCAGTCCCCAGGGCAGGAAGGGACTGCCGCCTAAGGCACCAGAACACTTTGGCTTGCTCGCTCGCTCCTGGATGGCTATGGTGTCTTTGGAGGGGAGGTGGCCTCATATTCACCTGTTTAAAACTCCAGAGAGCTACCAAGGGTTAAAGCAGGGCCGTTCTTGGGGGGGATGTAGGGGGGAAAGAGGGATGATTGCACTGGGCTCCAAGTTTCCTGGGCCTGTGATGTCCTGCCATAAGCAGGGCAGTGTGAGGCCCGCACCGCTGCCCCCTCCCACGACCATGCTGTCCCCTGCCCCTTCCCCACTGCTTTTGGTGCAGACCCAAAGTTCGGGGGAGGAGAGAGCAGGGCGGGAGTGTGCAGAGCCAGCCTCTGCTCTGGGCCGGTTTTCCCTACCTCCACGATGAGGAACAGCCAGCCCAGAGGCTGGGCTTCCCTCTCTCGCCCTCCCCTGAGCCAGCTGCTCTGCCCTGGAGGCAAGGCAGGCTGGCCTAGAGGCAGGGCGGAAGAGCGGAGCCAAGCCCCCGGACCAGCCTGCCCATGCAGGGATGGGGTGTGGGGGCCCCGCCACAGGCTGGTTGCCCAAGGTTTTATACCCCTTTGGGACAGCTCTGGGTTAAAGTAAAGGGGAACACCCTGGAAAGCTGCATTCCACCCCATTATTTTATTTTTAGTGGCTCCAGAATGCTGGCCCCTAAAATTGGGGGCCCTGGCACCATGTTCTGGTGCAATCCTCCTTACTTTAACACCTGTCTGAATGGAACCCAAGTCCCCAGTATGGTAGATGCAGGTCTCATTCACTAGCTATATTGCCTTGTGGAACTGATATCCCAAACCTATAAAATTTGGTTATATTCTCTGTATCTGCTGATGGAAACACCAGACCATACAGTCCTTCCAGAATCAAGAATCCTGATTCTCAACATACTAGTGTTTCTCTAGCACAGTGGTTCCCAACCAGTGCACTGGGGCACACTGGTGTGCCACAGCAACACCCAAAGTGTGCCACAAGCATCCCTGAGAGCTGGAGTTAAAGTTCCCTTCCTGCTCAGCCCAGACAGGTGGGCTGTGCAGGGCTGAGAAAAGGCAGGGGTTAAAGTAACAGGGAAGGCACTGGAACACAGTTCCGGTCCCCCTATTTGTAGGCAGGCAGCATTCCAGCCCCCCTAAAAATAGAGGAAGGCACAGGAACATGGAGTTCCAGGAGTCCCCCTTAAAATTGCAGGAGTAGCCCGAATGCAGCATTCTGGTGGCTCCACCTTATCCAGCCAGCAGAGAGCTGCAGGAGGCTGGGAGTGTGTGAATCTCCCCCTGCAGGGTGGAGCAGCTTGTGTCAGCAGCTTGCAAACAGATCAGGTAAGGGCTTTGGGGGGAGGGCTGCTGGGGGGTGTGTGGGGAGGGGGGGCAGTGGTGGATGGGAGTGGATGTGTAGCAGAAGGTGTTTAGCTGGGGTTGGGGGGCTGTGTAGCTGGGGGGTGGGGTGGACAGGACTCACAGAGGTGGAAGGGAGCAGCAGTGGGGTGAGGATTTGCCCTGGGTGGCACGGAGCCACTGTGGAGAAGGGGGAAGTCGGTGCTGCGCCGTGCTCCCCTGTCCTACCTTCCCGCTGCCCAGGTTCCCCCTGCCCCTCACAAAGCCACTCTTGTTCTCCCTTCCTCTCTTGCCACCCTTGTGCTGTTCCCCACATGGCTGTCCTTGTCCTCTTTTGCCACCCCTGCCCTGCTCTGCTCCCCACACTCACTCCTGCCACTGCACACAACTCCTGAGCTCCTGGTTTGCTACCCCTGCTGTCCCACATAGCAGCATTTCCGAAACACTGTGCCATGGTTCATGAATATTCATAAGTAAATTAAGTTAATTTGAATATTCATATTTTTTTTAATGGTGGTGTGCCTCAAAAAATTTGAAGGTATCAAGGTGTGCCATGGCAGAGAAAAGGTTGGGAACCACTGCTCTACCAAACAGTTGTATAACCCATTTGTAACGTGTTTCGTCTCCCTGTAGTGATCAGTCTGAATAGAGCAGTGATCCCCAATCTTTTTGACTCAAGGGTCACAAATATAATTTTTACAACTCTGAAGGGCCACCAGTCTATCAACTTATAACAAATGTATCAATGTATTTGTATAGATTTTATCACTTCCCTGTGTAACTAATTCCAGTGCCTTATCAATCTCCTAGAGGATGACCTTTCCTCATATACAACTTAGGACTCCCCCACTACAACCTGAGACCATTGATTCTTGTTCTCTTTTCCCACCATAGAGAACAGTCCAGTTCCACCCCCTTTGCAACCTCCTTCAGGCAGTTAAAAGCTGCTGTCAAATCATCCCCCACTCTTCTCTTCTGCAACTAAATAAACCCAGTTCCCTCAGCCTCTCCTCATAAGTCATGTATCACACCTCCCCAATAATTTTGGCTGCCCTTTGCTGGACTCTTTTCCATTTATACACATCATTCCTGTAGTGGGTTGCCCAAAACTGGACACACTACTCCAAATGGCTGTGCCTACACTGGAGGGGTCACTAAAGTTGACTTAAGAAGGTTGACTTAAAGTCAACTTTATTAAGTCGACCTAAGTCAGGGGACCCAATTAAAGTCAACTTAATAAAGCTGACTTTAAGTGGGTCCCATGGCTTCAGTCGAATTTATTAAGTCGACTTAATAAAGTTGACTTAAGTGGGCACATTGCATTAAATCAACTTAATGTCTAAAGTTGACTTTAAGAGCAGGCGTTATTAAGTTGACTTAAGCAAGCGCTTAAGTTGACATAATAAACTCCAAATGTGGCCACGGAGTTGTTTAAGTCAACTTAACCCTGTCTAAGTCAACTTAAGCCTCCAGTGTAGACATAGCCAATGAGACCGTACCAGTGCCAAATACAGTGATAATCACTTCCCTCACTTTGCAGGCAGTCTTCCCTATGGGCAGTACTGGAGTGGGGTTCGGACCTGCCCCCCCCCCCATGGCCTTGATCCTGTTCTGGGGCCCAATTTCGTCATTGCCGCTTATTGTCAGCAGCAAGGGCCCAGTCCAGCTTCGAGTCTCCTGCAAGAGGCTCGGAGCCAGAGACAGTCAATGCCACTTTTTACAAGTGTCGGGAGCTGTCTCTGAAAGGCAGCCACTTGCTGGAAGGGGCCTGGAGTTGGATCGGGTCCCTTCTGGCTGTGCTGCTAGCCAGAGATCCAGGACCCATGCCCTGCTGGCCCTAGCACAGTGACACCCCTGATCTTCCCACTAATGTAATTCAGTATGCCATTTGCCATCATATGCAGCTTCTTGTCCACTGTAATACTCATGTTCTTTTCTGAAGAACTACTGCCTAGCCAGTCTGTAGCTGTGCATGGGATTCTTCCATTCCAAGTGCAGTACTCTGCTCGTCTTTGTTGAATTGCATCTGGTTTTTTTTTTGGGGGGGGGGGTGGAGGGACCTAGTTTTAAAGTTAAGTTCTTAAATGTAATGGCCAATGGCTCTACAATCACATCAGATGATTTCCTCAGTCCCCAGGGATGCATTGCATCTGGTCCCATGAATTTGTGCATATCCAACTTTTCTAAATAGCCTGGACCTGATCTTTCACCATGAGGAATGCTCATCTGCACATACTGTGCTGCCTAAAGCAGTAGTCTGGGAGCTGACCTTGCATGAGAAGACAAAGGCAAAAGAAGTATTAAATCAGCTTTTTCTACATCATCTGTCTTCAGGTTGCTTCCCCCATTCAGTAAGGGTCTCACACTTTCCCTGGCCACCTTCTTGTTTCAGTGTTAAGTCACTGAATATTTCTCCATTAAGCTAAGCCATACATGTTGTTCTCTGCATATCAGGGTGATTTGTTCCGGTTTCATCAGTAAGGTTTCCTTAAATACAATCAGAACACCTGGATTACTTTTCCCATCATATTAGCCTCCCAGAGATTTTGCTCACAAGCTCCCTAAGGAACTCAAACTCAGCTTTCCTGAAGTCCAGGATCTATCTTCTGTTGCCCTCCTTTCTTCCCTGTGTCAGGATCCTGAACTCCATCATTTCATGGTCATTGCTGCCCTGGTTGCCATCCACTTCTACCTCCCTTACCAATTCTTCTCTGTTTTTGAGCAGAAGTTGAAGAGAAGTATGGCCCCTAGTTGCTTCCTCCATTCTTGCACTAGAAAGTTGTCCACAACGCACTCTAAAAACTTCCTGATTTGTCTGTGCACTGCTGTATTGCTCTCCCAGCAGACTTCATGAGTCTGCTATTAGAATAAGGGCCTGCGATTTGGAACTTTTGTTTATTGTCTGAAGAAAGACTCATGTACCCCATCCTCCTGGTGTACTGGTCTATAGCAGATGCCCACCACCATGATATCACACTGCTTGCTCTCGCCTCTAAACTTAACCCAGATACTTTCAACAGGCTTTCCTCCAGTTTCGTACTGGAGCTCCATGCAGTCATACTACCCCCTTGCATATGGTGCAACTGCTCCACTTTTCCTCCCATGCCTGTACTTCCTGAACAGTTTATATCCATTCTTGACAGTTCTGTAGCCACACATATTATCCCACCAAATCGCTGGTAATCCAGTCACATCATAGATCCTTGACTGTGCAATTCTTCTTGCTTGTTTTCCAGGCTTCAGCATATACGTTAAGGCACCTAAGATAACTAGCTGATTGTCCTACTTTCTCAGTATGAATCAGGAGGCCTCCCTTGTTGTACCCTCCTCTTGTTTTCCTTTCCACTTCACCACTTACCTCCAAGGAAGGAATTGTCAGATGGGGATCATTTCTCTTTTATGTCTCAGACTTCCTCATGCAAACGCTTCTTCTTTCTTGGCCTTCGTACTTCATCAGTAAAATGGGGATGATAATTCACCACCACCACGATGGGGGTGTCATGAGGATTAATATGTCAGACTGTGATGTGTTCAGATACACAATGGTGTGGCTAGCTATATAAGTATCTAAATGGGTAGATTTGTAAATTACACCCAGTGTTGTTGGGGTGTTTTGACTTTATTCATTTTTAATTGAAGGTGGAGGTGGGGAATAAGAAAAGAAAAGAAGTTTTTAGTTTGATATCCTACTACAGACAAAATTCTAGCTGCATGAATGGTAAGCTCCAGAGAAGTAGCTGTGTTAGCCTGTATATAGCAAAAACGTTTTGAAGCATCTGACAAAGTTGGTTGTAGCCCACAAAAGTTTATGCCTGAAGTAATGTTAGTCTTTAAAGTTCAAAAGGACTTCCATTGTTTTTGCTTTATGAATGTAAGTAACAGTGGCAGGGAGAACCCAGCAATTAGAGTCAATCCAAGCTACCTCCGGGGCCCAAGATGCAGATTGAAGTTGGAAAAAAAACTCTTTCCTGCCATTGAAAAAGACAATAAATACGTATATAATCAATATACAAGCTGATAATAGAGGAGTCAGGGACTTGACCATTCCTCAAGCATGGTGAAGAAAACCATTTGAGGCTAAGCTCATTAACTGGACCCTATGTTACAGTATTGAAAGTGGCATAATGTTCCCTATGTTGTTTTTTGCCTCTGAAGTTGAAAACAGGGGACTCACTGTGCCCTCCCAAAGCATCCATAGCAGATATGCTAACATTTTGCACTTTATGAGCAGATGGCAAGCAGTTAAAATACCTCCATTACACCCACTGTATTGGTTAACAAAAGCAGACAGCATTTTACTTGAAACCATGGAAATCTACCCTAGGGCTGTTTCCCACCTTGACCTTTAAAATCATGTATGCCTGGCTTCTATTAGTTAGTTAGCACGCTTTTTATATATTCTGGGAGACACCAGTAATTTTTGGAATAGCACCAAGTCACTTTCTTATAGGTAATTTGTGTTCTTTTTTTGTGCTTTTCCTTCCCATTTCTTATACTAATGATGACAATTTCCTTTATTTTTAATTCCCTTTCAAAATGTATAACATGAATGGATTAGATTGATTTCTATCCACATTAAGCCTAATACCGTGCAAGTATCTGTTTATAGAGTCAGTTGCTTTAAAAATAGAAGAAGGGGAGGAAGAGCGAAAGACCAATTGTATTATCTGCATCACTAATGGCTAAATTTGTTGGCACAGAAGGCAGGATGTTGCTGACAACAACTTTGGTGAAGCAAGATCCATTTAGTCTAGTGCTTAAAGAGTTGGGTATATATATGACAGGCAATGAGAAGATGCTATTTGATTTGCAGCTATTGCTTGACTTAAAAAACAATCAGTAGGCACATAAATAAAGACAAAGTATTATTGCAAAATAGCAACTGGACAGAATTGAGAAGGCACAAGAAAAGAATTAAATGCTCTCAAGGATTAAGGCATATGTTCCAAATGTTTTAATAAATTCTTTTTACAGTTGGACTTTCCTTTTCCCAAACATAATTGCTTTAAATTGGTTCTAGGGGCCACTTTCCTTAGCAATATTGGAACTAAGCACTAGTTTTTATGTTGCTCTCCCTCTCATTTTTCATGATACAGTCAGGCCAAATAAATGTCTGCTTCCTCAAGCGAAAAACAGGGAATAGAATTACAGAATTTACTCCTCTTTCTAGATTAATCATTGGTACAAGCTGTGACACCACATCTTGAAACACATGCTGTTGGAGAATGCCTGTATAATATTTCCAAGGGGATAAAGAATGCTACTGTTTAAAAATGCCTCCCTCTCCCCCCGCCCATATCCTAAAGGTACCAGCTACTAAAACAAACAGACTCCTTGAGCCCCAAGCCAGAGATTAACTCAAAATCTGATGATTCATCTAAAAATGTAACTCAACAACAATTGCATCACTGGCTTTCTTCCAACAACTCAATATCTTAAATAACATCTATTCCCTCCCTCTAGGGATATTTTATATATTACAGGCTTCCTCTGAGAATTCAGTGAGTAGTTTTGCTCAGTCTACTTGAAAGAATGAAACTACATCTTTGGGAGCATGCACAAATGTACTCTGTCACTCTTGGTAAATGTACATTTGGCAAAATAAATAAATATAAAGTATGTGATTGTGAACTCAGCTATTTATCATTTCATCAGGGTTTGAGGAAATGATGTCAGTAGAACTAGACGACCCAGGTTTCGCAACAGCTCTCACTGACTTCATTGGGAAGGGACTAGTAGAACTAAGAACAGAATTACCTGATCAATAAGTGGGGATAGGTAAAAGAAACTACATGTGGTTTCAAGATTTGTGACAGCCATAATCTTCATTATTCAGGAGCGTGCCTACCTAGTCTTTTATGAGCTAGAAAGAAAATACCAGAACAGGAATTCTTCTGGTAAGAAGATTGAGGCTGTTTTCTACACTGCTGCTACTTGAGAAGCATGCCTTTGTTTTCCTAGCTTCATGAATGTACATTAAAATAAATCAAATATGAATACAGGAAGTGATAATATCATTATACCTCATTACATTTACAACAGGGTTAATCAGCTCAGCATTCTGGTTGGAGAGTTTATGATTTTTAATTCCATCATTCTTCCCATAGAGTTTTGATAAATTTTGTACATAATGCACAGCTAGGGGGATTTGTTTTCTCCTGTATGCCAATTGGGTTTTAAACAGAATACAAAGTAGATGAAGAAAAAATATGTTCTGTAAAGTTTCACCTGGTGTAGTTCAACAAATATTGTTGCAAGTGAAAACCAACATCCTCCAGTAAATTTAACATCAGCAGTTACTACCTAAGATCAAGATTCTCACCTCCTGTTCATGATGACTTGTACCATAGCCCATGAGTAAGCCCACTGACTTCATTGGAGCTGCTTGTGAAATCAGGATCCAGTCAATGTGAGTAAAGGAATCGGAATCATAATGAGAGGAACATGATGAGGGCTGATCTATTGACTCCACTGCCAAACCTACCATGTGAGCATCTGAAGAAAAGAAATTAAAGGAAAATACCTTTTCCTTCCTACCCCCCCTTGCAAAAAAACAAACAAAAAGCCCCACTTCCTTAAGTGAAAGTCCCTTCTTTGAAAACTTCAAAGTTTAAGAGCACATTTAAACTATAACACAAAGCTATTTTGCCTTATTGGGTAAGGAGATCTAAAGAGAAAGCTCTGAAGGGCTCTGCACATGTGTGTAAGGGAAATTTCTGGCTATTCAAACCTTAACTATTTGAAATTAGGATTATCCGAAATGAGAACGTCCACTGCCATCATCATTTTTTGGATATCATCTTGTCTTCCTGGAGCCATTCAGATAATTAGACTTAACCTTTTATAAACAAACTGAAAAATGGTGGTCTCAAGGTTATTACCATCTCATGCTATCAGCTTCCATTACCTGAAGTGTCTAAGTCCAGAATGGTTTCCTGCTGGGGGGGGGGTTCAACCATAAGACTATGAGCTGGATGCAGAAACTCTTGGGTGAGGTTCTATGGTCTGTGTTGGACACAAGGTTTAACAGGAATCTCAGAATGGTTCCTTCTGGGGTTAAAATCTCTGAAATAGACTGCAATAAATGGAGTTTTCTAAATAAAATAAAATGGGGGGGGCCTCATGTGGACCTGAAAGATGTTCCAGGCAAAGTGGAGCACTAAAAGAGTAATCACAGAGGAGTTTTTAAAGTCAGCTAGGTGTTGAGAGGTAGTTGAATGTCAGGAACTACAGGCATTGACTTAGGATTCAAGAGACCTGTAATCAGTTCCTGGTTCTGCCAGGCAATCTGTGTGATGGTAGGTAAATATCTTAGGGTACATCTACACTGGAGCCTTAGGTTGACCTGAGGAAGGCTAAGTTGGCCTACAGATCCCCATGGCCACACTGGGCTCCTATTAAGTCAACTTAATAACACCACCTTTTAAGGTTGTCTCAATCCTTAAGTCATAGAATCATAGGGTTGGAAGGGACCCCACGAGGTCATCTAGTCCAACCCCCTGCCAAAAAAAAGCAGGACCACTCCCATTAGATCATCCCAGTCAGTGTTTTGTCCAGCTGGGACTTGAACACCTCCAGAGATGGAGATTCCACCACCTCCCTAGGCAGCTTATTCCAATGCTTCACCACTCGCCTAGTAAGGAAGTTTTTCCTAATATCCAGCCTGGACCGCCCCAGCTGTAACTTGAAACCATTGGTTCTCGTTCTGCCCTCTGTTACTACCGAGAACAGTTGAGCTCCCTCCTCCTTGGAGCAACCCTTCAAGTCAACCTTATTAAGTCAACTTAAGCCAATGTAGGTGGGGGAAAGCCCTTAAGTCAACCTAATTGGCTTCCAGGCTCCCTCTAAGAGTTCCTGGCCACCAGAAACAGAGGCGGCTTTTGGGGTAGGTGAGGCAGGTGGCCCCGCCACTCTGTCAGCACACTGCAGGGGAGCTGGGTGGTTGCCTGCTTCACTCAAAAACTACATCCAGGGCTGGAGTGGCTCAAGGGGCGCTGGTTCGAAACAGCTAGCCCAGGGGTAGAGCAGGCCAGCTCAGAGGCTGGGCTCCACTCTCCCACCCCTCCCTTGGGCTGGCTGTTTCACCCCAGGGGCCAGCCCAGAGTGGCCCCCTGCATCTCCCACCCACATACATAAGGTGACACTGACAGGCCAGGGAGGGAGTTTAGCTCCATCTCGGCTGGGTGCAAAGCAGTGGCTGCTGCTGTAATCCCTGCAGGCTGAGGCTGGGAGCAGCATGAAGCATGGCTGGCTGAGGGGAGGCACTACCACCATGGAGTTTTCTGAAGAGACACTGAGAAAGTAGCTAGACAAGGTGTGTGCACTGGCTGGCTGGCCTGGTCTCTTTCACCCCTTTTCCCCATGTGGCCTGTTCCTGGCCAGGGTGTAGACCTGCACTTGCGACCACGGGCTGCCTCCTGCACCCTTTTTGGCCCCTACACATGCCTGTGGGAGATGGAGAGGGCCTGTGCCATTCTGGGAACCCAGAGGAGAAAGGAGACATCAGTGGGCTCACTCCTCCCCTCGCAGTGCAACCATCTCCTGGTCCCAACCCAGGGTACTCCCCGATCCACCTCTGTGCCCTCCCCCCAGTGTCCTGCTTTTCATTGGTTTCCAGTGCGGCTGCAGTTCATTGAACCAAAGGGGGGCTGTTCTTGTATGACCGTTAGGTATCCTGGATGGAGAGTTAGTCCAAATTCACATTCCTCATAATTAGGATTACAACATCCTAGTTTAGTTCCTATAGGTGGCCCCACTGTGGGCCTTCGCCTTGGGCCCCAGAGAGCCTAAGGCCACCTCTGACCAGGAAGGATTGACCTATCACCTGCCAGTGTGGATGCAGATAGTCGACAGAATTTTCAGCATATACTATCTAAGTCAAATTAACAAGGTTGACATTAAGTTGACTTAAAGTCAACCTTTTAGGTCGACTTAACAGCCTCCAGTGCAGACATGCCCTTAGAGTCTAGTCTAGCAACACCCATAAATGAGTGCTCAGCTTTAAGAATATGAGAAGCCCAAACTGCCTTCTGATCAGAAAGAAGGGGAAGAGAAAGATACTGAGTGAACAATATTGGGGGAGATAAAGAAAGTACATCTAATAATTAATGTTATGAAAGAATTATACACATAGTGAGAGGAGGGAAAAGTGCTGATGGTTAAAAGCCCCTTTCTGTGTCTTTGAATGAATCCTGGCTGTGAGAATCCCTTCAAATCTTTATTTGAACTTTGGTCACAGGAAGCTCTTTTGATTAATACTGAGAAACCCTGCCTGTAAAGAAGTTTAACTGTAATTAAATAATCTCTGGCTGTTGACATCCCTGTTATATAAACTCCTAATGCTGAATTAGAGGCAAGGAGTCCTGAGGCACTTAAAGACTAACAAATTTATATATCGCATGAGCTTTTGTGGGAGGAAAATTCCACTTTGTTAGCTGCTTTGAAGATGGCTAAAGTTACTGAGTGGGATGAAAATAAATGCAAGGGAGTGTATGACACGGGATGAGGTCATACTGTAACAGCAAATCAGAGCTGTTGTTAAGGTTCAAACACTGGGAAACAGCACTTAGATGAGGGTGAAGGCAAATCACCTGCTGTAATGGGAAAAGAATCCATAGTCATGATTTAATCTTGCTTTCACACAATCAAATCAAGCAATCTGCATATCAATTCTAATTCAGCTGTTTTTCTGACGTCTTGATGTCCCATTGACTTTCTTGAACACTGTTGTTAACAAGTTATTGACAGAGTGATTAATGATGGAAGTGCTCAGCAACTTTTTCTTGAGTGTTGTGATTTCTGATGCCAGTTTTGTGCCCATTTATTCTTTTGACAGAGATCGTTGAATTGTTTTTCTTCACCTGACTTTGGCTCTCTTGTCCTGTCATGCTGCCCATTAAACTACTCAGT
Source organism: Podocnemis expansa (assembly GCA_007922195.1). Lineage (NCBI taxonomy): Eukaryota > Metazoa > Chordata > Testudines > Podocnemididae > Podocnemis > Podocnemis expansa. The sequence goes on from ML681996.1 coordinate 20,019,155, forward strand.
AACTCTCAACAAGTGTGTGAACTTTTTTTTTTTTAAATGCTGGTTGCAATTTTGCCCACTACAGACACATTCTTGAGTGCTCTACATGAAAGCCTTGTAGTAAAATTTCTTCAAAAGATAATTTTTAACCAAAGTCAAAAGCAATCCCTCATAAAAGGGATAAAAGCTATTTAAGGGATAGCTTTTGGTGAAACTCAAATGGTTCAGACATTTTGTTCAATTTGCTTAGGATAAATACAACAATATTTTTTTGCCAAACTGAAGATGATCTTATTCAAATATTTTTCTCTTCCTTCACTGTGTTCTCCCTGACACTTTTCCCTCCCTAACCTTATTTTCTTTCTACTGCTTACTGAGCTCATTTTGTGTCCCCAATCTCACAGAGACTCAACATTGCAGTTATCTCTCCTTTTGATCCTCTATCCAGCTCCTTACATCCTGCTTCCCTTCTTCTATGCAGATCTCCTAAACAGACTCCTGGCAATCCAACGTGTAGCCAGCTCCCTTTCATGTTCACTTGTATCCAACCCTTTCATCTTTGTCCATCAAGTTGTAAACTGGAGCTGCAATATCCTTCTGCTTTGTTCCAGTGTCTCCAAATTAAATTTTGCATTATTAAGGGATTTCCTAGCCAGTGATGCCCCAAATGTGTATTCACACTACTACAGGAGCAATTTCTTGTCATAACCTCGTTTTCTACTGAATATGACCCATGATCATATCTTTATTATAAGAAACAATTCTTTACCATTAATAATTTGTATCATGCAACTTGGAATACCTTAAAGTCTTACACACTGTAAGTTGCAATATAGAGAGTCATCAGACTTGGCAGGAGATCTACAAGTCTTGCCCTTAATTTCTGCTGTATAGACCCTGTGAAAGAGTTCAGAATAGAATGCTATTAAACTGAAAAGACATGTTGCCTTGTCATCTAATAAGCTATCTAGGAAGTTAGCCAAAAGTTTTACAGTTAAAATATGCATTCCTAGCATTTAAAACTGTGAGAGCCTTCTTCTATGTTACTTTTTTGCCCGCGTTTTGTGGGTGTTGCACTTTTTTATCCCTTCCACTTTTCTGAAAGCTATTTTCTGGAGCTCATACATCCTAACTTCTCTCCTTGACCAGTCTTCTTAGGATTTCACATAAACACTTCTTTTGTCTTTAGCATATGAACAACTACATGTGTATGTCTAAGTTATGACGTACTATGGTAAAAAATAAATTGTATTGTATACCATATTGGGCTAATACAAAGAATTACACCTGTCCATACATATACAGATCTGCTGTGCTACAAAGATAGTAGAAGGTTTGAACTAGCCTGCGAGCTTTTTGTGATCTGGTCTTTAAATTTAAAAGTTGTATTTTTCTCGCAGGAGATTAGTATGACTTTGAAGTTAGGCTGTAGTCCTGTATGTGAGGCCACAATTAACTCCTTTTGTTGTGTGGGTTATAATTCCTTTTTAACTCAGTGTTCTTTTCCTGCCACTTTGAAGTGATATAAAGATTCTGGTCTTCCCATACTGCAAAATGAACTGGCCAGAATATCCTGATGTCAAGCATGTAAACATTGCAGAGTACTTGAGAGACACTGATTTTTAAAATAAGTATCATCAAATCTTCAGTCATGAGATTAGAGCTCTCTTATTAGAATTATGTTACTTTAGTCTACTTTAAAGCTGTCCTAGGACTGTATTGATTTTTAGATGCCCTGAAATATTTCTATGCCAAGAAAAACATAATGTAATACTTTAATTGCAGGGAGATATGCTTGGAAAATCATTATAAATATAAATAAAAATGTAAAGATGTAAATCATTATAAATAAAGATGGAATAAAGGCCATATAGCCTGTTCTAACTCATGAAGCCTCCATAAAAATAACCTTTGAAGAGATGTGGACAGTCTTGTAGCTTAACAGCTCTAAGATTTTGCATTCACTTTTCCCTGATGTTTACAAGAACTATGCACTTATAGGACTTCTTTTTTTCCCACTCTCACAGAGCTCAATCATCCTATAAAAGATCAAAATTCTGTTCAGATCTATAACCCTGATGGATATGGAGAACTGAACAATAAGATATCTGAAAATAATAGGCACATGTTTTGATGTAGATTTCTCTTCTTGCATGTGAAGATTTTTTAAAAAAAAGTATAGGCTGCTGGCTATACTATACCCCAGTGACTAATAAACTGAGAACAAATATAAAAAGAGACTAGATGATGATAATACAACATTTTTTTTTCATTTGAAAGAGTAGGTTTAAAAAAACACCTGCAATACATTTTTACCCAAAAGCATTTTAAGAAAACAGTAAGAACAGAATTTGTTTCAATGCAGAATTGATGATCCTTTGAACTAGAGAAGATGAGAAAGTAATAGTACAAAAAAATGTAAAGCGATAGTGGTTGACTATCTGATGTCTATAGTTCTCTTAAGTGCTTCAAGGCCTCCATTCTAATAACTTTGTTCATTTTTATCATGCAACTTCTAAGAGTGAGAAGAGGAGAGAAAAAAATTAGAAAATTGTTGACTTCTTAGTGTGGAGTATGTAAACCATCACAAACTTCTTATATAAAGGTACTTCTCCGTAAGCCAAACCATGTAGAGTTCTGAGGACCTCAAAAAATCTGACATTTTAATATTTCTTTTAAAACCAGAAGAACCACTAAAATAATCTATTCTGATCTCTTGCAAGATCACAGCCCCAAAAACTTCATCCAGTAACTTCTGCATCAAGTCCATGTCTTACCTGAGAGCTGGAACATAACTTTTAAAAAGATATTCAGTGTTAATTTAGAAATTGTTAGTGATGGAGAATCGATTTTTCAAGTAGCCAAGGAGTTTTTTGAAACACTATATCTTTAAAGTTCATTAAAAAAATAATCCAAGAAAATAATCTACCTGTGAATGAGGTATGATATGGGCAAATTGAGCGGATTTTGCCTATGTATGAAGACAAGGTAAAAGCCTATGATGAATACTAAGTATATAGCAGAAGCTGAGTTTGTTCTTCGAGAGCTGCTCACATCATTCAGTATTAGGTGTCTATGTGCTGCAGAGTACGATTGGTTGGAAACTTTTAGACCCAGCCTGTCAGAGCAGAGTTGTGGGCCAACACCTCTTCCGGCCACTCCCATGGCTATATATATGGCCCCAATCCTGATCGCCCTCAATTCCTTTTACCACTCTCAATGACGGTTTCTGTACAGGCTATTCCTTTCAATCACACAAGTGCCTGTCGATTCACCTTGTATGAGCCACCCATCCAAGCTGGAAGATCTGTTTGTGGACATCATTCCACCAAGAATCGGTGCTTTTACTGAGAATACAAGTTTGGAGGCAGAAGACTGCTCCCAACAGCCGCTTATGATGCCAGGTTTCAAATCCTGTGCTGCTTGCTGCAAGGCCTTCCCGCAGGATGACCCCCACGAGAAGTGCCTTCAGTGCCTGGATGAATTGTAGGAGGCTACGGAGTGCTCCGTCTGTCAGTCCTTTAAACCAAGGACACTGAAAGACAGGGAGCAAAGGTGCCATGCGTTGGCCTTGGAATAAGGACGGCAGCCTATCACCAGAGAATTGGGGTCATCTTTGGTGCCGGCACTGTGTGCCAGACTGGCACCGAAGTCCTCTCAGCACCGCTCCTTGCAGGAACAAAAGATGATGTGATTGGTGTCTACATTGGTGCCGAAGTGCGGGCACCAATCCAGTTCTCCTGTTTGGGTCCTTCTTGATACCAAGGCCAGGAGACTATGGAGATCCTCTTCACCCTGGAGGCTTTTGAGGTAACAAAGGCCCTTCTGCTTTTGCCAATGCCTCCTCCTCCAAAGCAGAGAGGATAGCCTGCTTCCCTCTTGGGGAAATGGACCGTGCTGGGTGGCACCAATCTTCATCCCCCAGCACTGCAACTGAAAGGAGCTTCCCCCAAGAGCCCCATACATACCACCCGGGGATCTACACTCAAGTGCCATAGAACATGCTCTTTCTGCCCCAGGCACTGTAACACCACTGCATCCCCAGCACCAACCATACATACCAGCACCGAAATAAGTCCGTCACCTCAGTGCTGAGAAATCTCACACTCCCCAAGCCTCAGGGAGGTCTGTCCCTCACAAAGTGGCTGATGGGCCCAGGAAGGATCTCCAGCACCAAGTGCCTACTGGTACCAGACACGAGTGGCCCATACTTGCGAACAGGGGACAGCAAACAGGGGAGTTTGAGAGGGAAGGAGTTTGTGAAGCTCCGAGAAGGAGGCAAAGGTGATCCCCTAGCTGAAGCAGCAAGGGACAGAGCGAAACTTGGGTGAGGGTTTGCTAACTGTGTGTTTGTGTCTTTTTCCCTACAGCTGACTTCTGTTAGTTGTTTCTTACTGCGGGTGGGGGATGTTTGCACATTGTTCCCTGATCACCTTTGAGCACCACCCTCAATCAGCCTTGTGATCACCATTCCCCTGTGTGTTTAACGAGAGGCAAGGGCTGACCTAGGCAGAGAAGGCTTTAAAAGCAAGTGGCTGAGCAACCAGGGGGAGCTTGCGAACAGGGGACAGCAAACAGGGGAGTTTGAGAGGGAGTTTCGGGAGGAGTTTGTGAAGCCATGATGGTGAAGAGGAGCTGCACTGCTGCCAGCACCCCTTCTGTCTCTTCTACCTGTGTCTGTAGCCAGACAGAGATCTTGACAATAGATATCTCTACCCAGACCCTGGTGTGGACTTGCAGGGACTGCAGCCTGCAGTTCCCTGTCTCCAACGATCTGGCTGGTGAGATGAATCGATGTGACAGGTACCTGCTGGTGGAATCTCTCAGGAGGCAGGTGGGAGAGTTACAGGAGGAGGTGTCTCGGCTCAGGAGGATCCACACCCTGGAGAAGTTCTTCGACAGCATCCACGAGGAGAAGTGCAAGAAGGAGGGCACTATCCAGGTGCTGGAGACTACTGCCACAACACTGGAGATGGATGCAGAGCCTGTGGTGGGGGGAGGACACTGGCAGCTGGTTACCTCTGGCAGCAGACAGCGCTCCACCCCTGCTCACAACCCACCCTCCGTTGTGGCGAAGAATCATTATGTGGTGCTAGAGGTGTTGAAAGAGGTGGAAGAGGAGAGGCCAGGCACCCCCGAGGGTGGGAGGATCACAGTCACCACAGCTAGGAGTAATCGTAGAGTTGTGGTGGTTGGGGACTCACTTCTGAGGGGGACGGAGGCACCCATCTGTCACCCTGACAAGGTCTCTCGAGAGGTATGCTGCCTGCCAGGTGCCCGCATCCGAGATGTTATGGAGGGACTGTCAAGAATCATCTTCCCCTCTTGACTACTACCCCATGCTTCTCATCCATGTGGGAGCCAATGATACTGCGAGAGGTGATCCTCAGCAGATCAAAGGCTCTGGGAGCGAGGGTGAAAGAGTTTGGAGCACAGGTGGTGATCTCCTCGATTCTTCCAGTCAAGGGTAGGGGCCTGAGCAAAGACAGATGCATCCTGGAGATGAACTCCTGGCTATGAAGATGGTGTCGTCGGGAGGGCTTTGGCTTCCTTGACCATGGGTTGCTGTTTCAGGAAGAAGAACTGCTAGACAGACATGGACTCCATCTTTCAAGGAAGGGGAAGAGCATATTTGGACACAGACTGCCTGACTTAGTGAGGAGGGCTTTAAACTAGGTCTGAAGGGGGAAGGAGACCAAAGCCCACAGGTAAGTGACAATGTGGGAGATGAGGGGGAAGGGATGGAACTTGGGGGGTGCTGGGGCTGGGGCTGTAACTCCAGGGATAGAAGAGAGGGTAGTTGGAACATGCAGGGGGAATCAAATAATCATCTTAGGTGCTCTAATGAAGCGCTAATACCTGAGGCAAGTGGGGGAGGTCAACACCAAGAGAAAATGCAGGGGGGTAGATACAATAGAATTGAAAATCAAAATGGGAAAGTAGGGCAATCGGCCTGGTATCTTAGGTGCCTATACACGAATGCGAGAAGCCTGGGAAACAAGCAGAAAGAATTGGTAGTACTGGCGCAGACAAAGAACTATGATATAATTGGGATAACAGAGATGTGGTGGGATAGTTTGCGTGACTGGAGCTCTGCAATGGATGGGTATAAACTGTTCAGGAAGGACAGGCAGGGAAGAAGAGGGGGAGGAGTAGCGCTATATGTAAAAGAGCTCTAGGACTGCTCAGAGCTTCATTATGAAAGTGGAAACAAGCCAGTTGAAAGTCTGTGGGTTAAGTTTAGAAGGGAGAGCAACAAGGGGGATGTCGTGGTGAGTGTCTGCTATAGACCACCAGATCAGAAGGAGGAGGTGGATGAGGCATTCTATGGACAACTGGTGGAAGTTTCTAGATCACAGGCCCTGGTTCTCATGGGGCACTTCAATTACACCGACATCTGCTGGGAGGCCAATACAGCAGTGCACAGGCAATCTAGGGGGTTTTTGGAGAGTGTTGAGGACAACTTCCTGGTACAAATGCTGGAGGAATCAACTAGGGGCCTTGCACCTCTCGACCTGCTGCTCACAAACAGAGAAGAATGTATCAGGGAAGTAGAAGTGAATGGCAACCTGGGTAGCAGTGACCATAAGATCATTGAGTTCAAGATGCTGATTAAAGGAAAGTACAAAAGAAGCAAAACGCAGACCCTGGACTTCAGAACAGCAGATTTTGCCTCCCTCAGGGAACTGATGGGCAGGGTCCCTTGGGAGGCTGATCTGAAGGGGAAAGGTGTCCAAGAGAGTTGGCTGCATTTTAAAGAAACCCTGCTAAGGGCACAGGAAGATACAATTCTGATAAGGAGAAAGCACAGCAAATGTGGAAGGCGCCCACTGTGGCTTAACAGAGAGCTCTGCACTGAGCTGAAGCATAAAAAGGAAGCTTACAGGAAGTGGAAGCTGGGACAGATGATTAATGAGGCACATAAAGACATTGCTCGGGACTGCAGGGATAAAATCAGAAAGGCCAAAAGACAAATGGAGTTGCGGCTAGCAAAGGATGTGAAGGATAACAGGAAGGGGTTCTACAAGTATATTAATAACAAGAAGAGGATCAGGGATGGTGTAGGCCCCTTACTGAATGGGGCAGGTATTCTCGTGACAGAGGATGAGGAAAAAGCTGAAGTGCTCAATATTTTTTTTACTTCAGTTTTCACAGGCAGGGTCAGCTCCCAGCCCACTACACTAGGTATGGTAGCTTGGAGAGAAAAAGAAAGGCCCTTGGTGACAGAGGGTCAGTTTAGGGACTACTTAAAGAAGCTAGATGTACACAAGTCCATGGAGCCGGACAAACTGCATCCGAGCATGCTGAGGGAGCTGGCTGATGAGATAGCAGTACCATTGGCCATTATCTTTCAAAACTCATGGTGAATGGGGGAGGTGCTGGAGGACTGGAAAAAAGCAAATATAGTACCTATCTTCAAGAAAGGGAAAAAGGAGGATCCAGGGAATTACAGACCTGTCAGCCTCTCCTCAATCCCTGGAAAAATCATGGAGCAGCTTCTCAAAGAATCCATCCTGAAACACTTGGAGGAAAATAGAGTGATCAGGAACAGTCAGCATGAATTCACCAAGGGTAAATCATGCCTGACCAACCTCATTGCCTTCTATGATGAGATGACTGGATTTGTGGATGTGGGAAGAGCCATTGCTGTGATATACCTCGACTTTAGCAAGGCTTTTGATACAGTTTCCCACAGCATTCTCATTGGCAAATTAAGGAAGTATGTGTTGGATGCATGGACTTTAAGGTGGATAGAAAACTGGCTAGATCAATGGTTTCAGCGTGTAGGAATCAATAGCTCCACGTCAAGTTGGCAACCAGTAACGAGAGGTGTGCCCCAGGGGGTCGGTCCTGGGGCCACTTCTTTTCAATATTTTCATTAATGATCTGGACGATGGGATAGATTGCACACTTAGTAAGTTTGCGGATGATATCAAGCTGGGAGGAATGGTAGACACGCTGGAGGGCAGGGACAGGATTCAGGGTGACCTTGACAAATTGGAGCAGTGGGCCAATAGAAATCTCATGAGGTTCAACAAGGACAAGTACAAAATCCTGCACTTGGAACAGAAAAACCCCATGTACTGCTACAGGCTGGGGAGTGATCAGTTAAGTAGCAGCACTGGAGAAAAAGACCTGGGAGTCATGGTGGATGGGAAGCTGGATATGAGTCAGCAGTGTGCGCTTGCTGCCAAAAAGGCCAATGGCATACTGGGCTGCATCAGAAGAAGTGTTGCCAGCAGATCGAGGGATGTGATCGTTTCCCTCTATTCTACACTGGTGAGGCCACAGCTGGAGTACTGTATCCAGTTCTGGGCTCCCCGCTACTAAAAGGACATGGACAAATTAGAGAGAGTCCAGCAGAGTGCAACAAAAATGATCAAGAGGCTGGAGCACAAGCCCTATGAAGAAAAACTGAAGGAACTAGGCTTATTTAGCCTGCAGAAGAGAAGACTGAGGGGGGATTTGATAGCAACCTTCAACTACTTGAAGGTTTGCTCCAAGGAGGATGGAGCTCGACTATTCTCAGTAGTAACAGAGGACAGAACGGGAAGCAATGGTTTTAAGTTGCAGCTGGGGAGGTCGAGGCTGGATATTAGGAAAAACTTTCTTACTAGGCGAGTGGTGAAGCATAGGAATAAGCTACCTAGGGAGGTGGTGGAATCTCCATCCTTGGAGGTGTTTAAGGCCCAGCTGGACAAAACCCTGGCTGGGATAATCTAGTGGGAGTAGTCCTTCTTTTTTGGCAGGGGGTTGGACTAGGTGACCTCATGGAGTCCCTTCCAACCCTATGATTCTATGATTCTATGATTCATACCACAGGAAGCCCCCTGCAGCCTGCTTCCCATGGTACCAAGGAGTCAGGGATCACCTCAACCATACTTATAAGCCTGGGTAGGGCTTTAGACCCCAGGCCATGGTCATATAGGGAAGAAACCACACCCCACTTGAACCTCCTCCGCCACATTATGGCACACACAATTCTAGAGGTCGAGCCCATTGGGGGAACCAGGACCCCAGGTTAACATCTTGCCCAGATGCAATAGGGGTGCTGTTACACCCCAGCATACATGACCTCACTAGAACTCACTGGCAAAGCCCCATTTCTATTCCTCTAGTTTGGATATAGCAGGCCACAAATACCAGGTACCGTAGGAGGATCTTCCTTTCTTAGTTCACCACCTGAGTCTGAGCCCCTGGGTGATGGAAGCCACCTTTGGGCATGGAAGCCAACCTTCCTTGGACCCCAAGCCAAGATCCAGAGAAGCAAGATGGCTAGATATCATGGGGAGGAGGGTAATACTCAACCTCTGCCTTCCAGCTCTGGATTGCAAACCACCAGGCTCTAGTGGGAAAGTACACCCTAGATATCTGGGAGTCCTGAAGGAGATTCAGGGACTTCCTCTCACAAAAGCATAGGGAGGACTATGACTCCCTCATAGAAGAGGGCACACTGGCATCCTGGGACTCACTCTTGGCTGCATGGGATGCCTGGATACAGTGAGTTGGGACATAGCCTCAGCTGTCGTCATGAGACGTGCAGCATGATTGCATGAGGCAGGCCTGTCTCAAGATATGCAACGGGCTATTCAGAACCTCCCCTTTGAGGGACAGTCATCATTCACGGAGGAAACAGACCTCCTGCTATGTGGTACTAGGGACTTCAGATCAGCCCTCTGATCTTTGGGCAGGGCTCCCATCACGAATGCCCAGTTGCCCTCCTAGCCCACGCCAACACTGAGAATGCTGAAGGTACCCAAATAGGCCTTCTTCACCATGTAGGAGGCAAGATCAGCCCCAGGGGGACCCAAGATCCCCTTCTCAACAGGGGACATCCCCCTAAGATGCCGTGGCCCTCATCTGAGTGGCCTTTCCTGGTTCCTCCCCATCCCTACTTTAACAACCCCTCATAAAACAGTGGAAGAGACTCTATATGGGGCCCACCCACAGCTAGGAAGCAGGGAGTATCATTCTTGAGTTCATAGAATCCCCCCTTTTCCAATACTAGAGAGATGGACGGTCTACATCAGGCAACCCTCTCCCTCCATCCCAGGGTCTTTTCTTCATCAATCCTTGCCCTCCTAGTTGACTAGTTCCAAGCCTGCAGACTCGGCTCTGGGCATTTAAGTCAAATCACCCCCTCGTTCTCTTCTGGAGTTTATACTTTCCTAACTAGATAACTATAGGGCCCCCATGGGTCCCAAGGTATATGAACACATTCCTGTTTTCTCCCTCTTCACTGTTTCACCTATTCACAACTTCCTGGTGATCCCAACCCCAGCCACTTGAAACATCAATTCATCCAGACCCCCCTCACTCACCTAGAGCCTGGGTCAGCTTCAATCCTAAATGCTCCTACATGCAGGACATACCTTTCATCTAGCAGTCAGATTGCTGTTCTCACAGACTTCAGGACCATATCCCACTGATCTCAATTGCTGGTCAACGGAGTATCTTTCCAGCACCTCCTATCCCTGCAACTGGAGATCTAAGGGCCCCTTCCATTATCGCAAAGGAATGCATCAACAGAATATCCCCAACCCCTCTTAACCATTCCCATGGACTACCTAGGTTACCCCATCACTGTGATCTTAGGCAGTGCCCATCTATAGTTCGGGGTATGGTAAGAATTTCCCCACCCGTCCCCTAAGGGTTCAGTGATCAGTCTACCACTCTCCCTTTCGAACAGCATAGTTGCTAATGGAGGAGAACAAAGACCTAGGATCCCTGATGCTAGCCAGTTGGCCCCCCGCAGAGATGAACTGTCATGGACCTGCCACCTTTTCCCCCCTCAACAAGGCCCTCCATAAACCCCTTGGTTTTCCTGGACCCACAAGTAGGGATATCCTGTCGACTTCATCACAACCCTACACCACTTCAAGTGTTAAAATTTTCAGACCAGTTCATCTTAGTGCCTTTACTCTTTGGTAAGAATTAACCATCGTCATCAGAGGGGTAAGATCGATGGTTCCCTCTTCTTCTCTCTCCCCGTTAGGGGTTCCACAGTCTCCCATAGGAGATTCAAGGGCTTCCAGGGCTCTGAGGGAAGTTAACTGAGGCAAGGCATGCCCATCCTCAGGGTTAGTCTACATAGGTATCTCCCCATCTTATACGTCTCCCCAGAACTCTTATTTTTTGGGCTTATCACATCATGTGGTGGAATGTGCCACTGATGTTCGTGAACAACGTGCCTTCTAATGCATAACTCAAAAACGGACTTGCTCCCTTTCTCCAGGTGGTAATTCCCTTCCCCCCACTCCTCAGGGAGCTAGAACTCTCGATGGTCCCCATCTTTCTGTCTCTCCCTCACACTGACTATCTGGAGGTAGTCTCAGACTTCCATGATCCTAGCTAAATGAGGGATTAAGGCACTTAGGCTTTTACAATTGTAGGCCTAAAGGGGACACCCCACCCCACCCCCGCCTCTCACAGTCATGAGAAGTGACCTTGAGATGGTGTTTGGTTCACTTCAGTTTTCTAGCCTTACCCAAGGGTAAGTGAGTTACACAATTTTTTCCAGGCCTCATCCATTTATGACCCTATGGTGTTCTGCATTTTAATCCCAGGCGGCCACCAGAGATCTTGTGTCCCCTGCACACTCACCACAAAAGTCTAGGGGGACTCCTACTAGTGCAACTCTTAGCTCCCCTTGCACACATTGCAGGAGGAGCCTTGGGATATGAGAAGGTCGGCTTCTGAATTGCTTACCAACACTCTACGGTATTCATTGTTCTCTTAATTACCCTAGGTCTTGATCCCAGTGCCTAGGAGTCAGCTTGCACTCTGCCAGCAGAAAGGGGAGGTACCGAAACAGAAAATCCCCATTTCTCTTTTGTTTTGGTATTTTTTCATAGGCCACTGTTCAGTTTTTACCTTCCCTCTCCAATTCAGAGGCAGTTCTACCACCCAGGGAGGGGTCAACACTGAGCCCATTCTCATAGACTCTAGTCAGGTTATGGCTAGAGGTCACGGTCCCCTCAACAGCAACTTGGTGCGTATATATTGCGATTGTTCCAACTTGTGGAGGGGACCCAGAGGTCATACTTGCCTTCTGGGTTCCATGTTGCGTTGTTACTAGCTCCCTTTCCCATTGTTTCCACTGTTACCCATGAAGGGGACTCCCACTTCAGATTGGGACTACCTTGCTAGAGCAAGTTTGCTCAACAATTTCATCCTTGTTCCTAGCTGCTCACAAGTTGCAGCGTCAAAACCCATCTAGAGTGGGGAGGGTAGGCCTTAGCCTAACCCTTATCTCCAGGGATGTGAGAGCCAGTTGTCTCACAGTGGGTAGCCCAAGTCTGGAACTCCCTCTCTTTCTTGAGTGTCTTAACCGCACTCCATATCGAGGGCCTCCAAAGCAATTAGGATTGCCCAATAATTATGCTTTACCTTCAAGGCAGGGTGATGAACTTCTTTTCACTAGTCTCTTTGGGCAGTGTTACAGTGCACTCCTCTAGGAGGACTGGGACGCCTCCCCACCCCTTTCATCCCTGGGGTTGTGGGTGTTCAAAGCATTTTAGGACAGCCCAGCATTAATGCTTCTAACCTCCAAGGCAGGGTGACACACAGCCTCTCACTGGTTCCCTCATACAGTGTTCTCTTAGGACCATCAAGGGTTACAGTGCATACACTCTAGGCAGGCTGAAAAACCTGTTATTCAGGCACCCCTCCACCTCGGGTTTGCCTTTATGGGGACAGCTATACTGAAGGCAGGAAAAATCCAACTCCGCCCACCGTCCATGTTATACAGCTAGTAGTCACTTAATACTGAATGATGTGAGCAGCACTCAAAGAATGGTGGTATACTTAATGGTAACCATCCTTCTTCAGAGCTTGCATACATTCAGAACCCTCCCACTGTCCCTGTTACTCAGAGTTGGTGACTAGAAGGAACTGAGGACGATCAGGGTCGGGGCCATATATATAGCCATGGGAGTGGCCAGAGGGAGTGCTAGTCCCTGGCACAGGCTAGGACTAAAAGTTTCCAACCAATTGTGTGCTGCGGCACGTAGACATCTAACACTGAATGTATGCAAAGAGCCCATCTCAATGAAGGACGGTTACCGGTAAGTAACCCACTGATCTACTGACACGCTATTTCACAATAGAATTCTGTTCAGTGGAGCTGCAGCTTGAAACCCACAGCAATAACTTTTTCCAGCTGTATCTGCCTGCATTAGCAGGAATTGCCCAAAAGATCTAAAGACATCTTTAGCTAAAATATTCTGGATTTCATTAAATTGTCTAATGATTTTATTGTGCAAAAGTGAATGGGACTAATAGCAATTGCACCTAATATCCTGCTGTATACAATACAAGTGTTTGCCTATAAGTCTTTTCTTAAATTCTTTATTGCTGCCATGAGCAGAACCTCATTTCATATAAAATTATGCCAAGTAGTATGGCATTTCAGTGCCATGGATAAGTCAGTGTTGGAGACAGAATCATTTTACATAGAACATAATTCAGATTTTAACTTGGATTTCTAAAACTGTAAGGTTTAACTTTAGTGATGAATGAATGTTTCCCAATAAAATTGGAAGATAGACATAGCTATGCTTATTTATGTTATTACTAACAAATCCAATCCTTGGAAGTTGATCCCAACCTCTTCCCAAGGATGTAAGCTTCACCTACTCTTCTGGCTTCTGTAATGCTCTCAGTCTAAAACCATCTCTAGGTAATATATTCTTTGTTAATGACACTTGGCCCTCACCTAGGTAAATTTGGATGGAATATAGGGCACCCTCATGTCACCTGTCTGAAATTCTCTTAAATGTTTATTTATCCTTCAGTCAACTTCACAGTTGCTAATAAAATCAAAATAGTGTCTTTTCTTGGGTTTCTTCCCCACTCTAACTGTACTCAGAAAAAAACTTAATTCTTTTGATGTGAACAACAGATCAGTCTCAGTGAATGACTCAGTGCTAAGTATCAGGTGAAAAGTTCTGACAGGAAATAATTCTTTAATAGTCTTCAGTAAAAGGAGAACTCTCTTGACTCACATGCCATAGTCACAAAGGCTGGAATTTCTAGACACTCACTATCTTATATGCAGATTGAAAACTCATTTTAGACTAATGTGATGTAAAGTGGTCTCACCAGGATGTGCAGTTTTTCACTCACAGAACTCTAAAATCTCATTTACTTGCCTCAGTTCACTAATCTGATTGTAATCATGTTACTTATCTTTTAATTTTGCGTTTGGCAGATGTACATCAGAAGTGGTATTCAGGTGGGACTGTCATAGATAAACTCCATTTGATTATACTTAAATGTTTCAGGGTTTGAATTTGTGTTTAAATTCTGTTTAAGAGAAACACATTGATGAAGACACAAATCCCATCCAGTGCTAAAATGTTGCAATTTGATCATCACCTTGAGATAATATAATTATTGCACACTCTTTTCAGTACAATTCATTGCCCACAATTTACCAGATCTGCTGAGGGTCCTTAACATAGGATTGGATGACAATGTCTTGTTGCATTAGTTGGCAGCATGATACACACACATAATTTGTAACTCCCTTTTGAAAAATATTGTAAGTTTTGTATTTGTCAAGTACATTTTAAGTCTGTCTCTCTTTTTCCTCTCTCTCACACACACCCGCATACACACAGGCACACATAGTATATGTGTAGCAAGATATAATGATGATTTTTGAGAAATGAAAATAAGTCAGTTTGCTACTGAACAGACTGCAGATGCACTGACAGAGACTATAGGACCATATATAGATGGCCAATGGAGCAGGACTTATAACTGGAGTCTCTGAGAACAGATCTATGTATTAATGCTGAAAGCAGACGTCATCCAAACTTTGACGTCAGTATGAAGAATGTTTATGGTCATCCGACACTTCTGATTGATACTTCATCTTTTTTGTGTCTTAAAATCTAAGCCACACTTAACAAAAATTATGAGGGCTTGATTCTGTCATCTGTTCCAGCCCTAACAAATAGGCTTGGAAGGACTGGATTTTTATTGGTAAAGGTTGATTTCACTGAAGACATATAAATCAGTTGGAAAAAAAAAATCCATTGATAATTTACAAATAGGAATAAGAAACATGCTGCTTAGATTTAAATTTAAGGATATGTACTTTGTACTTTTGACACTTGAGGTTGACAATTCGTGTCTTATTGATCCTAAAACTTTACCTTTATGAATCTGAACATCTGCTATCATTAAATAATTTTCTAACTTGCCACTGCTCCGTAATTTTCACTTAACTGTGAAATTTTAAAGTAAAAGTAAAGTAAAAACTGAAAAAGTCTAAATCAGGGGTCTCAAACTCAAATCACCATGAGGGCCGCATGAGGACTAGTAGAGGGCTGCATGAGGATTAGTATGGTAGCCTGAGGGCCGCACCATTGAAACTTTTCCATACAATGATATTGCAAATATCAGTAATGATTGTGTCATTGTGGGCTGCAGGAAATAGCTTTAGCGGCCGCATGTGGCCCACAGACTGTGTGTTTGAGACCCCTGAACTTTAATAAAGAAAAAAAAGTGAAAAGGAATTTGGCCAAGTCTACCTATATGGACAAGCCATATGCTACTCCAGTGGCATGTATGTGCCACAAAAGAAACTGCGGCAAGATTTATAAAGCCAGTCCCATGTGGCACCATAATTCATCATGCTAGTGAAAAAGATACACTGGGGTAAAGCTAGGGATAAAGAGTTTGGGCTGATAATGAAAGGGAATGGTCATAGGCTCTGATCCTAACTTCAGTGTCATTTGAATTCTACTGGAGTTAGATGCCTGAATATTTTTTGAGGATCTGGGTCACAGTGCTTTGCACAAACACGGTTCTGGACTGAAGAGCAGCCCCCAGACAACATACTGAATATGGCCATAAATAAGCAGAGGACTTTCATAGAATCAGATTCTGGAAGGACCACAAGGGTCACCCAGTTTAGCCCCTTGCCAATATGCAGGGTTGATTATGACCAGGAGCAGGGCCAGCTCTACTGTGAGGCAAGAGACAGACATGACTTCAGGTGACAGTTCTTAGGGTCACCTAGCCCCCCTGAAGATCAGGCTGGCTCCCACCTCTTCAATGCTTTCCTAGCAGCTCAGGCACCGTTTAGTCAACCTTCAGCTTGAGTCATGTAGGCAGAGTGCACTTTAAATCCCTCTGCAGGCAGACACTGGAAATTTTTGCACTTTGGAAAACTATTTTCAACCTCCATGAATGAGATGGGGGGGGGGAATCATAATTTGGCTTGGGGCACCACAACCCCTTAAGCTGGCCCTGACCAGCAGTTAAAGTAAGCCAGAACATGCTGGAACTGCCCACAAATCTGATGGGCCAGCATTCCAGGACCCAGATGCCCAAATCTAGAACAATTAGGCCCACACATGCATGAAGGGGGGCTGGATAATACAGGAAGGGGGCCCAGAGATTAGTAAGGATCCAGGGCCCCTCAAATTATACTTTAACCACTGGTTATGACTAAGTTATCTAAAACAGATGGCTATCCAGCTTCCTTTTGAAAGCTTTTAGTGGAGGAGCTTCCACAACCCCCCTAGGCAATCTGTTCCATTGTGCTATTGTTTTTACAGTTAGGAAATTTTTACTGAGATTTAATCTAACTCTGCTATGCTCTAGTTTGAACACATTGCTTCTTGTCCTGTTCTCTATGGAGAGAGAGAACAACCTTTGTTACCCTTTTTGTGGCAACCTTTCAAGTATTTGCCAGCCAGAATAATTTAGGGTACCCTCCCAGGCTTTTCTCACCTATACTGAAGGCTCAGTCTTCCCACCAGCCACTTTTGACCCATCCACTGCACAGTTCACCAGGAACAAAGGTCAGAGCCAAAGCATTTAAGTGGGAGCTTGGCAACTGACTTTAAACCAAATAAGTGAAATGAATAACAGACAACCCCCAAGGACATATTTAAAGTTTGGCATGAAAGAGAAAACTGTAACTGCACTGAATTGGAGAGCTGATCATATTTATTTGCTAATGCAGAAATATTTAAACAATTCTATTTACAATGTGGACAGCTGCCAAACAAATGTATAACACCCTTTCTATAGCTGGTTTACTTGAGTGTTATGTATTAGGTAAAATGCCAAGTTTCAAAGCTTAAATGTTCTGTGGTATTTTATATTCACGCATGAGGATCTCAATATAATTAAGTTTTTGTCACGTCCAGGTCACCATTTCACATAGAACCTAAGCCAAAAGAGACAAAATTTGTAACTATCCTTTACCATCTGCTGGCTGTTTGATTAATTCAGTCCAGTTCCCAGTGGACCAGGTGTCCCCATCACAAAGAACACCACCACAATTAGCACTAATTGTCACCCTTGTCAGCAATCTCCACAGAGAAGCCAAAGATTGAATGGTGCTGGGAGCTGAAAAGCCATGCTGGATCTGCCCTGCAGGAAAGGAATGTCTTTTCTTTCACAGAATCTCATTAAATTAATGCAATTCACCCTGCAGGGCAGGAAATCCCCTGCAGAACAGGTGGAATTTTAAGACTCCAGAAGGACTCTTTAGGGCTTTTGCAGTCCCTCAAGGTATTGTCACATTGACAGGGCACTGCAAAAAGTTTTCATTGTCATGTATGTGCTGTGCAGACAAAATCACCTGAGGGTTTTTGTTTGTTTGTTTGTTTGTTTGTTTGTTTGTTTGTTTTTGTTTTAAGTGACTTAGGTTCTTAAGTCCGGTTTTCAGACACACAGAAACCTAGGGGCCTCTATTTAAAATGTATTTAGGGTATACTACACACCAAACAGTACAGCAACAAGTCTCAGAGCCCAGATCAACTGATTTTGTCTTAGGGGGCTTTCCTGGTAGTGCTAAAAATAGCAATATAAATTATTGGGCTTGGGTTGGAGCAGCCCCCCCTCCCCCCCCACTTCATTTCAGAGCCGGGGCTGCAGTTCAAGACCAAACATCTACACTGCTACTTTTTGGCTTCATAGGCTGAGTATGAGTAGTCTGATTTAGGCTTGGAGAGTTGATGCTTTAATTTTATTTTCTGTGTAAACATACCCACAGATGCCTGAAGATGAAGCGAAGCCCTTGGGCGGGGGGGGGGGTCAAAACTGCTTATTCACCTAACTCTGATGCCATTAAAAATCTAGTACAAAAAAGTTGAGAACTGACTACAGTCTTCAAGGTCACAGGTTTTTCTGAAAATTTTACTCATAAATTCCAGGATTGACGAACTAACTCATTCACAAGCATAATTCATAAATTTTACTTCATACTATATTAGATTTGGGGGTGCGGAGGAGGGCAGGAATGTTTTAATTTGGAAAGGAAACAATATAGCAATGTAAATGTTATCTCTATAAAGATCTTTGCAAATAATCCCTGGATGTTGCATAGGCTGTCTGTAAAGCAGCAGATGGATAACAGATCTTCTTTGAGCGCTGTTCAGATTCATTCAGTAATAGGTGTATCTGTGCTGCAGCACAAGATTGGTCTGAAACTTTTTGCCCTAGCCTGTCAGGAGAGGGCTGGCAGCCACAGCCCCCCACGCCACCCTGTGGCTATGTATTTAGCCGCCGCCCGGCCCCTTCTCAGTTCCATTTTGTTCGCCTCAGCAACAGTTCATGGAACAGCCCGCTCCTTGTGATCATGCAAGCAGCCTGTCGTCTTTGTTTATGATCCAGCAACTTGATTGGGAACACTTCTTTGTGGGCATTGTTCCATGGAAGAGTGCTTCCTCTTCTGACCGTCTGTCAGAGCCGCAACACTGGTCCCCTCTGGCATCCGCCATACCGGGGTTTAAATCTTGTGCTGCCTGCAGCAAGGTCTTCCTGTGGGATGACCCCCACGTGAAGTGCCTTCGGTGCCTGGACAACGCCCACTTGGTCACTTCCTGCTCCATCTGTCTGTCCTTTAAACCCAGGACAATAGGAGACAGGAAGCAAAGGTGCCATGTGTTGGCCTCAGGGCAAGTGCGGCAGCCCACCCCCCAAGGCTTTGGGGTCTCCTGCAGCACCGTGTGCCTCTTCGGCATTGGAGCCCTCCCGGCACCAGTCACCAAGAGGCTGCAGAAAGGCTGGCTCGGTACCAGTTCTGGTACCATGCTGCCAGTGCTGCTCCTGCTCCCCCTTTCGGGGGTCACCAGGGGACCGCAAGGAGTTGGTGCCGCTCCCTGCTACACTGGAGGCATTCAAGGCAGTGAAGGCACTCCTCTTATTGCCTGCGCCACCCTCTCTGGTACGCCCCAAGAGGAGGAGCAAGCTGGCATTTGCCTTCAGGGCCTGGCCCTGCAATGGGCACCGAACACCCTCTCCGGCCTCGGTCCTGAGTTCCCCAACTTCCCCCACATGCCAGAGCCCAGGTACCATTGAGCCTTCTCCCCAGCACGACATCACCTTGCCATCTCTGGCGCCATCATCACTGTCCCAAGGAGTTTCCCCTCCTTCGAGTCAAGAGGGGTCCAAATGGCCCTGTCCTAGTCTCTTGGCATTGGCACCATTTAGGTAGCAGCCCCATGAATGATCCCACAGGAGACAGTGTCAAGCCCTTGCAGTGCCACGGAGCTTTTGGCAGCACCAGCTCCTCCAGCACCAGCCAGAACCTTAAACCCCATGCCATCCTCCTACATGAGAGACCTCACAGTGCACTTTGATCTTCTACGCCATGTTGCTGCCCATACAGGCATGGAAGTTCAATCCAATGAAGGGTCCGCCGACACACTATTTGGGCTGGTGATCTCATCCAGTGACCCTGTCATGGTCCCACTCCACCCTAGTGTGTGGGACCTTGCATTGTTACGATGATGAAGCCTGAGCTCTATTCCTCTGGTATCAGATACGACGGGCCTAAAATACCAGGTCCCGGGGACAGAGTTCCCTTCTCTTATCTACCACCTGATACTGTCTTGGGGCATGGTGGAGGCAGCACTAAGCCCAGGCCAAATTCCAGGTGATCCCCTCTCAGCGTTGAGGGATACGAGGGAGGTAGACCTTCTGGGATGGAAAGAATACTCCTCCTCTGCCTTCCAGTTGCGTGCAGCCAGTAACCAAGCCCTAGTGGGCAGATACATGATGGATGTGTGGGAGCTGATGAATAAATTTAGACAACAACTCCCATAGGAGGCTAGAGAGGATTACAATGTCTTCCTGGAGGAAGACAGAATAGCATCCCAAGACCACCTCCTTTCAGCTTGGGATGCAAAAGACATGGCATCCCGCATGATGGCCTTGGCCATGACTCTCCACTGCGCGGCGTGGCTTAGGGAGGTGGGGATACCCCCATCCTCCCAACAGGTCATCTTTGACCTCCCCTTCAACGGAGAGGCCCTTTTCCCAGCAGAGATGGAGGCCGTTATTGCCAGTGCCCAAGACCCCTGGGGAAGGTCAACTACTTGGGCCTCCTTCCTTCAGGGGCCCCTAAACATCCTCCTGCCAAATAGGAGCTTTACGCCACCCTGATTTGCCCTTCTTAGCTGAATGGTCGAGTCATGGCACCCTAACCCATCTGGCCTGGTTCCATTCTTGGATAGGAGAGTTTCTCCCATCCCAGGCCCATACACCCTCCCTGTGCAGAGGGACTCCGCCCTCCACCAGAGGTTGGAACTCCTCATTCTGGCTGTTGATTCTCAGTTTCTCCTTTAGACGGGGACCACGTACTACCCCAGCCCCCAATACACTTCTTCTTATTACCTGGAGTAATGGGTGTAAAACATACACTGAAAGTTCCTCTTCTCGAGGTACCACCTGTAAATTCTCATTGTGCTTCTTTCCCCCCCATCAGGGAGGGAAGCCCCCCCCTGCTTTTACCACTTCCCTTGGGGGCACAGAGGGCAGAGACCAGGGTAACCTCCATAAAATTTTGGGTGGAACAGCAGAAGTAAGGGACACTTCCTCGGGTATCTCTGTTGTGACTTTACTGAGTATATGTTCACTTAGCCTTGAGGGCCACACCTCCTGATCCCATGTGCCCTGACCCCACAGATCCAGAACAGTTTTATCCAGGGGCGTCGCTGCCCCAGGGAGGGACCCGGGGCATGGGCCCCGCCCGAGACCGCAGGCCACGCCCACTGGCCGGGGCCAGGGCCAGGAGCAGCCTCTGTGGCCGCAGGTCACTGAGCCCCAGATCCCCAGCTAGGGACAGGGCTGCCACAGCCACAGGTGGCAGGGCCCCAGATCTCTGGCCCGATTGGGCCAGAGACCAGGGGTGGGCATCACCAGACATGGGGCACTGGCGCTGGGATTCGGGGCACATGCCCTGTGTGCCCAGCACCAGCTACACCCCTGGTTTTATCCCTGTTTGGTCTCTGGACCCTCCTGCCTTCCTACCGCTTATGAAGGCTTTCTCCTTTCCTGCCTTTTGGTCCACAGCTACTGGAAACCGGTGACCCACAACATGACACACAATTCAGGCCCTCCCCTGTCAGGCAGCTGTCCAGAAGGTCTCAGGACCTACCCCTCTCTCTTTCCTAAATGGTCCACCCTCTGGGGCTTCGGGACAGGGTCACTCGCTGTCACCCTGCCTGGACACCAGTTTGGACCAGCGGCATTGAGTGGTTAGATGCCTGATATCTCAGACCTGACCTCTTGCACCCAGATCAGAGACCATTAGGGGTTATTACATGCTTTCCCCAGCCTCAGCCCCGGTAGCCTACCTCCAGCTTGGGGGCGAACATGCTGGGACTATCTCTTCATGATAGGGCCTTCGGCCTGAACCCCTTCCAAGTTAAAAAAGGGATCTCTTGTTCTAGCAAAAAGGAGGTCTGCTTCTTTAATATCCTAGCCTGAGCCTCCTAGTGGATCGCGGGTTTTTACCAGGCAGTCCCAGATACCCCGAGCTTCATCCCCTAGCACTCAGAAGCATTTTGGTTGTTACAAGGGGATGGCAAGCAACCTACGGCCGCTCAACGAGTATTCTAGGGTGGACGGAAACATCCCTAATAGCCACCTGCAAACTGACAGCCAAGGGCATTGCTGGCGCTGGGCACTCCAGGGCACATGCCCCCAACCCCGGGGCCCAGCTGTCGGCAGCTGCTGCAGCTCCATCTGTGGCAAGGGATGCGAGACCTGGCTGTCCATGGTGGTGCCTGGCCCTGTCCCTGGCTAGGGGGCAGGGCTGCAAGTTGGGGCCGGGGGTTGTGGGCCGGGGGAACGGGGCCTGGGCCTGTGCCCCGGGTCCCTCCCCCAGCCAGTGACACCCCTGCTGACAGCATGGGTTTACTACCCTGGCCCTTCCTCCTTTCTATGTTCCGGGGCCAGGTAATCCAGGACCTTCCGTCCCTTGTTCTCCTCTCACAGGATGAACCCTTGTCCAACTCTGGTAGTCGTTCCCTCTGATGCCACCCAGAGGCCTGTTATACATGTTCATTGTAAATATTGCCTTAAGTGGCTTCCAGAGCCTCCACACCAGGCAGGTGTCTTCCAGTCAGCTACCCATTACTAGGGTACCCCATGGACCAGCTGTCCTCTTTCAGGCGGGTTTTAGTTTCCGCCCAACTCAGGCCATTGAGCCTCGATTCTGACCCTCAGGCCAGTGATAATATTCAGTTAGAACAGTGGCCTAGGTGGGATTCTCTTGCTCCTCTTCTGGAGCCTCTTCACCCAGTGGGCGTCCTCCCCCATTAGAGCACCCACCTTCATGACACTGGCATTACTGCAGTTATTCTTCCCAGTAATTCCTGCACGTTAGCCAGGGCCCTTATCAAACAATGTTTCTGCCTTTCCTGGCTTTTTCCAGAAGGTTAGCTCCTGGGCACAGATAAGGTTTTGGTGCCAGGCAGCCACGGGACCTCACAAGGATGGCAGGAACGTGTTGTCAGCCCCATCCCTCAAATTCTGAGTGGTGACCTCGGATCTGGGCAAACCAGATGACCCTTGCTATTGGTCATCTATACCACTCCTTTCTTAGTTAAAAAAAAGAAAAAAGAAAAAAAAAAGAGAGAGAGAGAAAAGAAAGGGAAGAAGCAGAGAGAAAAAGAAATAGGTCAAAAGGGGGTAATTGGAGGCACACCTCATCTTGGTGACACACCCCAGACCCACCTAGCTGGAGAGAGTCTTTCCCCTGGCATCCACTACATCCTCGAGATCTCCTTCCCCCCATTCCCCGTGCATCCCTCATATTGGGATTCCCAGGCTCTGTCCATTATGAAGCTGGGTTTGCCTCCATTAGGTATGCAGCTCTATGGCCTTCGTGGCATAAGTGCTGCAAATACTGGAATGGCAATGGGCCATGGAGAAAGATTTGTCTCCCATGGCCGAGTTCCGTTGTCTCAATGCCTTCGGCAAATCATTGATCATCAGACATCGATTGCTAGATGCTCCCTTTCAAATTGGAGTAATGCCTTGAAATGCCTAACAGCTCCCTTCCACGAGAACACTGGCAAGGTTACGATGTCTTCACTGAAGACACCTTGGCCTCAGGTGACACCTTAATAGTTGTGTAGCTTGCCCTGGACATGGCTGGTTGCACTATCCTTACAACTGGGAATAAGCAGCCTCGACTTTTTATGGCGATCTAAGCCAACCGGGTAGGCATCTTGTCGTATTTGGCAGCAGTCCCTGCCCCGTTCTTCCGATGCTCCTTTACAGCTGCACTAGGGGAAAAGTGGGGTTTTTCCTCTCTATTTTCCCCTTTCCCTCTTCCTTGTATCTCACAATATTTGGTATCCGCAGCTAGTAGATGGATAACTCCAAGATCCGCTACCTCTTTCCCTTAACCTTCACACTCCAATCGATGCTAGTGCCAGAATATGGGACTTTTCTTCCCCAGCAGCAGAGCTGGCTCTACTGTGAGGCAAGAGACAGACATGGCTTCAGGTGACAGTTCTTAGGGGTGCCTAGGCCCTCTAAAGATCAGCCTGACTTTTGCCTCTTCAATTCTTTCCTAGAAGCTCAGGCACTGTTAGTCAAATGGCAGGTTAAGTCATGGAGGCAGAGTGCACTTTAAATCCTTCTGCAGGCAGATCCTGGAGATTTATGCACTTTCAAAAACCATTTTCAACCTCCATGAATGGGAGTGGGGGTGCCAAATCAAAATCTGACTTGGGGCGCCCCAACCCTTTGAGCCAGCCCTGCTCAACAGTTCCTTAATACTAAATGCTCAGATCCTTAGGCTTAGTCACTTCTTCGATCACAGCCTGATAAGCATCTCTGTTGGAAGTCTCACAGTAAGGGATGTTAGGCCTTGCTGCCTTCACGGATCAGCAGGCCCTCCATTGCAGCAGGATTTGTACTTTACTGGTCCTTGCCTGGAAGCTGGATCTTACCAGCCATTTACCCTGGCTAGTAGGGTCTCAGTGTTGAAGGTTCTTTTCCTCGGAGACCCTACGTACAAGGATCTTCTTAGTAGGCCTTCTATACCCCACTGGGGTGAGATTCCCCGACTCAGGTTCCTCTTTACCTGGCCCTCAGTTCCAAGGCTGACACCTTAGACACCTCTGGGGGAATCTCACTGGTTTGGGGCCAGCTAACCTATGTGGGAAAAGCAGTCCTGGAGGTGGACAGGGCCAACTCCACCCACCGTCCTCGAGCACCACTAGTAGTCACCCATTACTGAAGGTATCTGAGCAGCGCTCGAAGAAGAACAGTGGGTTACTTACTGGTAACCGTCCTTCTTCCGGATGGGCTGCTTGGATTCATTCACAAGCCTCCCACCGTCCCCACAACTGGAGTTGGCGACTTTTAGGGACAGCAGCCACATATATAGCCACAGGGTGGCATGAGGGGTGATGGTCGCCAGCCCTCTCCTGACAGTCTAGGGCAAAAAATTTCCAACCAATCATGCGGTGTGGAATGGTTGCACCTATTACTGAATGAATCCGAGCAATCCATCTAGAAGAAGGACAGTTACCAGTAAGTAACCCACCGTTCATGCTAACATGCTCATTCTCACCATAACATTGTTAGCTCAGGAAACCTTTTAACAAAACTCTGACTACTGTATGATTAAGGGAACTGTTGTCTCAACAGCATAACAAATAATGTACGTTTCATCCTGAGTCTGGCAATTAAGTACCTTTATTGTAACCTATCGCTTAGCAACAAAAAAAGAAAATAGAAAAACAATGGATTTAGTGTAGGGTGTTAAGAAAGTTCTAGTGGAAAAAAAGTTGTTGTAACTGAGCTTTTAAAAATGACTGCACATTTTTCCCATCAAATGTTAATAATTTTGCAGGCAATGTAGTAATAATAAAATCAATAATAATTAGACTGTCACTTTTTTATTATGGGCTAAATGTTACGGTTCTTCTAACTAACAGGAAGCTACAGTCCTGGAGCAATCAGTGTTCTGAAGGGGTTGCTAATGTTTGGCAAACATTTTAATGTTGACAGCCTACTTCTCTCAGTATTTGTCTGCAAAATGCTGAATTGCAAGGTAACTTTGACAAGAAGTCTGCGTTTTTCCACCTTTTTTTGTACCATTGATTGTGCTGAATTTGTTGTTTGAAGAACAGGCATATTCACAGACAGTATGTCAAATGCCCGCAAAACATGCTGTGGTGCTTTTGTGGCACAGATTCTTGTCAGTTGTGTTGCTTGCAACATGCCCTGCTGTTTAACCACCTTGGCACAACAAAAAGCAACACAGTAAAATGCCAGTGACTATGGTATTCAAATATATTATTTCAAGGCTTCAGACTGTGGAAACACAGTTGCCAAGATATGTGTAGTAGGTCTTCAACACTTCAATTAATTGCTTCTTCATGACACTTTTTTTTTCTTTAAGAGAAAAAGCTTTATTTTACCCTGGAAGGTCTATATAATTAAATTACTGTTTGGTTTACATTTATTCACATCAATCTTTGGTTACATTAAAGCAAACAGCCTAAGCTGAAAACCTGATTTCTGTTTAGGCATACTTCATTTATAACATGGAGGGTATTTCTTAATTATTTGAGCTTAACCACAAAAAGTTAAATTCTGACCTTGATGGTTCTTCTAAATTGCTTATGGGTAGATTTTTTTAAAAGACATTTTAGTCCCCCAAAAGATGCAGATGGGTCCTAACATGCTTAGGTGCATAGTGGGATTTTCCAGATTTTTTCCAAATCTAATATGAATGACCTCTCATTTGTCCTCTCCAAGGGCTTAAGTAAGTTTTAAAAATCTGCTTCTTAGACATCTTTGAAAATATTATTCTTATATTAAAGTGCTGAAAATCCATAGTAATAGGAAGCAGGGCAACTTCAAATTGACATTAAGTGAAGCAGAACGGACTGACAATATATAATCATGGCTGAATATCCATTTATTATAATATTTTTAACAGATTGGCTTCTCTTTACATGTGCTATTTATACATACTCCAGAGTTCAAATTGGTTAGTATATGATGGGTGGGGAAATTTTCCATCTCACCCCCAAGCTGCTTCAAATGAAATCTAATCTCCAAATTTCACCCAGCTCTGATCTGTCTACTGTTTTAAAACAACTGAAAAAACTACAGTGCTGTCCGCTTGAGTTTTCAGGGAGTCCGCAAAAAGAACATTCAGAGTTGCAAACTGCCCCATTGATCTGAATGAGATGTTCTTTCAGATACTCAGTGGTGATAATTCAACACTTGTTTCTTTCCCTGTTGACTGAAGGATGCTTGAAAAGAGATTTGTCTTTTATGAAAATATGCACAATCCATTGTCGGTAACAATTTTTTCTGGTGCTACCAGTGGGTAGCACACTGAATAATAGCATGATTTATGTTTCCTTTAATCAGATCCAAGCCTAAAGGGCCTTGCAGAACCCAACAGGGAGAGCAAAGGTCAAAGAGCTTTGCGTTCCCCAGCAGAGTACACTTTATCATTATTTTGCATGTCTGATCTACTGTGAATGGCCTCTCTTTTGTCCACTCCATGTGGAAAACTCCAAACTTGTGATTGAATTTTGGTTTGTTGGTGAAGACTGGAAGAATAGTTACTATTTTTTTTCCTTCTTTTTACAATTTGATTCTTGGTTCACATATCTCTATAACATACAATAATTCTAAATAAACAAAGATCTGTCAATGTCTTGCATAACACAAAAATCATCTACTTATCCTACCACAATATAATATCTCAGAATTCTCAGAAATGTATTAAAAATGGACCAAAACCAGATGTTTCTTGCACACCTCCTTCAGAGATCTCTGGCTGTTGTGCTCCTCCCTTCCCTCCCTCAGAGGTCTATGGTGTCAACATCCTGTCTTTCCCTTTAACCATAGAGTCTTGGCAGTTGCACACAATTTTAAATTATGCATGCTATTTTTAAAGAAGATATTTTTGGCCACAATACCACGACTACATCCTTTTCTTCCTCTTCCTCTCTGCATGCCCTATCCTGGGGTTATAAGCTCAGGAAACTATGTTTTAAATTCTTTGTAAATCAAATGACACCTTAAAAACTTTAACAGAGATAGACAGGACATACTGATCATAGTACAGGTAAAGATCAAATTAAATAAACCACTGTTCATTACAGAGTTTCAGTTCTAAATTATTTTTTCTCTGATATAATTTAAAAAAAAATCAGACTTTAACACACTTGGAGAGCAAGTAGGTAAGTTTCCATGGGAAGAAAATCTAAAGGACAATGAAGTTCAGAAGAGAGGGCTTTTTCGCAAAAAGACACTATTTAAGGCACAGCAGCAAACTAACCTGATGCAAAAGAAAAGTAGGTGAAATAGTAAGAGGAGCTATTAAATGATCTGAAAATTAACATTTTGTTTGACTCAAAATGAAACATTTAATTTTATTTCCATGTTTTTAATCCTTTCTGAAATAAAATCAAGGGAGAATTTAATCAGGATTTCCAGGGAAAAAAATGCTTATAAAATTTCACCCAACTCTGATCTGTCTATATGCAAAATGTGTGAATTTCAAACTTATGTGGGAGAAGTGAATACAGGGAGATTAAGTGACTTGCTGAGGATGAAATTAATGTCTGTGACAAAAATCTCCAGAATCCCAGCCCTATGTACAAAACCATCCTTTATGGACTGTTTATTGATACAAGAAAACTGCAGTTATCCCCATCAACTGTTAAGCTTTAAATCTGAGTCTTCCTTTCTGAGGATGTGTAACATCTAAATGTGTGAGTTTAATGTCCTTGCTATTTTCAGAAATACATAATAATCCATGCACTCTTATTTCCTAGTTTGGGACAACTATTTTAAGGTGAATTAAATGTCTTATTTGAAGTTAACTGAAATTATTTTTCTAGATAATTTCTCTTTCATTATCGATACAATAAAAAATAAACACCCCAAGCCATTAATAAATACTAGTTAATTGACTCAGTTTCTGCCACATAGTTAGAGAACATAAATTAATATTAATTTTACTTTAACCACACATTCAGCTGTCTCAGCACTTTCCTTGTAAACCTTTACACTTAAGGGTTTGGATCTTGGCAATAGTAATTGCTGGATGCAAAAACTTGGGATATCACACAAGATTCCTAATGCATTTTATCAAAGTATATTCCAAGATGGCAGAGCAAGGGCCAGGTTCTATATCTTGGGGTTGCCAAATAATGTTACAACACCAAGCGGCTTGAGCCTCCACCCAGTTTCCTGGGAATTCATGCACTGCTCCCTGGATACCCTAGAGGGGCAATGCTTCCCCACTCGCAATTGCAAATCTGAGTGTAGTATATGGAACTTTTAATGGTAGCATAAAAGAATATACAGAAACAATCTTGAGAATCAATGCAAAACAATATGTAGAGAATGTCCCTCATGCTCGCTGGTCACTCACACTCTCTGGCCCTCTGCTGTCCAGCAGCTTCACCCACTGGTCACTTACGCCCTCCACTAGCCAATCTCCCCATCTTCTGGCTCCACTCACTGTCTACCAGCATTGCTTGCTGGTCACACTTCAGTGATTTCATCTTTAAGAGGGGGTCTCAGCCCTCAGTGATTTCAGCTCCTAACTTCAAGACACCACAGATAGCTCCTCTAATCAAAATAATAAAGAAGATTCACAAAGAGTCATCATATCTATCTTTTAACAGTAGGGCAGAGGCCTTTATCAGAGCTATGCTACTTTCACCCCTTTTTCCCTCTTCACACACTGAAACACAGAGTTGCTCACTCTTTCAAGCTCTGTGTTGCTCATGGTGACTTTTCCTCCAACTGGTGAAACAGAGTTTATATAATCAAAGGGCAGCATATTATGAAAAAGACAATATTTCATTTTCCTCCTCAGTTAAAATATGGGTATTGACAGATTTGTGATCAAATCAACCTACGTACAATTTACCATCGTACCCTGTACCTACATAGAGAAATTATGCTAATACCTAATTGTGCTCATGCAAATACAAAACCCATGCAAATTAGTTGTTCCTCTTTTGGCTGTTAAGCACAAAAAGTGGCCAGCCTCTAGACCTGCCTTATGTATATAAGTGTTTAAAGGAGAAGATATATATTAATTTGGGACTTGTCAACATCTACTATATCATTTCAATCAATAAAGAACAATTTGATAACTGAATATGGAGTAATTGTATTAGATACTTTGAAAATGAAACAAACACTGAGTCCTGTGTCACTTTTAAAGACTAACAAATTTATGTATCACATAAGCGTTTTCATGAGTGTTCATCAGATACTTGAAGATGGGGAACTTACAGGTGGGAGGAAGAGTTCCCCATTTTCAAGTATCTGGCAAAGTAGGATTTTCTTCCACAGAAGCTCGTCTGATAAATAAATTTATTGGTCTTTTAAGTGCCAGAGAACTCCTTGTTTGTTCTGCTGAACTTGACTAGCACTACTACCCCTTTGGAATTTGAAAATGGTGCGTCAAAGGCTCCAACCTGTCAATAAGTACTCAATGTATATAGAACTTCTCTAGAAATTACCTTAGAACATAACATTTAGAATACCATCCAATCTTGATTAAAAAATTGTCAGTAATGGAAAATTCACAATGACCGTTGATAAACTGTTCCAAGATTGATTACCTTCACTGTTAAAAATGTATGTCTTATTTCCAGTCTGAATTTGTCTAGATTCAACTTAGAGCCATTGGATCATGTTATAACTCTCTCTTCCAAACCTTTAGTCTATCTAAAGTCTTTAGACTCTATAAAAGTATAATGGTGTGACATACTGAAGGTTAGACTAAATGATTTAATCATGGTCCTTTCTGTTACCGGTATAAATCTAGCGCACCCACCTATACCACATTAAAGATTCATGGCATGACCCAGTTAATTTAGGCACACCCATCTTGTCCCTACTGCAAGTTTGCAGTGTCAGGAAACTACCCTTATAAACAGGGCTGGGGGTGGGGGTGGGGATAAAAAGCAAACTTGTTGATTTAAGTACCCACTCCTACACACAGGGCTCACAACTTTATAGGTCTGCAGTATCTTTTCCCAATGAAAGACCTTACACAGCTGTGATCTAAACATGTTACATCTATGCCAACTGACTACATATACCAAGTAAATCTATTATGCTAACCACTTCCAATATACAGACTTATCCCAATGACCAGTCTGGATTGTCTGGGGTTGCTGGTGATGGCTCTGCACATCATGCATGTGCACAAAGGTAAGAATTGTGGTAGCTTGATGCTGTACTGCAGTCTAGCAATGGTTCTCCCCCAGAGTATTGTTTTCCATTTACATTATATAGGTAAAAGTAGCTACCTTCTTTAACTTTACTAAATCAATCAAATAACCCTAGGTAGCAAAATTTAACCGGTTACACACTTACACCTATATTTTCTCCTCCTTGCTTAGATCTTTTTTTCCCCATTTTTTCTTATGTCCAAATTGTAACTTATTTATGATCTTCTTTGTGTAGATGGCAAACATATGCACTGACCAGTGAAATTATCTGACTGTCTTACCTTTTGCTAATCTTTCTTTATCTTCACTAAAGCTCCCAGCATCTCGGTTTCTCTACTTTACAACCCGTGGTGTTATAACTTTTGTTACAAGCATCTTTAAGGTGGGAGTGTGTTTTACCAGCAGTGGAACATTTTTCCTAGTTTTAGTGGTCAAATTCCTTACTTTCACTCAAGACTGGTTTAATATGGGGGTAAGGTAAGTC
Source organism: Podocnemis expansa (assembly GCA_007922195.1). Taxonomy (NCBI): domain Eukaryota; kingdom Metazoa; phylum Chordata; order Testudines; family Podocnemididae; genus Podocnemis; species Podocnemis expansa. The sequence continues at coordinate 20,050,121 of ML681996.1, forward strand.
CCCAGCCTACACTTATGCCTTAAATTCTATGTATATGTGTACACAGCTGACAAGGGGTCGAAGGGTCAGGTCGCAAGGCTATAAAATTGCAGTATGGATGTTCATGCTATCTTATTGCACTGTAGAAGTACTGTATGAACATAAGAACCCATCTGTTGATTTAAGGGTAATCAAGTTACTTTTAATGTCAACGATAACAGTTTTGTGATATGGATACCTTTCAGCTAGGGATTGGATGGAAACTATAAACTAACTTCCATAGATCACTGAACAGCTGTCATATGCTAATGAATTTTGGTCATGAATAAATAAATAACTGTCTTGAGGTATACCAGGAGTGCTATCTATTGAATTGAGTAGAGGACTGTGAATCAAAAATCCTATCTATTCTCACCTCTGCTACTAATTTACTGTGTAATTTTGGACAAATTATTTATCTTTTAAACTCCATTTCTTTCTGAAAAAGGAGATAAAGATACTACTCTACCTCAAAGGTACAGTATTAATTCAGCATTAATGGTGTCAGCATTAATTGAAAGATGTCTTTAAACCTTTGTAATGTATAAGTTGAAAAGTTGAAATATTATGATCAGTATCTATTGGTCATCCAGTTCCTCCTTACATAAATCATTTTAAAAATTAAATTACAATCAATTTTTACTTTTGGTAGCATAAACACTGTAGTTTATAGAGAAAAAAGATTATTAAAAATGTTTACATAGTCTGATGAATTCAGCATTTTAAGAAAAAATATGCAAAGAAAATAATATCACACTCAATTTTAGGTCGATCATTGGGATAAGATAGTGTGTGCATCCTAAAAAAACAAGGAGTCTGGTGGCACTTATAAAGACTAACAAATGTATTTGTTGCATGACTATCTTGTGGTATTTATCATGCAATAAATTAAATTTGTTAGTCTTTATATGTGCCACAGAACTCCTTGTTTGTTATGCTGAACGAGGCTAACATGACTACTTCTTTAGAATGAGTGAATCCTGCTCTCCAGAAATGTTTGGTAAATTATTAAATTAAGTTCTCCTCTATCAGGTCTTTCCTTATGCAAGGGCATCGCTGGCACTGGGCACACGGGGCTCATGCCCCGAATGCCGGTGCCAGTGCCCTGGGTCCTGGCGGGGCCCTGCCTCTCCCATTCCCCAGCTGGATCAAGCCCGAGATCCAGGCCCCAGCCACCCATGGCCATGACTGCCACTCCTGGCCCTGTCCGTGGCTGGGGGCAGGGCCTTCAGGCAGGGGAAGGGGCCTGGGCCCGTGCCCCAGGTCATTCCCCGGGGCAGCGATGCCCCTGTCCTTATGCATGAAAAACCCTGTGATCTGTAGGAAATAAAAGAGTATTCATTAATTCTGCTGCAAAGCAAAATTTAGTACATGCATAAATACACACACACACACACACACACACACACACACACACACGGATACACGTATGCACATGTATGGTGTGTGTGCATGCATGCACCAAATCTTTGCTTTGCAAGAGAAATGATGGATACTCCTTTTTATTTCCTTCAGTACACTAGCTTTTTTTATATGCAAGGGAGGACTTAAGGTATATAACGTGTCTGAAGCTGGCTATCTTCCTTGTCATTGTGTGACTAAACTCTTTTCCATAATCATCTTTCACCTGGTGGACACAGGCAAAGTTGGAGGAAGTAATCTAGCAGTCTTTACATATCCAGATCTCGCCTATCTGAATTCCTTGAATTCCTTCTAGTGAAGTAACCTGTTTCAGGTTTAAGATGATTCAAGTTACTGAGATGCAAATAATCAAGCTTTAACCCTATAGCATTCAAGGTATGTCTGCCTAGGCAAAGCTGTGTGCTTTTTGAATATGTTATGAATATGCTAAGAACACCATAAAGGGAGATTTCATAACTTTACATTTAATGTTGCTACATGTGTTCCACCATGATGTAATTGACCAGAAAGTTATTAGTTTTCAAATAGTAACATAAAAAACATATCAACTCTCCTAATTTGCTATGTGTGTGCATGATGTGATGTGTACCATGTGACAGACCACTGTGATGTCAGAGGTGACTCAATTAATTGCTCCTTGGGAGAAATTGGTTGAGTCACCTCTGACATCACAATGGCCTGGGAGTCTTGGTATGGCACAGATATATACCTTATTGTAGCTGCATACCTCATTCTAATTCATAAAGGCAAAATGGCTCAGTATTTAAAAATTGGACAGTAACAGCCAGTGAAACCCAGGATGGTTCACTTTGGTGACACAGTTGCCCCTTTAGAACTTGTGAAAATTGTAAAACTTTCAGCTTTTTTTATTTGCATCTCACATTGATTCTTCAGACAATTGTATGTGGCACTCACTTGGGGAAGAACCCATGAAAATATGGAATTTTACATGAAGGATACAAACTACCAAGGAAAAGTTTTTTCTGACCATATTACTTTTGCAAAAAATGTTGTAATTAAAGTGCTATTTATTGATTAAAATAAATATTTCATAAATTCCTTTTTGATTTCCCCCGTCATTTTTGACGAGTTGCAGCTAGTTTTGTAGTAGTGTGTGTGGTGTGAATACAGGGGTGCTTTCAGTCACAGATATCCCAAGGGGCCTTTTGATCAAGTGATAAGAGGCAGGAACTTGGTGTAACCACCAGCAAGTTCTAGTGAGCTAGTAGTGGCTTTCTGCCACTTCCATGCAGTTGATGGGAGCCTGGATTGGCTAATATTTATGACTTTTCAGCCTTTTAATTAATTATATTTCATTCCACATAACTTTCAGTGTACTTAGCGTTGAGGGAATGACTCTTATTCATACTAGTAATGCTGCTCGCTTACTAGTAACAAATATTAGCGTCTGACTTCAGATGCCCTTGTTTTGTGTCTTATAATAGTATATTACTTGTCTGCACTAAAAATATACTATGTCAAATTTTAGACTTACAGCTTCATCGTATAGAATCTTTTAAATATCAATGAATCTAAGCATAATATAGCCCAGCATCAAAATTTTGGTTTAGATTCCCTAAAGTAAAAACAAACACTACCTGTTTCCCTGTCTGTTTAGTTCACTGGAACTCAAAATTAGGAGATCACTGCGGGTATTTCTGCAGGCTCAAAGGATGAAATACAGAACCCAGTGGAGTAGTAAGGAGAAGTTTATTCAGTTCAGTGTCCAGTCCACTTGTTCCCCTTCATCTCCTGAGATTGACAAAGTAAACCCTGGGTGTGGTTACTCATGACTGTTTAAATTTTATACCATATACATATTCATGTTTATACATAATTATGTGTATGGTTTATTCATATTACCTACACCTAGCACTTGGTCATATTTGTCCAGGCTTCAGCCTTTGTGGTGAATATAATTTAATATACCTCTTATATTATTCACTTCATTAGTCTCTTTTGCACAGAAACCTGGAAACTAATGGACATGAGTTGCCTTGGGATCTTAGTCAAGTCATCCCTGCTATTTCCCCATTTAGCATAAACCTAGCTGCTTGTTACAAACCACAAAGGATGACTATAAACAAATAACACAATTATATGGGGAAAAATCTGAAAGGCCAAGGCACAAATTGAGATCAAACTAGTTGAATGGATAAAGCATAACCATAAATAAATAAATACATACGTACATACATACATACATACATTACATTAGAAACAAGAGGAAGACTAACAATGGAGTTGGTCCATTACTCAACAAAGAGGGAAAAACAATAATGCAGAGTAACTAAATGATTAATTTGTTTCGGTCTTCACTGAGGTTGGTGGTGACTGGATGCCCGACAGGGAAGGCAGTAAAAACAGGATAGTATAAAAAGATGAAATAGGGAAAGAACATGTTAAAATTACCTAGACAAGTTAGCTGTCTTCAAGTCATCAGGACCTGATAATATGCAACCTAGAGTACTGAGAGAGATTACCTAGAAGATATGAGTCATTGGCTATTATCTTTGAAAAATCATGGAAAACTGGAGAAGTCCCAGATGACTGGAAAAGAGCAAATATAGAGCCCATCCATAAAAAGAGAAATAAGAGTAACCCAGGAAATTATAGACTAGTCAGCTTAGCCTCTGTACCAGAAATAATAATAGAGCAAGTAATTAAGGAATCCATTAGCAAGCATCTAGAAGAGAATAAGTTGCTAAGTGATAGTCAGCACGGACATGTCAAGAACAAATTACGACAAACCAACCTGATAGCTTTCTATGATGGGGTAACAAGCCTTGTAGATTGAAGGGGAGTGGGAGATGTGGTGTATCTAGACTTTAGTAAGGCTTTTGATATGGTCTTGCATCACCTTCTCGTTAACAAACAAGGGAAGTCCAGCCTGGATGGAGCTACTATCAGATGGGTAAAAAGTTGGTCAGATAACGACTTCCAGAGAGTAGTTATCAGAGGCTCAGAATCATGCTGGAAGGGAACAATGAGTGGATTACCTCAGGAATTGGTTGTGGGTCCAGTTCTGTTCAGTATGTTCATCAATGATTTAGATGATGGCAATGAGAGTACAGTTATAAAGTCTGCTGATGATTACAAGCCAGGATGCATTGCACATGCTTTGAAGGATGTAATCACAATTCAGAATGATTTGGATAAACTGGGGAAATGATATGAGGTAAACAGAATGAAATTCAATAAAGACAAATGCAAAGTACTCCACATAGGAAAGAACAACCCATTGTACCAGAGCCGTAACTAGGGCAGGGTGAATGGGGCTTTGTTCCAGGCACGCTGGAGTGGCTTAATAGAGCCACTCTATTAAAAGGCACATTTTGTGGCGCCGGCTCCAAGCGCCACGAATTACAAGGGGCATGTTCTGATCAGAATGTGCCCCGGCAGTGAAACAGAGCATTATGTATCTGCATTGCACATATACAAAATGGACAATGGGCATATGTTTTTAGAAAAATATCCAATCTTGGTTTAAAACTTGCCAGTGATGGAGAATTCACCATGATCCATTGTTAATTACCCTAACTATCAAAAATGCTCTTCATACTTCCCGTCTGAATTTGTCTAACCTAATCTTCCTGCTATTGGATCATGGTTTCATTGCTAGGCTGGGGAGTCCATTAAATATTTTGTTCCCATTGTAGATATGTATAGACTATAATCAAACGCCTCCTTAAATGTCTCTTTCCTAAGCAAAATAGGTTGAGCTCCTATAAGGCTGGTTTTCTAATCTTTTAATCCTTGTCATGGGTCTTTTCTGAACCCTTTCCAATTATCAATATCCTTCTTGAACTGTTGGCACCAGAACAGGACACAGTATTCCACCAGGAGTCACATCGGTGCCAAATACAAAAGTAAATTAACATCTTTTCTCATAGGCGAGAATCCCCTGTTCATTATTGATGGAAATATATTTCATTGGTGTGGGTTGGACTAGATGACCTCATGAGGTCCTCTCGAACCCTATGATTCTATATGGTGCAATTAACATTTATCATTAAACATATACTCTTTCCATGCTTATTTGTGGCACACAACTGTTGTACAGTGTCTAACACACTATGGCCGTATTCACACAGCACTTTTGTTTCGGAACAACCTTGTTGTTTCAAAACAAAAAAAAAACATGTTCACATGACGCACCGTTGTTTCGAAACAAAGGGCATTGTTTCGAAACAAGTTAAACCCCATTTAGGGGCGAAACAGCCTTGTTTCAAAACCCTTGTTTTGAAACAACTCGTGTGAACATGTTGTTTCGGAACAAGGTGTTCCGTAACAACAGGTCAAGGGCTGCCCCCTCAGCACCCTGGCCAGGCAACACTCAGCACCTGGCCAGGGTGCTGAGGGGTGTCCCCTGGCGAGCGCCTGCAAAGGGGGGCTGCAGGCACCGGCAGGCTGCAGCGCTGCCCAGCGCTGAAC
>ML681996.1:20056394-20068803 GCA_007922195.1 Podocnemis expansa
TAGCAGGTTCACAGTGTGAACCTGCTATTTTGTTTCCCGCCTTTTTCCTTATTTTGAAATAACTATTTGTTAATTTGAAATAAGTTATTTCGAAATAAGGCGTTATTTCAAAACAAGTTGTTTTGACACAACTTTTTTTTCGAAATAACCATCTGTGAATACAGCCTATGAGCCTAAAAGGCACTTTTGGGCAGTACTGTGATAAACGATTACAATAATTAATGCAAACCAGGTACAGCAGTTCTCTGATATATATATTATAGAAATGTAATTATATCTTGGATTTAATGAAGCAATCTTCATCGTATTTCACCTAAACACATTTTGTGTGCCCTTCTTTTAGTCTTGCAGTTTCTAATTTAGGGTTTGTTCCATTATGGTTATGTTCTTTACCAATGTAAAACATTCACCTAACCCTGTTCTTTCAGTTATTCAGCAGCCAGGTATGGTTATTTTAAATCCTCTGTTGCCTTGAGCGGAAACCCTCCAGTGAGAAAATATATGCAGTGTTGTGCTTCAGCTGCCATCAACTGGGAGATATGAAGAATTCTTTCTTTAACCTGACCTCCCAGTCAGAGATGTTAAGGCACCTGTTTGGTTTCCACCTAGATACCACCCCTAACATATATTTTCAGCACTGCTTTTGTGTGGTAAAAGATACTTTATGAATCAGTTGCAATTTTGACACTGTTTTTGGCTGACTCTGAGCTCAAGAGCAATATGTACAGGCAGGGGCGTCACTGCCCTAGGGAGGGACCTGGGGTATGGGCCCAGGCCCTGCCCCCTGGCCGGGGACAGGGCCAGAAGCCACCACACCACCTCAGGCGGCTAGGCCCCGCATCCCCGGCCAGGGACGGGGCCGGGGCCGGAAGTGGTCGTGGGCAGCTGGGCCCCACTGTCGCGGGCAGCTGGGCCCCAGATTCCCCAGCACAGCCATGGCCAGCTGAGCCCTGGATTCCTGGCTGGAGACAGGGCCTCCACTGCCGCGGGAGGCTGCGCCCTGGATCTCCGGCCCAATTGGACCAGAGACTGGGAGAGGGGTGGCCCCACCAGATCCAGGGCACCAGCACTGGGATTAGGGGCACGTGCCCCGGGTGCCCAGTGCCAGCAACGCCCCTGTGTACAGAGGCCCAAAAGTTAAGCACATGAGTGAAATTCAAACAGAATAAATTGTGAGTCAGATTGTCTGCTTATGTAAATCCACAGAGCTCCACAGCAACTAATGTAGCTGAGCCTGTTTACGCTAGTTGAGAATGTGGCCCTAAGTCTGCCATTGTCAGATTTTCTCTCTTCAAGTTTTCCCAGGTTGGGCGTCTTTCTGAATCACTGTTAGGAGTTTATTGACCAAGATATTGCAAAATAAATTTAAACTGGTATATGCTTTATGTTGGAGCTCAGTCGTGTTTTTAAGCTATTCCCTTCCAGTCGGAATAACCCTGCCTAAGAGGAATTAATGAAAAAAAAATCAGTGCTGTGATATTTTGACAGGGAGAGTATCCAATCATTCTCCGCTACTGACAAATTTGAAATCATGTTGTTCTAAAAGATATGTTTTAAGAGTAATTTGGACTAGTTCTATGGCTTGTATTATACAGGAAGACAAAGTTGATGATCACAGTGGTCCCTTCCAGCCTTGGTCGTGCTAGGTGGGACATGAGTGGTGTTACAGCATTTGCAGTGTCTCACAGTTCATGAGGCACTCACAAGAACCAGGAGATGCACAGGGACTGTGAGTGCAGCCTGACTCCTGATTATATTGGGGAGGCATCATATCTGTGCTCAATTTCCACATGTGCATCTGTTCAGAATTGTGCAGCATCTTGTTCCAGGTATTCATCACTATCTATTGACTCTCTATGTTGGGATTATATGACCCCCCATTAGGATAGTGTTTGAGTGCCTCACAATGTTTAATGTAGCTATCTTCACAACATCTTTGTAGGGGAATGCATTGTCATCATTTCCCATTTTATAAATGTAGAACTGAGGCACAGAAGGCTGGTGGGCAGGGTTTTTTTTTTGTTTGTTTTATTTTTGTGGTTGGTTGTTTGATTGTTTTGTTGTTGTTGTTGTTTGTTTTTTAAAGGAACTGAGGTGTCTATAGATGCACATAATGAGATTTTCAGCACCAGGATCTCAACTAATTTTAAATGACTCATTCACATTTGCCCACTCAGTCTGCAGCCAGTTAGAACCCATCCCAAGCCCTCAGCTAGCTCCCTAACCACTGAAACACCTTCCTCTAGTGCAGGCTTGTCCAACATGTGGCCTGGTGACCAGAATCTGGCCTGCCAACGGCTTTCATCTGGGCCACCGAGGGCTGCCCTGCAAGCCTGGGAGCTGTGGCTGGCTGAGGCTTTTGCTAATTTTCTGCCCTGCATGCAGCCACAGGGAGGCGTGGCCTGGCCAGTATGCTGTTTAGGGGCTGGATTCAGCCCCTTTCCAATGAGCAAGGGGTTGGTAAATGGGGAGTGCCCTGGGCAGTTGAAAATCTCTGACCCATTGTTTGCACTATCCATGAGTTCAAGTGGAGCACCTAGGAGTTCAGGTGATACAGCTGGTTAACTACCAAAGGATTCTGGTGGCTGGATTCCCCATTTGAGCAGGGCCATATCTAGAGGGGTATAGGACCCTGGGCAAATTGCCTTCTGCAGGGCCCCCACTCACCTCCTGGCACTGGGGGAGGGGGCAGGGCAGGCCCCTGCGCAGCCATCCCATGCCAGAGACCGGGTGATCCAGTGAAAAGTGGCAGCCCAATTCAGCACTGCTGGTCTGCCCCCTCCCCAAACGTGCTGCTTTTGGCTCTATGCCAGAGCAGTGGAGAGGGGCCAGGAGGTAGTGCAGCTGGCTGGGTGGGTAGTGATACAGGCCTCGCACTACCTCCCCGCTGCTCTGGCACAGAGCGGAAAGCAGCGCATGTTGCCGGGGGGGGGCAGACCAGTAGCACTGAAGCAGGCTGCCACTTTTGACTGGCTTACCTGGTCCCCGGCTGTGGTGTGTGGGGCCCACAGGCCCCCCCCCAAAGCATGGGGCCCTGGATGGCTGCCCCTCTACCATAGGGACGGCCCTGTGTTTGAGCTCCTTGGAAAAGGGGAGGTAGCAGGGGGAATGGGGTGATGAGAGGGAAGAGGGACAGCAGAGCCAGTGGGGTGTTAGGGGGAAGGGACGTGAGCTTAAGGTGTGCTAGGTGGGGGTGAGGATAACACAGCCAGCAGAGTCGGGTCATGAGCTGACTAAACTGAGCCAGCAGCAGCAGTGTGTGCTCCTGTGCTCTGTTAGGGAAAATGTGGAGGTGGGGTCCACAGCTGGGCAAGCCAGCAGCTTGCTTGGGAGCAAGAGTTATTGTTGAGGCAGCAGTATGCTCCATGGAGGATTTGATGGGGGAGAGGAGACTGGTGCCAAGGGAGCCAGAAGCCTTCTTGGTTGGGTGGGTGGGGGCGGGAAGAACTGAGTCAGCCAGCAGCAGTGGCAGTGAGCTCCATCAGGAATGGAGGTGGGGGGAAAGGGAAGCCCTGAGCCTATGGCCTGCAGCAGCATGCTTTGGTTGGGTGGGAGAAAGAGAGCTGAGTCAGGTAAGGAGAGCAAAGCTGGGGTCTGCTGGGGGAGAGGAAAGCTGAGCCAGCAAGGTGCCCCGGGGCTGACCTGGCATTGTGCTCAGTCTGGTGTCGGGCAGGGGAAGAAGAACTAAGTCTGTGGACAAGGGGACTCCAGGGGAAGGAGAGCAGTGATGAGTGGGGGTGAGGACAACCCAGGGGACAAACTGTCAGTTCTGGGAGGGTGAAAGGGAGGGGAGCAGGGAGGCTGTCAGAAAGTAGCTGAGTCCTGCCACCCAGTGTCTCTGCTCCACCCCACCTTACCGTTCTTCCCCTCCGCTTCTCTGCCATGCTCCCCTGTCCTGCCTTGCCTCCCCCTGCCTTGCCCCCTCCCACAGGCACCCCTGCCCCCTTGTACTCTGTACACAGCGAGGCTTCCTGGAAAACTAAAATGTTTTTCCACAAGTTTGCATAAAACATGGTTTAATTAACAAGTGAAAACCTCTTGTGTACAGTTGTGAAAGTAACAGGTAGTCGCTGTAGGGAGGATGGATATTACTTGATTGTATGTGGGTATGAAATTTAAGTTGAGTTTGTAAACTGGGTTATCTTTTGACTGTTTAAAATTGACTCCACCTATGGTAATTTTTTTGCTGCTACAGCAACTGAATAATTGCCAGGACAAAGATGGCATTATTTCATTAAAGTTTGTTAATGATTGATTTGTATGTCTTATTTATAAAAATTTTCTCACTGGCCCTCTGACTGAGAAAAGAATTGCAGTGTGGCCCCTCACCCAAAAAGGTTGGACACCCCTGCTGTAGCGTGAGGATATACTTTATTGTTTGAGGTTCCACACATTTGCCACTTAATTTATTTATCACAGCTGGCTTGAAATCTTGAACAATAATTGTTGAACACTGTTGTTCCATGAGCCTCCATGCTCATTAACTAGCTCTCACCTCTTAAAAGCTTGGAAACTCAATAAGAACTTTATATTTGACCAATGACATTGAAAAATGTATACTTGTGGCCACTCACTTGCCCACATCTTTTCACTTTACAATAAGTAGAAATACTGATAAGGAGTTCTGTGGCACTTCTAAGGACTAATGCATTTATTTGTCACAAAAGCTTTTGTGGAAGAAAATCCCACTTTGTCAGATGCTTGAAGGTGGGGAATTTACAGAATTTCCTCCCATTCTTTGAATTCTCCATCTTCAAGTGTCTAAAGTGGTATTTTTTCTCACGAAAGCTCATGTAATAAATAAATTTAACCTTTAAAAGTGCCACAGGACTCCTAGTTTGTTTTGCTGAACTAGACTAATACAACTACTCCTTAGGAACGTGTCAACAGAAATACTGAGAGTTTCAAATATGACTTCAATCCACTGGCTACTTTTATGCTGTGTTGTGAGAGATAGGACTACTATAATTTTATGCATATAAACATTTATGTAATAGTGGCTGAGAATGCTGAAAGTAACTCCAAATTCTACTCTTATTTTTTAAAGTGAGATACAGAAATGTTGTATAATTTTATCTATGTTTCTTGGCATTAAGAAATAACCTATAACACTTGTGCCATCTGTGCACTGAAGGATGTGTGTTATGACATCTACTTAGTTGTGGTAGAAAATGTTACACATTCAGGGTCATGGTTATAATATTGGGTGTAATGTGGATTCTGGAGCTGTTCCTCCAACAACTTTGACCAAGGAGTATTTTTGTGGTCATGGGTTCTGTTCTTTGGAAGCATAAAATGTGTGACTTTACCTCAGAATGTTAATTCTGAATATGCGGTGCCAAGATTTCATAGTGAAGTGATTGTGTTTTCACTTCTACCTGCTTTCTCATTTCACAAAAGGCCTTTAAAACAAACATATTTTATATCCCTGTTTGATAATACTTTGCCATCCTCCAAAAAGAATCATCATACTTATAAATGGAACAAAGTAAAAACAAAATACCCCATGGCAATTCTCTCACAATATTGCAAAATAGTGGATTGTGGTGCTTTAGCTCAATGGCTCCCAACCAGTGTGCTGGGGCACACTGGTGTGCGGTGGGAACACCAGAAGTGTGCCATGGGCATGCCTAAGAGCTGGAGTTAAAGTTTCCTCCCTGCTCAACCCAGCCTCCTGGGCTGTGCAGGGCTGGGAAAAGGCAGGGGTTAAAGTAAGGGGGAAGGCACTGCAACACAGTTCTGGCCCCCTAAAAATAGAGGAAGACTCTAGAATGGGGAGTTCCAGGGTTCCCCCTAAAAATAGCAGGAGCAGCCCAAATGCACCGTTCAGGTGGCTCCACCTTAAACCTGGCTCCAATTTAAGCCCACCCAGCAGAGAGCTGGGGGAGGCTGGGAGTGTCTGAATCTCCTCCTGCAGGGTGGAGCAGCTTGTGTCAGGCAACTTGCAAACAGCCCAAGTAAGGGCTTTGGGGGGCAGGGATGCTGGGGCTTATGTGTGGCAGGTGTGTGTGTGTAGCAGAGGTGGGTGGGAGTGGATGTGTAGCAGAGGGTGTGCATCTGGGCTTGTGGGGTAGTTGTTTAGGTGGGGGGGTGTAGCTGGGGGGGTGGGGTAACTGTGTGTGTGGGGGTGTAGCTGGGGACTGGAGGCCTGGTTCTCATCCCTGCAGTGATGGGAGGGTCCATCACAGGCAGAAGGGGGCTGAAGGAGGAGAGGGCGGGGCCCAATGGGGTGGGAGGGAGCAGCAGTGGGGTGAGGATTTGCCCAGGTTGGCAGGGAGCCACTGCAGAGAAGGGGGAAGTGGGTGCTGCGCCATGCTCCCCTCCCCTACCTTCCCACTCCCCTGGTTCCCCTCGCCCCACCCCCTGCAAAGCCACTCTCATTCTCCCTTTCTCTGTCCTCTCTTGCCACCCTTGTGCTGTTTCTCACATGGCTACCCTTGTCCTCTTTTGACACACCTGCCCTGCTCTGCTCCCCACACTCACTCCTGCCACTGCACACGATTCCTAACCTCCCATGTTTTGCCACCCCCTGCTCTGCTATCCCTACTACCCCACAATGCAGCATTTCCAAACCACAGTGCCATGGTTCATGTATATTCATAAGTAATTTAAGTTAATTTGAATATTCATGAGGTTTTTAATGGTGGTGTGCCTCGAAAAATTTAAAGGTATCAAGGTGTGCCATGGCAGAGAAAAGGTTGGGAACCACTACTCTAGCTGATACCATGTACAATCCCAGTGACTAAAAATATAAAAGGTAGTCTTCTGCAGTGGATTACAATGTCTGTGGCAATCCAATGCTTCTATAGTTTAAAAAAAAAAAAGTCCTTCATTTTGGACAACATGTTTAATCCCAAAGTATTTCATTGATATGTAAATTTCTTCTAAACCTTTCTACAACATTTTGCAGCCATAAACTCATAACAACTTATTAAGAATTTTCAGGCATAAATCAAGACACTTTGCTATTTCTAGTCTCTGTAGTGTGCAGCTGAAAAACAGTCATTTTCATCTCTGTGAACCTGGAGCTAGTTTCACTGGTGCCAGTCTCATTGACAGTCGTGTATCCCAAATGCTGCTCTGAATTGCTTCAACTGGTGTCGGCTCCCAAAGGTGTGTAGAGGTTGGCACAGAAGCTGTATATGCTAGCTTTATGTCCACATTGATGAGAGCCCCACAAGAAATGGTCTGAGGATATCTGCATTGTATCCATGGGTGTGGATATCCACAGATTTGCAGGGCTCTACTACGAGCAGAGCAGTAGTTGGGATCTGTCCCATGGTTTATTGTCTATTGTTCTATGATGAAATGGATGAGGAATAATGAAATAACATGTTTTATATGAGGGAGGTGAATGGATGTCCAGTTGCGCACAGGTCACCATCAGCTGTACAAATAAGTCTGAACGAAAGTATATAAATTACCAATTATACATAAGAAAATTGAGCCTCCAAAGAACCTTTCTTCTTGATAAATTGTTTTTTTTTAAATAAATATGCAGATTACATCTACAAAAATACAGCATATTTAATTTCATCTCCAATGCCCCAATTTTTTAGTATAAACTCCTAGGGCATATCCTGCTATAGAAATGTGAGCAGTTACATAACCCTTAGACTATTTTATATTTCACTGTACTGCTATATTTATGAGATGTATATACTGTAATATGTGCATGCTATATTGGCCTCACCCTACAGAAAAACAGATTGCAACATGACATTCTTGTCTTAACAAAAATACCATTTCTTTTTTTCTCGAGGAAAGTTTAAATGGAGCAATGTACTTTTCCCAGTAATCCAATAAAATTACCTTTAAACTGTCTGTCAATGATGTAGCACAAAAAAACCCACGCCTGATCTTTATAAGGGCCAAAGACTAATGACCACTTTTCTTGCTAATAGTAGTTGTAGCTTTAGATCAGAAAGGTCAGGCTGCCCAGATTCAGACCAATTCTCTCTAAAACTAAAAGATAGGGAATGCTTTTTTACTTTATATTATAGAGCCTGGTGTTTACGTGCTTCACAGCACTTGCACAGCAGTGTTGATTTTGCCTTACTTTATGTCATTGCATTCTTAGTGGAGCCCTGGAGGAAGAGATAGAAAAGTGACTATCTCCAGACTGTGGATGACAACACACTAATGTAAATGAAGGTGTGCTTATGAGTTTTCATGTTGCCAAATAGTCTATGAAAGTTCATCTCCAATCGCAGGTTTCATGACAAGTGAGAAAACAAATTGGTCAAGGTGAGATGCAAATTAAAGGCTGGAGCTCAACTGACTTCCAGACTCTATAATCACATACAGATACTTTACTGAGTAAGAACATTTACAAAATTAAAGTAAGTGAAATTGCTACATTTGGGCTAGATGTATGGTAATACTAGTTATTAACTGATGAAAATCAGCAAATTGACTTTAGGAAACAAATCCAGGGCAGTTTGTGAAGCAACATTTCCTGAATGAAATTATAAATGACAATGCTGAAGTGATATGACAGCAATTACAAGACAATGTGGATTGTTAAAATTTCTCTGAGCTGAAGTGTCCAAAAATTGGTTACAGAGCATTTAATGGACAACACTGAGATGCTAGGAAAACCAAAAAAGATATCAGGAATGACAGACTATAAAACCTGCCACAAAATATGCTGATGAGATGCTACATGAAATCAATGACAACAGTGGAACTCAAAGTTCAGCAATCTCACCACAGCAAGATTGAAGGCTTGTATGTAGTGGTTCAGTGAAGGTGCAATGAAAGATGATATCTGGCTGCCATTTTATGGTATTTCAAGGGTTCTGTGAAAGAACCAGTGCCAAAGATCAGTGTTCTCTAAAAGTGACCAATATTGTTATACTGTGCACACCTAATTTTCTATTTGCCTGTATAATTACTCATTTTGCACATGCAGTTACCTGCATGTGGGTATAAATGCAGGCTGTATTTCCACATGCATGTAAGTTCTGCCCTCTTTGGCAAACTGACTCTAAAAACATCTGATTTTCAGAGGTGCTGAATCCCTGCAAACGACAGCTCAGTTTATAGTTAGAGGGAGCTGCAGAGTCTGAAATCTTGAAAAAGGTAAGCATTCAGTTTGTGGATGCAACAAAGCAAACTCATTAGAATCTGCTTAATCTGAAAATGTTGCAGATTTCACAATCATCTGCCCCTCATCTTCACACTAAGCAAGGAACCCTGTGGTTTTTAAAGACTAACATATTTATTTATCACATGTGCTTTTCTGGAAGAAAACATGAAGTGGTATTTTCTCCCACAAATGCTCATGTGACAAATGAATTTGTTAGTCTTTAAGTGCCACAGGATTCCTTGCTTGTTTTGCACAACTAGACTAACACAGCTACCTCTTTAGAACCCACCTATACACTGACATTTTAAAAAGGCAAGAGCAATCTATCCATGACACCAATAGACACAGAACAATAGCAGCCTCTAGGTCTAAATTAGGTGGTGGTCTTCAAGCGCTGCTTGCATCATTCAGTATTAGGTGTCTACGTGCCATGGTGCAGGATTGGTCCGAAACTTTTTAGCCCTAGCCTGTCAGAGCATGGTCGGTGGCCAATCCCCCCTCCGGCCACTCCCATGGCTATATATATGACCCAAACCCTGATCCTCAGTTCTTTTTTCCGCTCTCAGCGATGGTTTTAGAACAGCCTGCTCCTTGCAATTACACAAGCACCTGTTTATTCGGCTGTATGTGAGCTGCCCATTCAGCTTCGAAGATCTGTTTGTGGACATTGTTCCACAGAGAACCACTGCTTCTACCGAGAAAACAAACCCGGAGAAAGAAGACCACTCCCAACTGCCACCAATAATTCCAGGCTGCAAACCCTGTACTTCTTGTGGCAAGGCCTTCCAGAGGGATGACCCCAATGAGTGCCTATGGTGCCTTGGTGAATCCCACCAGGCTAACAATTGCTCCATCTGTTGGTTCCTTAAACCAAGGACCCTAAAAGACAGGGAGCAGAGGTTTTGTGCATTGGCCCTGGAGCAAGCACGGCAGCCTAACCCCAGAGAGTCAAGGTCGTGATTGGAGCCGCTGGCACCACGTGCCAGATTGGCACTGGAGCCCTTTCAGCGCAGCTCCCCTCGGGAGGGGTATGCATATTGGGCAAACCAGTCTGTCCTTGTGTAAAAGGATAAATGGACACAGAACAGATATCAAAAATGGCAAAATCCATAAACCAATAGGAAAACACTTCAACCTCCATGGCTACTCAGTGACAGACTTGAATGTTGCCATACTTCAAAAAAGAAACTTCAAAAACAGACTTCATCATGAAATTGCAAAATTGGAGCTTATCTGCAAATTTGACACCATCAGGCTGGGTCTGAATAGAGTCTTAGAATGGTTAGCACACTACAAAAAGTGATTCATCTGTTCACACATTCTCTCCCTTTGATCTACTGGTGTGAATGGGACCCATCTGTTCTCTGAACTGACTTTGCTAACACTTGCTCTCCTCGATTCTGACATATGTATATATACTTTTCCACTGTAGTTTCCACTTCATGCATCTGACAAAGTGGGTTGAAACCCATGAAAGTTTATGCTTGAAGAAATCTGTTAATCTATAACAGGAGTGGCCAAACTTATGGAACTCAAGAGCCACCCAAGTTGATTATTAAACCTTCGAGAGATGCAGTAAGACGTGTAGCCATATTTTACCTACTCCAAAATTACTAAGTTTTTTAAAATTCATTGCACACTTTAATTTTATCATAAAAAGAGAGCAAATATTGATCCTACTAATGTCAGATTCTAATAATTACTTAAGGTAACCATGAAGACTAGGCCTACTTATACAGTAAAAACTTAGCTTCTCCCCACTGCCCCGACCATGCCACAGCTTCTCCCCACCATCCCAACCCCTCCCTAACACCCAGGCCCTGATGCTGGTTCCCCCAGGCCAGCCCCCCTTCCTAGGATCCCCTTACCTGGCCACTCCAGTGGCTAGGCACAGGCTGGGGCTCCCCCCCCCCCGAGCATGCTCAGGACAGGAGACTTAAAACTTCTAGGCTGGGATTGCTTTCCTCTGGCTTTCTTCTGTGAGCCACATTTTTTCATTCAAGAGCCACAAGTGGCTCCCAAGCCACAGTTTGGGCATGCCTGGTCTATAAGGTGCCACAGGACTCTGACTGCTTCAACACATTAAAGAGTCAACAACCCATTAATGCAGAGAGGGTAGGTTTATCCTCCCCTTTATCCCCTGGGACGTGACAGTCAATCATTGCACAGTGGGTAGATGAAATGTGGGAACTTCTTTTGTCTTCCTTGATTGTTTTTAACTATACTCAACACTGAGGGTATCCAAAATAAATTAGGACAGCCCCATGTCAGTACTTCAAACCCCCAAAGCAGCATGACACATAGCCTCTCACTGGTTCCCTCATGCAATGTTCTCTCAAAAAATTGAGGGTTAATGGGGTATTCCTCCAGGTAGGCCAGAAAGCCTACTATTCAGGCACCCTTTCATGTCTTGGGTTTGCCTTTATGGGGGTAGCCATGTTGAAGGTGGGAAAAAGCCAACTCTGTCCACCATCCACAGTACAGCTAGTAGTCATCTAATATTGAATGATGCGAGCAGCGCTCAAAGAAGAGCGGTGGGTTACTTACTAGTAACCGTCCTTCTTTGAAATGGGCTGCTCACATGCATTCAGGACCATCCCGCCATCCCTGCTACTTGAAGCTGGCAACTAGAAAGGACTGAGGATCAGGGTCGGGGTCATATATATAGCCACAGGAGTGGCCAGAGGCAAGGGCTAAAAAGTTTCTGACCAATCGTGCGCTGCAGCACATAGACACCTAATACTGAATATATGCAAGCAGCCCACCTCAAAGAAGGATGGTTACTGATAAGTAACCCACCAATAATTAACCTCATAAACGGCCCAGTCCAGCTTTGAAAGTTCACCAGTTAGGTCTAGATAGGCTGTTACAAATACTGTGAACTGGTTTTTTACCAAATCCAGGGTTGCACTTTTCTAGGACCTGTTTTTTCCCTTCTGAGAAGTTGCTGGTCCTTGGATATAATGCCTCCTTCCCGTATCAAGTAGACAATTATGTCACTGTATGTGTGCACCTAAATGTTTATATAGGAGAGGGAGCAATCCTGAAAATTATTTTGAATTGGTGTAAACCAGTTGATGTAAGCTTGTGGATATATGTGGCATAATAAAGAAAAGACTATATTTTAACCCTAGTGAGATGTTTAAGAGTAGACTTACACTTCAGTAGTGGATGCTGTTAATTTAAACCACATTGACTAACAGGCTATGTCCACACGTACATCGTTATTTTGAAATAAGTTATTTTGAAATGAGTTACTTCAAAATAAGTCCTTATTTCAAAATAAATTAATTTGAATTAAGAAAACGTTAATTTGAA